>JAQJVL010000491.1:287237-655197 GCA_035578905.1 Stictocephala bisonia
TCTGAGTAGAATTATGAAACAATGTCGTAAAAAAAGTTAGCCTACTTTCGTTTTCCCGTAAAACAAACGGAAAGCGTTACACCGACCGACAGACATATATATAGAGACTGCAATGCATCTTGATTCGGATACTCTGGTAAACGTGCAAATATGCAACATTTACAAATTGTAAACAGTGTAGGCACTAAACTATCCGTTGTATTCATATAGATTTATATTAGTAACGTCATAATCGACTTAAATAATTAAAAAAAGAAAAACGTTTATCGAAGAACACCTAAAGGAAACTGATCATAATGTCAAGTTTCTCAGTGCAAACACAGGAACTTTTTATGAGACGTAAAGTAAAAAAGAATTTCTTCAGAAAATAATTCGTGAGTAAAAAAATATTTAATATGGTTCCAAATTCAAGCCATTCGCAACAAAAGTATACATTTGAATGAAATTAAAAAGGGGTTACTAGAAATATACTGCATTACTAATCTAATTAAAGTAGTGCAGTAATATTTTGATTATTACATTAAAAATACTCAAAATGTACTTTATTTGATTGTAATTTTACTAAGAACACTAGTAATGCTGTTATAATTATGATAGTATGAGGTTATTATTTTCTTCTTAGGTAAAAATAGTTTATTGTAAATAGATTTTGTAATTAACATACTTTAAATTAAGTAAGTTTTTCATTTTTAATCCATGACTGAAATTAATGAGTCTGCAATGTAATTATTGAAAATAATGTATTCTATGTGTATAGATCCGTACTTACCAACTCCTAATTAACTGGATTTTTAATCTGTTATCTTGTTTGTGGAATATTCTTATTATTTTATTCTTACTACCAGATGCGCACACTATATACATTTTATCCAGTTCGAAAGGTTTCATGGCAGGACACTACGTTAAATACATCCGCATCTTTCAGCGTATGAACTTGATCCCACAAACTTGAGAGTTCTGAGAATGTATCACGAGCCTTGGCGGGATTTAAGTCCTTTTGCTTCGGTCGGTATCGAGAATGGTAGTATCGAGATATGTATAAGCCTACATCAGTACATATGGCATACTCAAAGGTAGCTAAAGGGATCACAAAAAAGGGAAAATCTTTAATATGGAGAAGAAATATGTTTAGCAACAGCATTGAAGGTCTTTGGAATAATATATAACGGCAAATACAACAGATAATCGGCACTATGGCGTAGGGTTGTATTCCAGCCATTTAAGGTAACTGAAGACGATAGACTCTGTTCTCATTCCTTAACACTAGCACGGCGTCCTCTCAATGCTTACCGTTGACGTGGACCTACTAGACACATCTAGAGTGTCCGTGTGGGATAATATCGGAAGGCGCAAAAAAAAAAAAAAAAAAAAAAAAAACAAAAAACAAAAAACAAAAAACTGAGAACCAGACTTGACAAAATAATAGATAAATGGTTCGGATTTTACACTAAAGGTTCTTTCTAAAGAACAGTCACATTTATTAGTAATAAGACCATGGTAGTTCATTACATTAATCACAATCATTGGCCCATATCTTTGTATTCCAGTGTCTTATTTATTAATGGTTAAAACAATATAATAGACTTATACTAAAAATAATAGTGTAACTCAAATATACGGCCAGAAAATTACGACTATGTATGTCATTAATGCATAAATAGCAGACCACGGGTGTGAGAAGGAGTACACACTGGTTGAGTTGCTTCAAATTAATAAGCCTAGTGTTGCACTGAAAGTACACAACTAATTATAGTGTCTAGAACCGATGTCTACACTAACAAACAGAATAATAATAGTAATTAAAACTCAGCTATACTTGAAGACTATAAAAAACGACTATAACAAACAGACATTTAAATGTCAGTGCCCGCAAATGGCAGATAAAACGAAAACGAGGAAAACGAATAATTAAACAACACAAGCTGACAGCTATCTAGCGGCAAATGACCATAGTTGTATGTCACCGTAAACACTTCGTTAGAACCAACACTAAAAATGAAAATTATAAATAAAACATACATATTAACGACTGACTATACAGCAGGCCAGGAAATAAAGCACTGACATCCGAGAAAATTGTTATGCAGCAGATCGGTAGAAATGCGGTTTTTTGCATTCACTTCCGGAACGCATCAGGAAACTTTGTGAACACTTTGTGTTGTGTAATTTTTGGAAATTGCATCTCTGCATTGAAAAGTGCATTCTAAAAAGTGCATTTTAAAGTTAATTAAGAAAAATAATCATATATTGTCCAGAAATCACTCAAATGAGACATAATTTGGTACCCAGGGGTTTTTCGAGTCGGGGAAACTAAAGCTGATGTTGAAATTCACCACCGGGTATATAGAGGTCCGGAAACTATCAGGAACGTCATCCCCGGGAATTCTATGGAAAATCCTTGGATAAAATCGACTGGGAATCGGTACTCGACGATATTTTGACTTGCTCGTCTCGAAAATCACATCGGCAACCTTCTCCGAGGTCCCTGATACCATCATCCTAATTGAAATCCCCTACCCAGGGGTTTCCTCTAAATTATTTTCTGTAAATAAACTCAATAAACTGACTTATTTAGCAGATTTACTAGTCAAATAAACATTAATATTTTTAATTAACTATCAAACAAACTAGAATAATAAAACCACGTTTGATGAATAATGTATAAAAAAGAATAAATTTAAAACAGAATAAATTAATATTGTCCTATTAATTAAAGATTCTTACAGAATAATAGCTGTAAAAACATTAAACAGTCGAAATGTATATTTGCCCATGTATCGACGATAAGTCATCTAAAAATAGACAGATAAATAAAAATAAAATAAACACTTTATTATTGAACATACTGTTACAGTAATAACGAGCAAAAATATTAAACTAAACAAATCCAGGTACGTTCAATTTTCATAAAGAACTTTCAGAAAGAAAAACTAATATTTTACAGTAACCCGCTCCTTCATTCAAAGAGCATATATATCATGTAATGTGGTAACACGGCAGAGAGGTAGCAAGTTGATTGTGGCGATTCATCGTGGTCGCACGGTTCGCTAAACTTCCAGTTGTATGTGATATGTGAGGACATCGGCCCTGGTATCGCTTTATTCCACCACTGTAAGGCTTCCAATGTACATCATGTAATGTGGTAACACGGCAGAGATGTAGCAAGTTGATTGTGGCGGTTCATCGTGGCCGCACGGTTCGGTGAACTTCCAGCTGTAGGCTATGTGATATGTGAGGACATCGGCCCTGGTCTCGCTTTATTCCACCACTGTAAGGCTTCCAATGTACATCATGTAATGTGGTAACACGGCAGAGAGGTAGCAAGTTGATTGTGGCGATTCATCGTGGCCGCACGGTTCGGTGCACTTCCAGCTGTATGTGATATGTGAGGACATCGGCCCTGGTCTCGCTTCATCCTAACACTTTATTCCACCACTGTAGGGCTTCCAATACATCTTATATATTTGATTAAAATTCGTAGTTACTGTCCTAATGAAATCATCAACAAATTCAAAATGACATATCACTGTAACTAGCAGAAAAAACAATTTGACTCTTAACTGGGCTCAGTCACAACTCTGGAATATACTCATGAGACCCACATAGTTGTTGATATCATGTATGTAGCCATTATTTATAAATATTACAATAACAAAATGTTGTATTCACAATGACACTTTATCACAAAACTCTGATGGCACAAACGAAATGTCGCTGCACAGAAGAGGGGTGCAGACGTTCACTATGTTATAAGAACCTAACATTCCTGTCACGGATTCAACCGTGTTACTTTTAGGCTGTTACTGCGTATTTCAAACACAATCCAAATTTAAGAGCCGTTATTTTTGCGTCCAGTAGTGGTGGGCTGGTGTGTATGTAGCGCAGTGTAAACCAGCTCCAGTGGACGTGCCTATCATTACTGGCAAAAATATTACTACTACATGAGAAGTCTATCAAAGTATAGAAATGTGTTTGTCAACTGAATTTTTAATCAACGATAGACCCTACGTTATATAAAAAATAAAAATAAACTTAAAAGGACTTTTTTTACGCCTCATGAATGTTTATCAAAAATCTTTCTTATGCGTCTAAAGGGTCTAAGATGAACTTATTGAGCAAACTTCAATTCTTTAAGTATTACAGTTTTTGCTCTAAGTTGAATATAAATCAACCAGTCAGGACATTCTTTGTCAAAAGTATAGATAAGGATGTACCAGATTATTCAGAAAAGAAACTGTTTGAAAATGGAGATAGACAACAAAATAAGGTATTCTGTGTTAGTGTCGAGCACTACACACACTGATCTCTCGCAGATCCAAACATGCAGCCTGATTCTGATTCTATCAAGAAAACATGTCAAGATGTTTTAGTTCAATAAATTAGTAAAATCATAAAATGAGGAAAAGTTAAAAGAAATGTAATTGCTTTTTTATTGTTCTTTAGTCGTTTTAGCCACATAGATTACATTTAGTCACGTTCTCACAGATTCTGTACAAAGTAAAAAATACACTGTTGAACGTGGCTAGTATTTAAGCTAAAATTGTATATTGATTTAACACACTTAATATTTTCGTAACATGGTCGACAAATAACATAACACCACGTCTCCCGTGGCTAGGTGGTACACTTGTCACGATTGGTTGTGACTGGAACAGACATGCGATACATTTAAGGACAATCTATTCCTAATACCTAGACGTAGTTATGGAAGTAAGTATAAGTAAACATATTTACAGCTGTAAATGAAACAGAAAATGAGAAGTAATTTTGTTGGAACTAATAAATCATTTTCAATAAAAAGAAATTTAAATATGGTTTTAAACACTTCCAAACAATTTAAATCAACCCATTATTTGACATTCTAATGTTCGGTTGCGTGGTGGGTTAAAGCCCAGCTTCATGTGCTAAAGGTTCTCAGTTCGATCCCAATGAGAGTCATAGCAAATTTTTAAAGGGATCAGCTGATAACCACCGGCTGTTCATTTATCTATTTGTTATTAATTAATGACATTTTCTAAAAATAATAAGCCTTAGTTGTAACAATGACAACATTCGCTTATCTACACTTATATATTCATTCGAAATTCATATTCGTCTATATATCTTGACGATCAGCGTCTAAAGAATAAATAAAATAAATAAATAATTGTTACTAAAATAAACAAATAGTTTTTTAATTAGCATAATAAGTGTTGGTACATATACAGTACAAGTAAACGTCACACAACACAAATGTATTACAATATAAGCACAAAATGCACAAATATATTACAATACAAGTACAAAATGCACAAATACTCGTATTATGGTGATCGATTTCGGTGAACCACGCTCACCTTCCTCAGACCAGAGGGATTCACAAAAGAATGATTCTTTTGTGAATCCCTCTGGTCTGAGGAAGGTGAGCGTGGTTCACCGAAAACGATCACCATAATATTTGTGCATTTTGTACTTGTATTGTAATATATTTGTGCATTTTGTGCTTACATTGTAATAAATTTGTGTTGTGTGACGTTTACTTGTACTGTAAAATAAACAATAAATGTTTATTAACGCTCCTCATGAATCTTCTAAAAATAGTAATCTAAAGACATTGAAAACAATTGCAAAGCTCCAATAAAAAAAAAAAAAAAAAAAAAAAAAAAAAAAAATAGGTATATATTTGCTATAGCATGCCTGAAAACAACAAAGTTGGGCGAAATATGAGTTTTTGACGAGGAACAAATGTCAGCGATTACGTAAAATACACGAGAAACAAATAGTAAAATCTACCAGACGATTTTGTATGATTCGAATTACATGTGATTGAACGAAGAATTGGCTTGGTAAAATCTCGTAATTTTGGTTCAGTGTTGGAAATTTGAATAATGTGGTAGGTACTTTAAAATACTTGACAATTAAACAACACTTAATTGTCTGTACGGCTGTAATACAAAGCTAATTGGTATCAACGTTTAATCATGAAGGTTCGCCATTTGTCATGTAATTAGTTACTATTAATTAAATACTTCAGTTATATATTGCATTGAACCTATCTACTTATTAAGCTATACGATTTTATACTCATCTAACGTTGAAAATGAATGTATATTTTCATGTATACGTTTATATGGTAGAGAATATATAGTCATACGTGTTGATTAAGACATTATATATTGTAATATTATATTACTATATTATCTGACTGTATTTTTGTTTTTTTAAATTGGTTTATTCCGGGCATACTCACGAATTTTATCAAATATATTAATTTGTTATTAAATGTAACACATATTTTGTTTATTTAGTTATTATATAGGAATTTTGATAATGTTTGCTTTTATTTTATCTGTTATCCTACTGTTATAGCTGCGTGTATGTTAGGTATGAACTCCTCCAATCAGACTTTGTCTGGGAGGGTTTAAATTTATTTCTGTATGCATTACTTTTACTATCATTATTTATGCACTGTGCTTTGGATTATGCTTATATGTTTTATATCTGCTTATTTTAATGTAAGATATAAGTGTAATATGTAATGATAGTGTTAATATCTATCAAGAAAAAAAGTTCTATTCTATTATATATTTTGTTCCATAAAATGATTACTTATACCAATCTACTACCTGAGGAATATGTCGTGGATGAATAAAAGAAGGCATGCATTCTAGTATACCGAATACAAATATATAAAACAGATTAAACGTTAGTTTATGTAAAATTTTTGCATATTACAGAATCTTTTTTACATTTGACATCTTCTGTTTTTAAAGACAGTTACAAACTTTTTTACTTTAGACATCGGCCATCACATACCTATTTACTTAATCTATCTCAACCACTAATTACATGTCTGGGTATTGTTGATCATTCTCATTCCATATTGTTGCACTTACGATATACGTCTTACGCAGAACTTATGTATCAATGTAGCATCTGTAGTACACAGCCTTCTACTACAGTAGTCCCCAGGCTATCTACACAGTAATGATAAAACTCACAACAATTATTAAGAGTTAGCAAACGAAATCTGTAAAAAAAATTACATTTCAGGTAAATAGTGATCCACACAATTATACTATACTTATTGTGGTTTTCTGATGTTTAGTTGACTTTGAGTTATGCTGAAACAACTGTATATAGGAAATGTTGTAAATTTACAAGATTATGAAATAAAATGTACAACTTTCTTATTTTGTATAACATGCATGACAAGAACAAGGACACTTGAGAGTTGAAGTGCCAGTGGGAGGGAGAATAAGAGGGATGTAAGGATAAGTTGGAGCGCATGTTGAATTACTTAATATTGAATCTCCCCTTCGTTAACTGTAAAATCGTACAACACATGCAAATCTTGTTCTTATTTCAATGTGTTTAGTTAGTTAAAATATCAAATATTAAAAATAGCATTTCTAATATTTAAGTCTGACAATGCTACTGTAATAGCATTGCAATTCACAGTGTATATTTACTAAAGCTGCAATGGAATTTAAAGATTTATGGACACTTTTTAAAACCAAAATTGTTGTATTTTTTTGACACCAAAACATTATTTTAATAGGCTTACCACCAACTTCATTGAAACGTTTCAATAAATAACGCAACTCAGACACAACTGAAGTGGTATTACTGTTTGGAGCCAAGATTCGTTACAATTTCTTGATGGGAGATTAAATAAAACACCACAAGTTAATCTAAGTGTAGATTGTAGTATTTGTGTAGGTCTTGGGGCAGGTTGATCCTGAGGGACAAGATTCACTCGCTCACAAAGCAGTAGGATACACTCACTGTAGCACTGAAGTAATGTGCATGTAATAAAAATTAACCACTTAACGTGGCTTACGACTCAATATTTTATGTGACGTTGTTAAACAGAATAAATTTTAAATTTTAGTAATGCAAATAAGTGATAAAGGAAACTAGAAACGAAACTACCAAAAGGCTGAAAATATCTTACAACTCGGTCTTTTATCCGTTTCAGTATTCTATTGTACAGATGAATACATAATATAAATACGTGTAAGTATATTTTACTTCAGAATCGCGGTACGCCACTAATACAAGGCTGATTTTAAAACTTCTTAAAATACTATTTTTTTTATAAGGAAGGCTTTGGTGACCACACGAATTTTAGAATTACATTATTACATACATTATGTGATTCAGTAGTTAGATGTGCTAGCAATGCAAGTAGGATTTACAACGTAGAGTTTTCGATAACGATTATAGCAGGTTCTAATGATGCTGGAAGCAGCATATGGTTCTTGGGTGATTGACTGAACTCACTTAGTCCCATTTCTCAAATGTTGCATGTTTGAGCCTCGGGGCTGCTTTCGGACACTTGAGAGTTGAAGTGCCAGGGGGAGGGAGGATAAGAGGGATGTAAGGATAAGTGGGAGCGCATGTTGAATTACTTAATATTGAATCTCCCCTTTGTTAACTGTAAAAATCGCGCAATATCTGACCGGATTCTTCTTAATACACGTCTCTTGACGTTGAAGTAGGACTAGAACCCTTCTTCAAACTCAAATCTACAAATAAACAGCAATATTTTCGTTACAATAGCTGTCATCCCAACAACACAAACTGTTCTCTACCGTGCAGACTGGTCTCTAACAGCACAAACTGTTCTCTACCGTACAGACTGGTCTCTAACAACACAAACTGTTCTCTACCGTACAGACTGGTCTCTAACAACACAAACTGTTCTCTACCGTACAGACTGGTCACTAACAACACAAACTGTTCTCTACCGTACAGACTGGTCACTAACAACACAAACTGTTCTCTAGCGTACAGACTGGTCACTAACAACACAAACTGTTCTCTAGCGTACAGACTGGTCACTAACAACACAAACTGTTCTCTACCGTACAGACTGGTCACTAACAACACAAACTGTTCTCTACCGTACAGACTGGTCTCTAACAACACAAACTGTTCTCTACCGTACAGACTGGTCACTAACAACACAAACTGTTCTCTACCGTACATACTGGTCACTGAAAACAAAAGTAATATTTCCTGTTCTACAACTTACAAGAATGCAACTTGTAAAATATTTTGAAGACATTATTTAACCAACCTAATTTTTGGCGCATTTTTGTAATATAAAAAATTAAGTTCAAGTTGTATAAACAAAGTAATAAAGTAAAGAGTTTTATTGTCATACCGTGATGGACACTTCAGCCGTCAATGAATAGTAATAACATCGACCTTGGAAACAAGGCTTGAATGATTAGCGGTGACAACGTATGCAGGAAGGCATGCGATATGTGACGTCACAATGTTGCTGCGAGATGGCCTTCTCGACCATAGTGCCTTGCCAAGGACGAGCCGGTCTTACCTGTTTACTATCGAATTAAGAGTAGTACCACTTGAAAAAAGTAATTTTCAAACGTTTTTGAGTTACATATTTATTACTTACGTAATAAAACACACACATTGTTTAGAATGTAAATAAACCAGAGTAGTTTGAAACACATGTATCCATACAATCCCGGGTCAAAAAGGAGTTACATCACATGAATACTTGAGAAGGTAATTAATGTTATCGTATAGTGATGAAGAATATTTTCGCATGAAAATCGAAGCAAAACAAAGAAATTAAAAAAAGGTTATGTAAAAGGTAATCAAATAAATGTTATCAGTTAAATACCAGGAAAATGGAGAGGAAAACACATAATTCAATAATGCGGAGTTGGTAGGAAAAGACACACAAGAAAAGTGCGGGAACTCACTGTACTAATATCCAAAACAAACACAATAACTACTCAACAATTTGACAGACAAATCTAATTTAAATATTAGGTAATAACTACTAATTTAACATTTTTATTAGATTAAAATGACCTTAAATAGGGTTTTTCTCGTTAAAATTATGTCTACAATATGAACATTAATAAAAATATGGACTCGAGAATGCCTCCAGTAAAACAATGTTACTTTCTTACCTTCTTACTGTCTCACTTTTATTTCAAAATAAGGGAACAGTTTTTTTTTTCTGTCAACCACTTAGTTACGAATTGCGTATCGCACAACCTACATTCCTATGTAAGTTAGTGGAATTCACATTAACCCAATAAACAAAAAGCTTATGTACAAATATAATACTTCAAACAAATCTGAGTAACCCATCAAAAAAATGTTCACAACATTAAAAAATATACCTTTAATATCTTAGTACTTAAAATTAAAAGTAAGAAATTATTTGATAGAACACCAAACTACACATTGTAAGTGCGAAATTATATCTATAAAACAAGAATACTAAATCCATATAAGTACTAGAGCAAAGCTCACTTTCTAAATTAAATTTTCTTGCGTTTCGTTGCAAAAATCTTGCATTTTTCAATTACAAGATGTGTTAAAGAACCTTTTTATATGCTAAGTTCTGGGCTCCGGGTAATTTGTTATAACACTTGACTGAAAGAAATATTTAAAAAAATCGATTTATATTGATTGCTAATAGTTGTAGTAACAATCAATATGGTAAATGCAAAATTATAGATTCTGTCTTAAGAAAACAAAACTGAGTATGCGTTAAATAATTTAGAGTGGCTTATATGTTTTTAAAGCTTTGTCAAGTAAAGTATAATAAAACTAAACAAATATTTAAAAGCATATTCTAATTATTCTCAACATTTCATCCATAAATACGAAAACTACTTTTATCAAAGTAAATGAGAAGGATGTGCAAGATAAAATGAAATATCTGAGTGGATCTATTTAATTGACAATACACGATTGCTAAAGTCTCAATACGATTAAAATTTAGGCCTATATTCAATATATATGGTGTTCTAAAATTACGTCAAACACTCCTAAAATGCTCTGTTTTCGCTTGTGTGTAGGGATGGCTATGATATATCGATAAATCGGAAACATTGATAAATATTTTTCGATATATCGATATAATAGTATTGATATTTTCTTTCGATAATATCGGACATATCGATATTTTTGGTCCGATTCATCTTATCACTATATAATGGACGTTATCTCTCTCCTCAAAATCATCGATTCGAAAAAAAAAAACACATTTAAATTGCCTCTTATGCATACTAAACATGAATTTAGATAATTAAGTAACTTTATTCAGTTTTTTACGTGATGTTAACACACTAAAATGTAGTTTATTGTGGACCAGTGGTTGGAACGGGTAAATGAAGTTCTGTGTGAGTTGACAACGCTGGACTCTAAGATGCCTAATTGGAATCCCTTTGTAAATTAATTTGTTCAATTTTTAGTGTTTACAAGAAGCCTAGATACATTTTACGCGTTAAAAACAAAAATAACAATGTTATTAAATTATTATTTTATAATTAACATAATAATTAAAGATACCTGTATAGTTATTCTTATTTTGATTTTTTTAAATTCAGTGTCACAGACCACAACTTGTTTCGTGCTGATTAATGTATTAATTTTTACATTCAGTAGGCTTTTCCAAATAGTGACATCAAAACATCAGAGTATTTCTGGTATGACATAAGAGTTAGTCATGACTAACTCTTAAACATGACTGCATAATTTTAAACAGATAAATCATTTACAATTCGATACATCGGTTACCCGATATATTGATATTTTTCTTTCAATATTATCGTTAGATCGATATTTGGTTTGCGAAGTATTGATAATTCAACATATCGATATTTCGAAAATATTTGCCATCACTACCTGTGTGTCTGTTTGCGATTTTACGTAAAAATTCATAACTCAAAAGTCCCTTAAGGTACAGGATTGTAATTTTGCATGAATATTTGGTTATATTAGACCTAACATTTCGAAAAAGATTAGTATAAAATATCTTTACAAGTTTCAAAATGGCGGCCATTTAAAAACTTCATTGCCAAAATTCATGAAACCCACAGTAGACACGATAAACTTATAAGAAACATTAAAAAAACGTTATGCGATGAAACGTTTAACAATTGTTACGATCGGTTCACAAATAACTGATAGTTGGAATTCTAGTCTGAAGAGTTATCGGTGATTTTTATAAAACTTAAATGTCGTCATGCATTTTCTTAATTTTCATAAAAACTGAATTAATAACTTATTCGATATAGCAAATTTAATGTGTAGCAAAAAATAAAAAAGTGTTAGCTCTATGATGCCGAGTGCTTAGTGTTACCTCGTAGACCCTGGTCACTTTGGCAGTCACCCCATGTACGAAACGTGTCACAAGACCTCGCCTCACGCTCCATCGACAACGGTGGTGAAAGTGCCCTTGTGAGTGGGCAATCCTTGTCACACGCTTGCACGGGCACCCACGACCTTAACTGCTTTCCATTTCTAATCCGAGCACACAACAACGATTTTCCGACACGAAAACAATTACCCTATCGAGGTACAACTATTGGACACTTCCCTTCAATCACTAATCGGAGTGGTTTATCACTGCTTTACCCTTTAGTACACAGCCACGATTCACTGGTTCCCCATCTGCCACACTCACCATTCAGGGTCGAGATCATGAATTGAGTGAGTTCTAAATTGTTTATGGCAATGTTTTTAAAATGGGATACTTTGTTATGTTCAAAAATTCTACTTGCTCTACTTCTACGAATTCTTTACACCCAGGCGAAAACGATACAATTTGAAACAAACAGTATTTTTGTACATTTACATAATCATAACATTTATTCAGTTTACTTAAATATTACAATTTTTACACTCATACAGATGTACTGTAGTTATTCAACAAAAGTTACAAGCTATAAGTGGTTTATTTTGTTTTTTACGAGTGGTTTTATGGTTGGTTCAGAAAACTGTTATAATTTGATTAGCAAACTGAAATATGGTAAGACAACTTGATATAAATCAAAAGTACAATGTCTATAACTAAGATGATAAAATCTACATTAGATTAAATGTATTTTGTTAAGAAAATTCATTCTAACATGGTAACCCCCATATTATGGGGGATATACAAATATTGTGAACTGTTGCAATCATAATAAGACATATTATTAAAAATATTGAACTGTAAAAGCAATTAATGTACTTTTGTGGGGTTGATATATAAATGTATTATGCATATAAGATGGTTAAAATGTTAATTAAAGAATAAAAACTAAACGAGACATCCAGCGTACTATCTCACAAACAACAGCGGCAGACTGACTTGTCATTAACTTTTTTTATTCAGTAACCTCGTCACTGATGTTTGGACGAGGCCTACCCACCTTTCCACATACACTAACAATTTTGGGAGCCTATTATCCACCCAACACACATAGACTGAGGACCACCAACCCAACTACTAACTGCCTACTCACCCTCTTCACAAGCAAGGGTTTCTATATGACAGGTTGTCTCATTCTCATGTGGTTTATTTAAGCTGAGTTATGACGTCAGAGGGAGACCTCCAACCACAGAATAGGTGTATTACTCATTTTGTGCCTCCAACACAGCGTGCTGAATAATTAAAACTAGGGACTACATACTAAAAACCATAACGGAATAATAATAATAATTAATATTAATTTAAATAACGGTATAATATTAATTTAAAGAAGCAAATTATCTTTTATCACGTGTTGTTGAGTTATATCATTGATTTTATATAGAAATAGATTTTCCATACAATGTTAAATTTTGAGTTTCAAAATAGCAGCTGTTTTTGTGGTCCATTGTGGAGCGCTAGTGAAGTCTCATGTAAGTGTAGTGCAGTTAACTAGCTGTGGTTGCAGACCTCACTAACTAACAAAATTACAGGCACAAACATTCCTATTAGATGGAATATCTCTATTGTATGTGTATATAATAAAGGGTTATAATTAATTGGTAACTACTAAATAAGATAAATATTAAAATCAGTCATAGTTGTATCAATTAACAATTCAAAACTAAACTATATTCAAAATTAAACAACGCAAACTGAAGTGTCATCGAGAGTACGAATATCAGATGTTTTACGTAGTTGCGGTTTGTTTTGTTTAACACAGCTGAGGCCTCCATATGACGTAAATGTATGAGGCAACCTCTTGTGTATAAACCTTGCTCACAAGCATCTACCCATGGCGGTCTATCCAATAACGTGCAAACTTAATAATGGCTCACCCATACATAAATACAATGAGTATAGAGAGTAAATATACGTTATAAACTTACCTCCATCTTGTTATCAGTTGAAGTGCTCATACGGTACAGCAGTTCAACTTTGCCAAGTACTAATCGATCAAACTCTCAGTTTGCAAGTTGTTTTATCCCGAAATATATTTAGTTTCTAGATAATTTGAGTTGTACAAAAATACACAACATGCGATTTACGTCACGATGTTAGCCTTGTTAACTCCCATACGTCACTAATAAATTACAAGTAACGGTTATCCGTATTTCTTATTTAATAACCCGGAAGTCGTATTATAAAAGACTGTACAGTGTATATTTCGACTAATTAAGTCATAGGCTTAACTCTAATAGAACATTAATTTGTTAAGACAGGACCAACTAATTAGACAATAGTCTTAATAAGAGTTATAGTGCAAGTGATAACACAGTAACTAAGGCAATACTTTACTATAGTAGCCTACATATAGTAAAAGAAATTAAACTTAAAATTTGAACATTTTAAAGATCCGAAAACATTTAAATTATATGAATAGAAAAGGTAAGAAGTTCTTACAAATATCAGCACTTAAATTAACCATACTTTGACACTGAGTAACAAACGACTGTAGATTTTATTAAAAGACTCCTTAGTATAGCATATATTAACAATTTTTATGGAAATACTAAAAAAATATTTTTATATTGTATGTAATATTCCAACAATATAAGGGTACATTTTTTAAATAATTTTCACTAATATTAAAATTAACTTTGACTTTTCTAGTAGAACAGTAAAACATTGCACAAAGGTTGGGGGATTTTTCAATTCTCAGACTCAGAAAACAAACTCCAAGGAGGAGTTTCTAATGTTTTTCTCTTGGAGTTGTAATATATGTCTACAACATAATGACATAATAAACTGTTAATCATACATATACAATTTATAATATAGAGAATCTTAAAGAACAAGTGACTTGGTACCATTAATACAGTAGTATAGGTCATAACTGTGCCGTTAAAGACATTGACGACAAGGTTGTATAAGCAAACTCTCGTAATGTCTTGAGAAACAACGTAAGTAGAAATACAATTACACAAATGAGACATTCTTACATGTTCCCACGACCCACAGTCAGTGTGTCGACAACTTTCCATTTCTGCAGAATACTGGAGGTAGCGTCTCCAACGGCAACAGAGATACCATCACTTCCGTGGATTGCCTGCAACCAGGGAACGGTCTATTCGTCGCAACTAAGTTATATGTGAATGTGAGGCGAAGCAAACAGCTGCTGGGTAGTTGGATGGTTCCTCTGGTGTACTGGAGGTAGCGTCTCCAGCGGGAGCAGATACCATCACTTCCGTGGATTGCCTACAACCGTGAACGGTTTTTTGATCGCAAATACGTTATACGTTATGCCTGTATGTGAATGTGAGGCAAAGCAAACAGCTGCTGGGTAGTTGGATGGTTCCTCTGGTGTACTGGAGGTAGCGTCTCCAGCGGGAGCAGATACCATCACTTCCGTGGATTGCCTACAACCGTGAACGGTTTTTTGATCGCAAATACGTTATACGTTATGCCTGTATGTGAATGTGAGGCAAAGCAAACAGCTGCTGGGTAGTTGGATGGTTCATTTGGTGTTCCGTAGGTAGTGTCTCCAGCGGGAACAGATATAATACTGTAACTTACGTGGATTGCCTACTACCAGGGAACGGTGTTTAGGTCGCAACTAAGTTATATGTGAATGTGAGGCAAAGCAAACAGCTGCTTGGTAGTTGGATGGTTCATTTGGTGTTCCGTAGGTAGTGTCTCCAGCGGGAACAGATATAATACTGTAACTTACGTGGATTGCCTACAACCAGGGAACGGTGTTTAGGTCGCAACTAAGTTATATGTGAATGTGAGGCAAAGCAAACAGCTGCTTGGTAGTTGGATGGTTCATTTGGTGTTCCGTAGGTAGTGTCTCCAGCGGGAACAGATATAATACTGTAACTTACGTGGATTGCCTACAACCGGGAACGGTGTTTAGGTCGCAACTAAGTTATATGTGAATGTGAGGCAAAGCAAACAGCTGCTTGGTAGTTGGATGGTTCATTTGGTGTTCCGTAGGTAGTGTCTCCAGCGGGAACAGATATAATACTGTAACTTACGTGGATTGCCTACAACCCGGGAACGGTGTTTAGGTCGCAACTAAGTTATATGTGAATGTGAGGCAAAGCAAACAGCTGCTTGGTAGTTGGATGGTTCATTTGGTGTTCCGTAGGTAGTGTCTCCAGCGGGAACAGATATAATACTGTAACTTACGTGGATTGCCTACAACCAGGGAACGGTGTTTAGGTCGCAACTAAGTTATATGTGAATGTGAGGCAAAGCAAACAGCTGCTTGGTAGTTGGATGGTTCATTTGGTGTTCCGTAGGTAGTGTCTCCAGCGGGAACAGATATAATACTGTAACTTACGTGGATTGCCTACAACCGGGAACGGTGTTTAGGTCGCAACTAAGTTATATGTGAATGTGAGGCAAAGCAAACAGCTGCTTGGTAGTTGGATGGTTCATTTGGTGTTCCGTAGGTAGTGTCTCCAGCGGGAACAGATATAATACTGTAACTTACGTGGATTGCCTACAACCAGGGAACGGTGTTTAGGTCGCAACTAAGTTATATGTGAATGTGAGGCAAAGCAAACAGCTGCTTGGTAGTTGGATGGTTCATTTGGTGTTCCGTAGGTAGTGTCTCCAGCGGGAACAGATATAATACTGTAACTTCCGTGAATTGCCTACAACCAGGGAACGGTGTTTAGGTCGCAACTAAGTTATATGTGAATGTGAAACCAAACATATAATTTGCTGAAGATATTGTATGGTTTTACGAGACTAAATTTCTCAACACATTATCTATGACACGAAAACTAGTTGCCATGGTGACAATTTAGAAGTGGTTAAGTGGCAAATTCAGCATAACATTTTAAATGAACTTTGTTCAGCTTAGTGAAAATACATTTTAATAAACCATATGTATATTTAGCAATACAATTATATGATGTAAAGATATACTAAACTGAACCTATCAAGGATGGAAATCCAAATCAATCTTCAGACTTCACAACAGAAGTATCAGCAAATTTAATGGCCTTAAAACTTCTCGAGTGATCTGAAACCAAGCTATTTCCACCAATTGATTACCTACTCTGGGTTTTCAGACGGGCAGTTTCACGCAACTTGTCTTTGTTGGCACTTGCATTGTACCGACTATTATCAAAGCCGTGTTGCTGGTGCTTAAAACAGGATCATCATCATCATTGGGAGGAGTAATTTTTCCTCTGTCAGACCCTCCTGCAAACCTTCGACAAACCTCTCTGTATTGAGGCGTTCTTTTTTCTACCTTATGCCTTATTACGATTATTATATTTCTGGTACCTCCCCTACCTTTTACTTTCATTCCCCTCATTGTCCCTTCTATAGCTAATTTTAACAAGGACTTAATTAAGTATCATCACATGTCCTGATCTGTTCTTAATCTTCTGATTTTTAAATTAAAATCTCGGGAATTGCTCACGCCTTCACCGTTCTTTCAGTACTTCCTCATTTCACACCTTATCAACCAATCTTATTTCTTTCATTATCCACCAAATCAACATTCACATTGTTTCCAACCTCTTTTCATCCTCATTCAACATCCATGTTTCCAATGCATACAACATAACAGTCCAAATATAACTTTTGACATTTAACATTTCATTCAGGTGTCGCACAAGGTTCAGTTTTATGCCTAATTATATTTTTACTCTAAACAAATGACATAACAAAAAACTCTATAAATATAGTTTTGTTATGCTTTTGTGACGATACCTCTCATAATAAATAATACGAAATTAATATTAATTAATCAAGACATTTCAATTTTTATCGACAGTTAAACAACACAGCGGGGAAAAAATTAACAGTATACGGTTCAATTGATGGACAAATATCTAAAATTTCAATGTGAAATAAGATCAGTTTGCAATAAATTATAAACAGGACTATTTTTTATTGAAAATGGTTTGAAAGACTGATTCCCTTCAGAATTTCACTTCCTTACTATGCTTGGAGGGCCATAGCGATATTCTTGTAAGATTTTTTCAAAATTATAATATATTAACCTTTTCTATACATACATTCTGGAAACCATAATTCATGTACTATACCAGCTTGGATATTTTCTAAAGAAACAGAAAATATTTAAAATTTATCCAATTAGAATACTGTAAAATAAAATAATAAGTCATAGATAAAGGATTTCAAGAAACACATACTATGTACTTGGATAAATATATACAAAACATTACCAAACATAAAACAGAACAAATCTTGGCGATTAAAAACTTTATTTAATAATAATTTACTACAAAAAAGTTTATTTGCAAAATTTACTAACGTAATTTAAACGTATTTAATTAATTGTATAATGCATCTACAATGAATAACAGCAGTATTTAGCTAATTCATTCTTTCTTTCATTTATATTCTTAACATTTTATCCAATAATCAAACGATTTCTTTATTAAGTTTATAATAACGAATATAAATTGAAGAAAATCGTAAACTGTGATTTTATTTCCAAACTTTGAAAATTGTATTACATGATTTAATAATTATTACTATTTTTACCATAGCCTAAACTCAAACATGTAACTCTTCTCCAGTCACAATCGTGCATTATTGCTGGCGGTGCTTAACTTAGTAGATAGGTGTGTAGAGTCATGAGTAAACCAATAAAAACAATTAAAAAGCATTGAAATCAGATAAGTCAAATAAGCTTAAAAAAAATTAATAGTCAATAATAATTTTACTTATACTAAACGTGAGTACAGTATCCAAGAATGCTCTAAAACACGTAAATAACCTGGCTTGACGTGTACTCACAGATTATTTCAAAGTAAAATGTTTCCATTTCAATTACTACTGCGTCACTCACTTGACAAATATCAAATAACATAACAATGACCAAAGTTTTTAGTGACAAATTGTATCATAAAAGTTGGCACTGCTTTTACAGGGTTTTATCGTATGTTGGAATGTGGAATACGAACTATAGAATAACACTATCTGTAAATAAATAAAAAGACACTTAAACTATCCTAGTACACGTTTTAATCTTAAAACGATGCAAGTGTGGTTCACTTTTTTACTTATTTATTTTTATATTTAGCAATTCGCCAGTTCACGGTTACAGGTTACAATACCGTACAGTGGTTACCATCGACCTGGGCACTACTAGAGAAGTCTAAGGCGTCCGTGTTGGATGGTAGTCAGGATACGGTTGAAGTGTATGAAAGATAACTGATTATCCGACTTGTCAGTTTGCTGAAAATCAGACCAATAATACGTGGTTCGGATTACACGTAATGCTAAGGATGCTTCAGTTTCCTTAGCTATTGGTCATTAATAAATTAAATGCTTGGTGAGAGCATTAAATTGCTCTCACCAAGGAACAGTCGACCATAGTAACAATGACTACACTCGTTTATATACACTCATCATATTCATTTATTTGTTGTTAAGACGCTGAGTACGTCCAAGATATGGGCGAGTACGGATTTCGAATTCGAACAAACTACGCTACTAACCAATGTTAAATAATATTCATAAATTAGTTTATATTACATATTCATCCATGTCTCTACGATCGGCTTGTTAGTAATGAACTTGACTACATATTTGTGGCCATGAACAACACGTTTAAATTAATATCTTATGAAGCTTATATATAAGACAAGGCGGCAGTTAAGTCAATAAGACAAACTTAAGTAATGTTTCACACCTGTATGTTTCACTTGTGTGTTTAATGCAAACCTCTGGGGAACAAACTCCGTGCGTGTTGGAGAATCCAATTTGTATTAGAAACTGGATTTAGGTTAAACTGTTGCAAGGTGTATTGTGTCGAGGTGAGATTTGTGCTTTACAGAATAACAATTACGTATTCCCTTGAGGGCGAACTTTGCAACAACTGAACGTTCGTCAACAACTACTTCTCAAACTTTCATTAGAAAAATCGGCATTGGAGGGAAATATTTGTGTTATTTAAATACATATTTAAGTATTAATCAGTGTTTTGCTCATATAAAAACCAGAAGTAATTAATTAGGAACGTCAACAGCAGCTATTGGATCTACGTACAAAATTCACACAGAATAATTATAAACCTGGATTTGTCATGATCAGCCAGTAACGAACGTTTAAAACAATGAATGAACACAGCTGAACGTTATGTCACTTTGTGGCATATTTCGGATCGAATTATAAAAACGAAAACTTTAACAAAATATTTTTTAGTTTAGTTCTTGCCGACCAAGTGTATGAACGCAATAAGTGCTTCAAGCCGTAACTGAAAATACAGTTGATTAAATTGGATAGCATAATTGAAATGGGGGTTAATGTTATGTTATTGAAAAAGGTTAAAGCGAAAAATTCTAATTGACAAAACAATAAAACAATAATTAAAAAATAAAAAACGGCAACTAAAAAGGCATATTCCTGGTAATATTGGTAAAAAACTTTGTCCGGTAGCCCACAGGACATAAAATAATAACATTGACACAATGCACCAACACAAATCTGTGAGCAGAATTATTGAACTATTTTGAGACTTAAATTGGTATGAAACATTAAATCAAAACAATCTGGTTAACATTTTTATTTTAACGATCTGAAACAAAATATTTGACAAAAATCAATCCAACTATGGTAATTTTTATTGTATCAATTGTAACTTGTTGAACGGTTTTGTCTTTTACTAACTGATATCAAAGTTATGTCTACCTAAATGCAATCAAATGCAATTTGTTTGGAAAACATCTGTTTAAAAATAACTGTTTAGTTTTGATACGCGTGACTGAATGTCCGGTTCGAAAATAACATTGTTCCTATGAAATTAAAACCAATATGACCGACATATCATTGTTTAATATTTTCTCAAATGGGCTTTTAGATTTGCACAGATACCGAGGCGTTCTCTGTAGAAACTGGGAATAAGAGAGAGAGAAACAGGAGGGGCAATGGTGAGATGGTAAGATATGTCCGAACGGCCAAGATACACGACGACAGATTAGATGAAGTACTATGATGAAGGGTAATCCAGGAACACATCGCCGGAGATAGGGTGGATGGCAAGGAAGAATCATGGTATAAACTCCCATACAATCATCGAGCTTAGCTCTCCAATTGGTGAAAGTAAACGTCTGGGATTTGGGATCATTATCGGCTGATGGGTTTCCAAGAGGTCCTCGACTAACAAGGACAAAGGACCTTTGTGCTTGCACAACATTCAATGAAAGTAGAGTTTGGCAAACATGGAACGCAGGATGACCATCACTCTGGAATGGAGCTACATTTTGTTTATTTGTACTGATGTGATGTTATAGAATCAGTGATGCCGGTGGCTTGTATTTACTATGTAGAAATAAAACGGCAGTGAATATACAAAACAACGCCTTTTGTTTTGTAACAATACTCATCGGTTAGAGTTGGTAAGTAGTATATGTTTACTTGTGAAAGCCGTTCAATAGAAACTCTGAAATTAGGTAAATACAAGATAAAATCAGGTGAACTTAATTATAAAAGTAGTGATTGAAATACGAGGGTAACACATTTAAATTACAGAACTAAGAACTTTTAAATAAACACTTTTCAAATAATTAGACAAAATATTACGTGATACCTTTGAGGTTGATATAAGATTGATTTTGCGTATTGAAGGCTAGAGAAAATTTAAATTTGATAACATAAAATAAAGGAGCTCGATTATACGAGTTCATGAATTCATAACTTTTTAAGTACATAGTTGTAATTGGCTCGTGAATCTGATGGAGGGCACACAATTAATTGAGCTATTATATTATTTTTTTATTGATACAGTCATATAAGTTTAATTCAAGTCATGAATGGTTATTAATTTGATTCAATGGATAAACTAAATTTATTTACATAGAAAACGTAGTTGGTACTGGTTAAGCGAACGTATATTTCCCTGTAGTTTGGATGATGACTACTTATCGATTGCCCGAACGTCAGTCACGTTCCTTCACATAGGTTGTCGTGTAAGAGCCAGTAAGTACTAGGTCTTGCGCCGGGTGTGGGGCATGGTTTATGTCGCACAGCTGTACACAGGGTCTCCACCGATGGCACATTTAGGCTAACATATTGCCAATACTGCTTTATATTCCACGCATTCGCTTTGCAAACCCGTTTGTTACAATCTACTTGATCTCACTATCCACACAGTAATATTAAAAAGGTAATTGAAAACTGTTGGTAACAATATATACCACATATTCAAGGGGTTTTAATGACAACCCAAAAAAGTGTCTTAATAATATTATTCCTGTTCAATAATCTTAAAATTGCACGTGAGGACTATTTATGCATGTACTATTGATATAATTATACTTTGTTATCCCTTAGGAGTATTTTTTTCTCTCTTTACTCATCACTGTACAAAAACATATCAATGAAAAGGTACATTTAACACACGTTTAAAGCTAAAATTACGTACTTTTGCACACTAACTACCTGTTTTAATGTAACAAGCACTCAAAAAGTTTACCTCCGGCAGTATGTCAGTGTACTCCATTCCATGTGTAAAAACTCAAGCACTTCCAATCAACATTTACTACATATATATATATATATATATATATATATATATATATATATATATATATATATATATATATATACATATATAAAGTAAGTTGTACAGCAACATGCATTAAGTTTATATTTTTTACTATGTTCATTATATTTGGGAACTTCTGGGGACAGAGAGATATTTGTTTACTAAGTTCTGTGAAGTATTTTGTTATTTCGCACGACATCAGCCCACATAAGGGCTTATATTGAGAATGTATATCCATTCAACGGCACTCGGAACGTAGACCTTTATTACTTTAACTCAGGTTATCAATGTTCATTAGTGAGACGCCGATCGTACAGATATGGGCGAATGAGTGTGATGAGTGTAGATAAACGAGTGTAGTCATTTTTACCAACTAAAGCCGACTGTTCCTTAAAACGAACCATTTATTACAGTCCAATAGTCAGAGCGACTAAGGGACCTACATCTTTACGTGGAATCCGAACTACGTAGAATTGGTCTTATTTTCTATAAACTGACACTCAGTTATCTTCCCTTCACAACATCTGAACCTCGAATACCACGCAACATGGAACTCCCTAGTAGTGTCCACGTTGATGACAACCATTTAGCGAACACTACGCTCCTAGTTATGTCGGTATTTAGAGAACTGACCACAGATCCCTTTTAGTTAGAATTCCGTTTACCTTATGGACCGTTTGCATATCTCCGCTTATGACTTCAGTACGCTTGAGCAAATTCAGACTGCTCAGCGTCAAGTTAGATTTACATTTATAAGAATCTAACCTCCTCAGCTAACTCAGAATTCTCGTTTTAAGAAATTTGTTTTCTTTTGCGAAAACACGCTGTCAGTTAATACTAAATAAATTGTGTAAATAAATTAATAATAATAATAATAATAAGAAATACATTTCAAAATTGCATTAATTAAATTATATAAAATAAAATTAAACAGCCTTATTTTGAGTGTTGTTATATTTTTTGGGTCTGAAGTTGTTTAAAAGAAAAAATATAGTTTATTTGTTAGTATAAATTGCATGATTCGCATTGGAAAATTGTATTGTTTTCATTAATGACTTCTTTTATATTATGATTGACAGAAAACTGTGTGAACTAACATTATTTATACTCAAACACACCAATCTCAGTCACATTGAAACATGTACTGATCATATTAAAGGCAACTTATAAAACATAATACTGTACAACTATAATAATAAACAATGTTATAACACGCATAACAAAATAACAGTATAACACAATCCAAACAATAGCTTTTTTCGTTCAAATATAAATGAAGTAATGTATTTGGATATGAATGCAAGAAATATAACAATCACAGTTTTATAGTAATTTGTATATTTATTTTTCAATTGATTGAAGCCCGTTTAATAAGTATATTTTTTATAAGAAATTTCCGCCTGAAACAATTTACTTTAATTTACAATATTAAATTAATTAAGACATTTCCAAGAGATTTACTGCATGTTTACATTCAAATATTTAAATCCTTTATCATTAACATCGGTGTTAACAGTAGTAATTTAACATTAAAGCATAACGTAGATCCTGATCCAAATTACGGCATGTATATGTGCTGAAAATGTATTATACTTAATATTTTATCGAGATAACAAATTCTGACATTACCATCCCCATATGATGTAAAATGTTAGATTTTGCATCTCAAGAAAATATTATCTAACGTTTTCAGCACATACACCACATTCTAGAACCAACAACTGTAAACTTAGCTTGGACTTCATTATTCACTAAAAAATGTTAACTTTAGAAGGTGGACGACAACTGAAACCTGCGCAAAGGCTTCACCCATGCAGGTTTCATTTCTATTATATATTTCTAACTCAATATCTGGTCATTCTATGTTTGTACTTTTACTTATTCATTTTAGGTCATATGTTTTTGTTGTGTTAAAAGTTTTTTTTTTGTTTTAAATTTTCACAGCATAGTTGTAAGAAGACTTATGCTAATGTATCTTCTAGAATTAACTGTAATATTTACAGAATTTCTTCATTAATTCGTTCATTTCTGTGGTGTGATTTGCTAAAGTCAAATTCCGACGAGTACTCTTAAATGCAAGTATCTGATATAATTATTCACTTTTAATGAGCATTCTATTTTCCATTTCATCCATATAAAATTTGGCACCTAAGTTTCTACCTCCTACTCTCATCCACGCTTATTACATTCATTTTAGAATCTACATGACTACTCATGCTCTAAAAATATAATCATACATAAATGTTTTAACGAATGATACAGTCACTTCCGGCTTTTATTGAACACTGGACTGTCTATTAATTCCAACTTGTCTCCAGGTACAGTGTGGAGGAGGCCACTTGGTTTACTTCACTCCCCATGCTGACGAAACTACAGCTTCCCAAGCTACCTACCAGTGTAGGGGCAAGGGTCGTGCGTATCAAACCCACGAACGTTCGACTGGCGAATCGCGCTATGTTAGTTACCGTGGTTTGTTAATGACGTGCACATTTATATATATATATATATATATATATATATATATATATATATATATATATATATAAACGAGGGAACAGTACTCACATATCAGTGAAACTAATACAATCCTCTTATACCCACACGGCTCAATGGTTGCCATCGACGTGGGCATTACAAGGTATCTGCGGTGTCCCAGGGAAGAAAAAAATGCATCATACCAGTATTAGGTGGCTCGTATTCCACCGTAATCTGTAGGATACTTCTACTCTCATCACACTCAATCCATACTCATAATTGACGATTATTTATGTGTCATAATATTAAATTAATGAAGAAAAACAAGTTCATAATTGTTTTTTATTTAATCAGAAAATGTATGAAAATTCAACGGGTTTTAAACCATATTTCACAACGGGTCAGTTGACAAATTGTGAAAAGTTCATCTCTGGGTAACAAACCCACACATTTCACAATAACATGTTGATGGCTCCAATAGTTAATTCATTTAAGTCTCTACGCGACTTGCCATTTATGACGTATCACTAAAATAAAATGAATAACGATTCTTTATAAGAAAATCTACTCAGAAAGGGTAAATAGATTCAACAAAATGACAGGCCTAGTAAAGCATGACGATTAACGTGTTATTTATGCTAATGAATAAAAACGAAATATGGTCATTTCATTTAAACAGAAACTATTTCAGAAAAATCCGAATCTACATGACATTCGAAGACACAAGGCAACATTGATATAAGCAACACGACTCTTAATACCTCATGGAACATTACAAAAAACGGCTGAAGTAAAAAAAAAAATAAGTAAATTACTTGAAAACACTCTAGTGCCAGTTATCAGTTCTTTTAGCGGAGAACAAGCAGGACTTCCTGAGATACAAGTAGGTAATCCACATGTGTGGGTGGACAGGACATAACACAGACAGGTCGGTGTCCTTGAGGGGGAGACCTTGAACCAGTGCACGCTTCGGCACGGTCACTTTGGCTAACTGGCTCCTCATGAACTGGTGTTTGGAAGGATACGATGTTTATTGCAGAATTTATTTAAACGATACACGAGGATATTTGGAATAAAGTTTACAGTCTTACAACGAGATTCGTTTCCAAGTCTTGAACCAAACCTGGACACATTAAAATATAACAATAATTAATACTTAATTTGATAAATATTATTGTTGGTCGGCCAAAAATTAATGATCATGTGTACCTACATTCCCTGGAATAAAAATGACGAAGAAAAACACTAGCTAAACGGCTAGACCATCTGAGTTGAAGAAGCTAAGTGTAGCAATGTATTTCCGTGATTTCAGGTTAGTAATTTAATTCACAAACATTCAAATTAGGTACACTCTTCAAATCCTAAGATCTAAGATTTTAAATACTACAATAACCACTAAGGAATCGAAGTGATTTTGTACACTCCTCAAATAGTTTTGAAATGAAAAACTAAAACAACAATTATATTGTCAATCAACATTGACATTAAGATAAGAAAATATAAACTTATGTAGATCCACTGAGTACTTAAAGGAGACTCAAATGATTTTGTACACACCTCCAAATAGATGACTTAATATGTAGATCCATTGGGTACTTAAAGGAGACTCAAATGATTTTGTACACACCTCCAAATAGATGACTTAATATGTAGATCCACTGAGTACTTGAAAGGGGACTCGAAGTGATTTTGTACACTCCTCCAAAAAAGCAACAATATGAAGATATCACAATGTTACGAACTAATAAACTTGTTCAATTAAAAACACATTACATAACTGATATGGATCAATTAAGCACACTGTAATGAAGCTGAATGGCGTATTAAAGGGACATTAATGATTACTTCGGTTTAATATAATGATACACTGCAACAACTGTCACAATGGTATCGTACGAGCACATTACAAACACGGTCTATGAGTTCATAGGAATTCATCTTGCAAAAATCAAGATATAAATTCAACATCAACATTTGTTAATAATAGAGAAAATAATTGTTCGTATCAAAAAGACGCATTATGTTTTGTTTCTTTATGCACAGATACTCTTTTAGTTGCTATGAAAGAGGTTAAATTCGTTAAATCTGTTCAGAATTATATGTATATTTTATTGTTGCCACATCTGCAGAGCTCTAGATAGTATACTTAAGGATATATTGACATTGTCAATGTACTTTGCGACAGCACGCACAAACAAGTGGTCACGAAACTATCGATTTTGGTGCGACAGGAAGAGAGGAACTCGATAGAACGCAGCAACGACTGTTATGTTACTTCAAAAGAGGTTGCAAAATCAATCTAAGGGGTCTGACTACTCCATCACCTTCTAGCTTTCATTTATCACTTGCTTACTAGCAACTTTGCATATGTTTAAACTGTTGTTTGTTTTATGTGCAGTATTTTCAGCAAAAAAGGCAACATTTCTAATAAACAATGAAAACTGGTGTAACATAACACTGCAACATTTAAAAAAATGTTTAGTTTGTAGATATACGTTTTACATAGAACAAAATTTATAAGAGCAATAATTTTAAAATCACCAAATTTAAATACACTAAAACAAGAAATTAAAACATTGCATTGAAAGCATTATATTATAATTTACTAAGTTTGTTAGTGAAAATAATTAAAAAATAAACAGAAGTTAAAAAAGGAGATGTAGTTAAGTAACAAGAGTTAGGTTTTGGAAACTGCAAAATAGTTATAAAAGCAACTAATAATGAATGTTGTGAATGTTGTTACGTTTAGTTTATCATACTAAAATACGAAGAGGGGTGGAATAGTTCGCAATCGTCAAACTGATTCCAATGACACGTGAATGTGTTCTTGGGAGTGTGGCAGTGCACAACTGGCATCTCTGTACGCATGGAACACACTGGTAACACATTCTATGATAAATAATTTGGCCTAATTTTATTAAGTTACGATGCAGCATTACCACTTCGTTTACGATGGAACAATCAATAAAGTAAAGTGATTGTATTGTTAAATTTCTCTTGGTCTTTTTTTATGCGTTAGTCTATCACACACGGTGAAGAACGATGTACAGTATTTCGATAGCATTAATAAACTAATTCTTTATCACGCTGTCCGAAGCTGAAAGCAATCTTTCGTCATGGCGAGAAGCGATACAACTTAACCTACTGAGTGCGGATACTTAAGTGCTTAGAGTGACCCATCTAACGACTGAACTATTGAGGAGTTTGGTCAACGAAATGAAGGTATAATCTGTTTAGCTTGGATCCTAAATGAATCAATCAAATTTACGAAAAAATATTAAGGCAAACGTTGGGTGTAAGTAAAAAAATACCACACTGAACGTTTCAGCCAAATTATATAAATTAAATTATTTTGATAGTACGAAAATGTAAAACTAAGAATCATATTTTGATACGTTATCATGTATTGATTTGTAAACGTACTTTACTCAGTATAAGGTCCGTTCTATATTGACATTAAAAATAAGGGTTTGTAGACAACAATGTATGTACGAAGCTCGGAAAAGACAATATAAAATAAATCGATTAACTGAATGTAGTTCAGTGTAAGCAATTAACATGATGATATCGTGGTAAGTCTTGCATTCGATGTATTAAAGCATGTAAGACATCCGTTGAATATTGTAACTGTAGTACAACGGAAAGTACTGCTACAGTGAATTAGAGAATGGGAAATGTGTAGGCTGGTTTAGAATGGAAAAATGCCCTGACATTTCGTATCAATATAATTTATCTTTCGGCCATGACAATCTAGAGCCAAACTGACTTTTAGTTACAAAAGATAGAAAATAAGGATAACCTTTAATAAACCAAGAATTACTCTTGAAATAGTCTTTTCATGATATTAAGTGTTTACCTTCCATTTAATTTACATATTCTTAATTTTCTACAGTACAACTCACAGTTTTATAAAATAGTCTACGATAAAGCTATCCCAACAACGTTCAAGCTAGGCATACATAACTAGTCTTAAAAAACGAAACAGACTCTTGAATTTCCTTTATACTGGCGTAATATTATTCGCGTGATTAGTTAGGATTTTATAGAATAAAAACCACATTTAACAAAACGTATTTTTTTACATTTCTACAAAAAATACGAATAACAATTATATAAATATCCACCAGAAACCCAAAATCGTGGAAACAATTGCGAGAATGTAACAAATTTCTGAACTTTGTGTAAACTACACGTACCTGTAGACACTCTCATCGTAGTAAAGGAGTATCCTTAGAGGTTGGTCAACACTCCTCTTCCTCATGACATGCGCGGGCTCTATATGGACTCCATGGACCACCTGAAACATATTACAGATCTGTAGCAAATCGTCTAGTAAAGGAGTATTCTTAGAGGTTGGTCAACACTCGTCTTCCTCATGACATGCGCGGGCTCTATATGGACTCCATGGACCACCTGAAACATATTACAGATCTGTAGCAAATCGTCTAGTAAAGGAGTATCCTTAGTGGCTGATCAACACTCCTCATTCCTCATGACATGCGCGGGCTCTATGTGGACCCCATGGACAACCTGAAACATATTACAGATCTGTAGTAAATGGTCTAGTATAAGAGTATCCTTAGTGGCTGATCAACACTCCTCTTTCCTTAGTGGCTGATCAACACTCCTCTTCCTCATAACATGCGCGGGCTCTATTTGGACCCCATGGACCACCTGCAACATATTACAGATCTGTAGTAAATGGTCTAGTATAAAAGTATCCTTAGTGGCTGATCAACACTCCTCTTCCTCATGACATGCGCGGGCTCTATTTGGACCCCATGGACCATCTGCAACATATTACAGATCTGTAGTAAATCGTATAGTAGGAGTATCCTTCGAGGTTGGTCAACACCCCTCTTTCTCATGACACGCGCGGGTTCTGTATGGACACCATGGACCACCTGCAACATATTACAGATCTGCAGTAAATCGTCTAGTAAAGGAGTAACCTTAGAGGCTGATCAAGATGTGGCCGAGCTCCTCCACATGGACCACAAGGATCAATTGCAACATACAATCTCAGTGGAACTTATATAGACCCTTTCATCACAGTAATGTAAAATGTAAATGTACAAGTAATGTAAAAATAATACATGTAACTTTGAAAAATGGCTCTGTATTATATCTACCAACATATGAACTAACTAAAATAATTTTGAAAAATGTTATTGTAAATTATGTTCTGGGGATGTACATACATTTTCTAAATGCAATATCATGTCAATATTATGTTTTACTGTGTATAGTATATTAAAATGTGTTGTTAACAGCTGACGTTGAATAATGTTAATGCATGTCGTTTTACTTCTACTGTGAACGTGGAAAATTTTAAGATGATGGGACAATCTGGCAAAGTGACTGTTTGACAACACTCATGATCGTGGCACATATCTGGCACTCCGGTGACAAACCATTTGTAACATTTGCTTTCCCGACTTGCTTCTCTTCTCCACTTTAAGTTAAGATTTACATAACAACACACTATTTAGGACAACATCATTTTGGTTGAAAGACGAGGATACTCCTATTTTTATTGTATTTGCGTTTTGAAGATTCTTTATATAAAACTTTATTTAGTGATACTGTGTTAATCACGTTATGAATATATACTACTTATAAAGACTTTACCGAAATAAATTGTTATTAAATTCTCCTTCCACCATTATTAGTCATGTGCGTAAAGTACTTGAGTGGAGCCTAAGAAGTCGTGTCCACCCCCTCGGGCAGGGGATGGAGAATCTGATAAAAAGTTAACATCGGTTTTATTAGTGTGGTTTCGAATTACCTAGACATTATTAGGAGTACACCAACATTCCACGAATAAATTATTACTGATGTCTTGATTGTAGACAAAAATGATTTCAAAAATACAATAACTTATTAAATAAGATTTTTAAAAAGGGTTGATTTGATTTGGGGGTATGTGTAGTTCTTATTAAATACATTAATAATACTGAGCGAGCCGGTAGCCGAGCGGCGTTAAGACTTTGAGCTTGGGTTAGGGATACCGCTGTTTCGAATGCGGCCAAGGCGGGAAGATTTATCAGTAATATTCTCCTTCTATTGTACTGGTTCGCCCCCTTATTCTGACTGAATAAGTTTCCCGCAAAGATCAATAGTCTATGGGGAACGGCTACAGTCGTGTCTACTGCAGAGCTACAACGAGGACTGTATAAATGCGTTTGCTAAGAAGAATTGAAGTCACACATTGCCTTTCCGTATAAAACACCTCTTCATAAATTTCAAGTATAAAGAAAGCCTTAAACTACAATACTATAAACATAAACTGACCAAAAAGTGTTGTGACGAGGGACTGGTATAACTAAATTTAGTATAACTCTGATGATTGTTCCAAGTAGACAGCGGGGCCAAGTGTAGTGGACAGAGGAACTGAGGCGAGCAAGCGCCTTAGGCTCTCTCTTCGGGACAACTACTCAAAGTAATACGGTTTTTATAGATTATACTTATTCTGAACCAAAGCTATGGTATATCCAAACCGGGGTTTATTTTTGGCTATTCTTATGTCACCTTAAAAACTTTTCCCAAGTTAAGGTTGATTTTCTAAGTTAAGGTCAAATGGCCAAGAAAATAGCCTATTCTATAGTCATTTCGTCGAGAAAACAGTGGGTTGAATGTGAATTTATTGCTTTTCTCTTGAACAATCGAAGTATTTTAGAAAAACGTTTTTTGCTTCTTAATTCATAATGCGCGAAGAGTTTTGCATTTTTATTTTAAGGAAGATGTTGTAAAGTATAATATGATCGAGCTCAGTAAATGTTTTCTTTTGGATTCATGTTTTACGCCCTGGCCACTTAAGGAGAAACGATTTCGTTAAATCAACAGAAAACAATCAGCCGATATAATTCATCATGCAAACGCCATGTTTAATATTGACTCAACTTATTTTCTTCTTTTAATATATTTCTGTTGGAGAAATCTTGCCCAAGCTGAAAAACTATGTATGCAAAACCATCAGCTTCTTCCTCACGGTCAAAATTTGTCCATTTGTCTCCTGTTATCACGAACTGATTGAGGATGTCGGTCAAAGACTTTGCAGCTTGCACGAAAGGTTCTATGCCACCATGCACACACTCCATGTTCAATGGTGAGAACGACTGCTAGTAAGTGTTCTGCACTGTATGGAAACAGTCAATCATAATCGACTTGATAGGCGAAATGATTTGTAATTTTTTTTAGTCACACTCGGATAGTATAACTGTTGTTGATTGCGAAAGAATAGGTGGATGCAAGCACCATAATAGTTTCTTCTGAGTTATTCTTATATCATCCTTAAAATAAAAATATTATCCAAGTTACGGTTGATAATGAGCAAGAAAAATAATAATAATAATAATATTTGAGAATAATATAAGACAAAAAAGGTCAAGTGATAAAAACATAACATTACTTGGAACTTTAATGGAGAAAAGTTAAAAAAGGAATTGAGTATGAGACAACAAATATTGAAATTCCTAATTAACGATATTATTCATAATTGTAACGATAAATTCAGAGAGAAATTCCTTCCCTGAGAAAGTGTTTATAATCTGATACTAAAAAGAACTGTTAGTAATCAGGGCGAACGTTTTTTTTATTTAAAGGTGACGATATGACAATGTTTACAGTTTTACTAACGACAAGTGTTGTAACTACAAATATAGGTTCAGGTACCTAGAACTACGACATATACATTGCCACATTAAATAGAATGTATTATGAACTGACACATAATGTACATAAGTGTGAAATTGTTAGTAGTGTCCTCCGTTTGCCTTACTCAAATCCACATACATGTCAAGTACTCTTAAATCTGAAATAATTCAAACCTTTTACGATGGCTAATTCTAGAAAACGCACTGTAAGTAGGAACTGTAAATAACACGTGCCATGACCCCCCCCCCCAACTCCAGACACTGGCAAAGTGAATAGTTCTAACGAGACACAACACAAGGGTGAACAACAAGGGATGTTGGCAACAGCCCACTCCCAACTACGTAAAATACTTATACCAACAATGTAAGACGTTGAAAATCGTATATAACATACGATCAAAACCAAGGGATTGTTGAATTTTCATTACTTTAAATTTAGCACAAAGATTTGTTTGTGTCACTATTAACTCTATTTATGCTTAGTAAATGTATAACATTTTTTTAATTTATAAATCTGGTAAATTATGGCTGTCACAAATTAATTAATGTGAAGGCTAAAAACTGAGTTAAATGTAGCAATTGTCTAATTACTGATACTAGCTGATGACGTACAATGTATTGTACGCAGTATATTTCTATACATAACCTATACATACATTTATAGATCCTAAAAAAACACTACTTGTACATTACCCAGATTCCAAACTCCGACACAATCCATCATCCAACTAACATTGTCCTTGATAAAAGTTAGATTAAGTCGACGAGTTAACCACTTCGTTTCCAACTTCACAAACTATTACCTCTAATTAGATGCACCACGTACTCGAGAAGTTGAACAATTCCGTATACTTGGGCTTTGTTACATGTTTATACAATGACTGTGTGCATTACCGACACCTGCTCTATTGTATGTATGCTCGAACTTTGTTACAAAACGTCTAACTTTGCGCTCATTCCTTTGACCTATGTATTTAAATGTTCTGGTTAGTTCGACCACCATGTACTTCCTTGTGCCTTGGAAGCCACTTATCGCCTTTAGATCCATGTTTTCAGTTTAAGTAAAACCTCTTAAATTTCAACTATGCTTGGATAAATAAATGTTGTACTTAACTTTTACGTTACTTTGGTTTATGAATTGATATGAAGTATGTTAAGTAAACATATATGCTCATAATAAAACAAGGACACTAGTTAACTAATTTCCTAAAATAAAAAATATTTTTTACGAAATGGTTGAATGAAATTGCAAATCCACCTCAAGACAGTGAGAAAGTCATGAATGATGTTTTTTTTCTATTTAAGGTGGCCATTTCGTAAACTGCCAAACCACCGCCGAGAAGTCGACAGCCCTATAGTAGGCATAAATCTCATCGTCAGCAGGCTAAAACATGCTGTTCTATTTATTTCCACTTGCCGTTCATGTCAATAATTATAATGAGTTATAGTGAACACTGTATCGTTATGAATGGTCAAATCTAGTGGAGCATAAGTTTACATTATGAGCTTTTTATCTTAAAATAGTCAAGAATGTCATTTAAAAGTTGTTTCCTGCTTTCCGAGAAGGGAAACGGCTCCCTTAAGACACAAAATAAAAAAAATAAAAAAACGATAAAATCAAATGTAATCAATAAAATACAATCAGGACTAGTTTTCATAAATTAAATTAAATCAAGGTAAACTCTTTAGAGAATAGTAATACAACAAAATAAACTAAGAATCATGTAAGATTAGAATTCTAATCTTATCATGTATAATTAATTATTTTTCGTTAAAAGATAGCACTCTAGATAATTTAATATTATCTATTTATTTATTATTATACGTTTAACAAGCTTAAACGGACAATTAAGTTAAAGTGTAAAGTGTGTCCAATTCTTTGACATTAGTATTGGAAAGATGTGCGAGTCGCTGAAACTGTGGTTTCACCATGACACAGTTGGCTGTGGCGAGCTTGTCACCGCAGAGGGAGCCAACAGTCCTTGGATATCACATCAACACAGAATACTGATAAATCCAACAAACATTGAATCACCAACTACCAACTCTCTCCACTGAGAAGCGTTTATGTAATCTCCATTATTAATCTCTTTCTTACCATATACACGGTACAGGTAGAAGATACTATCCCCCCCACCCGATTATCCCCAAAATGCATCATTCATTAGTAAGGCATTAACCAGACACAAACAAGCCTATTGGAAATAAATCTGACAATAAAAAAACCAAATGTTGTACAAACAGTACCCACGTTAGAATAGCCAAGTATATTACCTTTATGCTAATATTATGGCTAATAATTATGGTGATTATGGTAATCACAAACTTCTTTTACTCGGAGAATTTCCAAATAAGACAAATCTGATAAAATGTTTTTAGGGATATTCCATCAAGTTTAATCAACAGGAAATGAAAGAAATATTAAACAATTTAACTTAAAACTTTGCATTCATATTAGTCAATAAGAGTACTTTTGAAAAATCAAATCAAATCAGTTTATTCTTTCATTTCAAGATTATTCGTAATTAAATATAGACCCTATAATTACAACTGCACATGTACTGGCTCCGAGTCAGGCTGACATTTTGTAAACGGTTAATAACCGAATTGTCAATTTTTCAAGAGTGTAGAGGGATCGCAGAAGGAACTCAGCATGGTCAGCACCAGCCGCTTATTGTGGTGCGAGCCACGCACATTTCTTATCTCTGGCGGAATTTTTCTACAGATAAAAAATGTTCTATGGTTATAGAAAAACAACAGTTGAAAATGAAATTAGTCCATAAAGTAGACTACATACATTTCTTCAAACCCAATCAAAATATTAATGTATTAAAATTAAAACATACGACAATATTAACAACAGTAATACTGACGACGATTAGAAAACATAAGAGTTGTAGTATAACACCTATAAATGATCGCTAACGAGTTTGGCCGCTATGTGATATCAGAGCTGACTCCTTGGAGATTCATCAGCAAGTATAGTAACCTCACGTAACTGTAGGTTTAAACATAAGAGTTGTAGTATAACACCTATAAATGATCGCTAACGAGTTTGACCACTATGTGATATCAGAACTGACTCCTTGGAGATTCATCAGCAAGTATAGTAACCTCACGCAACTGTAGGCTTAAACATAAGAGTTGTAGTATAACACCTATAAATGATCGCTAACTAGTTTGACCACTATGTGATATCAGAACTGACTCCTTGGAGATTCATCAGCAAGTATAGTAACTGTAGGCTTAAACATAAGAGTTATAGTATAACACCTATAATGATCGCTAACGAGTTTGGCCGCTATGTGATATCAGAGCTGACTCCTTGGAGATTCATCAGCAAGTATAGTAACCTCACGCAACTGTAGGCTTAAACACTAAATCTGCATGGCAGGAAGTTATCAATGAGATGCCAAAACCCACACGACCTCAAGTCTTCCTGCAGACAATAGCCAATAAGTGTGACAACGCTGGCATCCGACAGCAACTCCCCATCCTGTGACTTACACACACGTAACGCTTTTAACAATAAGTCTTGTTTGAATAATGATCGCTGTCCACTATTGACTATTTATGTCTCCAAGGCAGCCAAGTTGGCTGTTTAAACTTATCAACCAACAAACCAATCATTTATTTCAACGTTTAGACTACAACTCTTTTACAATAAATATTTCAGGAAGCACGAGATAGCTAAAAATGCAAAAATTATCAGCAAACATTGAGTTATAAGAAGTATAAAAAGTCACATTAACAGTGTTAAATCGATACAGTAGTTATTATACAAAAACTATGAGTAAATTATAATCTGACCAGCAAAGAAAGCTATTTTAGAATATGAAATATTCTAAATTAATTAATCTTAACATAAAAATAAAATTAGAATACGAAAAATAGAAGACAGTAACAAAATGGTTACATCAACAAAGACAATGAAAATGAGCAACACTAACAATACACAATAATTCAAAAAAAGAGGTTGCTTTATTGGTAGCAGCGAACGTCTCAGTGGCAGTTATCACTAATGTTCATTTCAATAAAGTATTCCTTCGGGACTACTAGAGTATGGTGAACTGGAGAACTACTCGATTCCCTCTCAGCCCACTCTTATTGAGACCGCAGTTTCCTCAGTCTCCTCTGTGACCTTGGCCACCACTCAATGCGGATACCCTGGACTTCTCCGATAGTGTTTATCTGACGCCTAGCTGGTAATAAGATAACCAAAAACAGACCCCATTGCCTACGATTTCCGCAACACTGAGACATAACTAGTTTACAATAAGGTACCAGCACTATTCGTAGTGTCACCAAATGGTCCGATTTAAGGCATACATTTTGTATTTCGTTAATGTGATTTTCAAAAATTTACCGGTGAAATATTTATTATTGAATCAATAATAAAATATACTTAAATATTCCTTTATAGGTACAACATCGATTAAAAATATCCTACTTAACATTTAATTTTACTAATAACACATATTCATTTTATCTAATGTAAATAGATACTTTAATACATTTGTTACTTTTGATACATGTATTTATAAAAGATGATTGATTATTCTGACTAGGATGAAAATGGCGTATTTGTTCGTTGAAAAGTTAAGAAATAAATCAATAACGTAAACAACTGTTAATAAATATTTTAAATTGCTTGCTCAAAATATTATAATTTCAATTGATTAAAATGACAGCTACTCAAATGTTATTTAACTTCACTACATTTGTATTGTTTTGAGGTTCAAGTCCTACAATTAAAAATAAAGGCATTTAGTAAAGCCCTACACCGAAATAAAGTGATGATATGTTTATAAATAAGGAATGCCGAAAAGTATTTTCATCTTGTAACTGTAACGAAATGCTTTATTTTATGGCACTATAACTCATGTCACTGGAAGAATCTACAATTTATGTTCCTTAGAACAGCTACCCGGCCATGTGGTTTATTGTAACCCCCTTAGTGACTCCTTTTACCCATCCTTCAGGACATGTTATCTTATTACAAACTTCCCCTTTCAGGGCAGATGTACTGAAGATATATCTACTCATATTACTAAAGTTTCATTAAGTAGCATACACAACAGATATACCCTCAATACGCGATCTCATAATTAGACATTCATCTATCTACACTCAATACTCGATCTCATTCATTAGAAAATCACACCATACCTACCTTCAATACTCGACCTCATTCATTAGACAATCATAGCACACCTACCCTTAATACTCGATCTCATTCATTAGACAATCACACCATATCTACCCTCAATACTCGATCTCATTCATTAGAAAATCACACCATACCTACCTTCAATACTCGATCTCATTCATTAGACAATCATACCATACCTACCCTAATATAAGATCTCATACATTAAAGAGTCACACCAAACCTACCTTCAATACTCGACCTCACACATTAGACAATCATGCCTTACCTACCCTCAATACTCTATATCATTCATTAGACAGTAATAAAGGATATCTAGACAAATATCCTGATGGTAAAAACTTATTGTTATTATTTTTTTGAGATTAAAACGTACAATTTTTAGATTATAAGAGTCAGTTTACGATGGTTTCACTTTCATACAAAAACTCGTCCCGTTCGGCCTTGGCCGAAAATCACTGCTTTTCATCTCATTCCTCTCCGAACAGTTTCAGTAATCTGCAAATTAGTATATTAGTTGCAGCCTGAACATTACTAAACAAAATTACTAGTAGTTAAACTACTATAATGTAAATTTAATGTAATTGTAACGTTTATATTTCCACTTTCATACGTATATACAATGAGAATCACTTTATCTCTCTTATATTTGTTACACCCAGGTCGTAAATATTTTAAACATCCAAATTGACTATTCAACATTATCGTATTGAAATAAAATTGTAAGGAACAAATCAGAACACATAATAAATCTAATAGAAGATTAAAAAATACAGTATATAAAAATCAATATATGAAATGGTAAAAAAATAATGTGGAAAGAAAATTAAACCGATTAACTAATAAATATATTCTTTCAACATTCTTACGGAAATATGATTAGGGATAAAAAAAATATCTAATATATTCGAAGATTTTTTTTATAGATATACACATTAATTATTTTAACCAGTTACCCTAAGTAACCAGGGCCCTAAGTATTTTAACCAGTTACCTTTAGAAATCAAATTGTGCACATCTTTTAAACATTTTAGTTTTTTTGTTAAAGAACTGGTTACATTCCAATGAAAGTTTACAATTTCTGAATAATGTTTTAATGTAAAATAGTCTTTACTACTATAATTGTCTGTTTATAAATATATATATATATATATATATATATATATATATATATATATATATATATATATATATATATATATTTTCATTTATTAACGCTAAAATTTCTTGTTAAAATTAATAAAATGAGGTCTCTCAAGAGAGTATATCTTTCTTTTTTGTCTTGTTTAATTTTGTTTTATTTATTTGTATATAGTTTTGTGTAAATAACTAATAGTATTAAGCAGACGACACAGAGGAGGAAGCATTTACAGTGATTGGACTGGACTCTTGTTTAAACTTTAATCTTTATTTCAGTTGCTCTGCCACACTACTGGAAAAAGTGGCAGAGTAAATTCCGAGCTGTTTTGTAATTTTAGTTTGTAATCTGTTTTTAGATGTGGAATAAATCATTATTTTCATTATTTTCATTTTCATTATTTTCATTATTATTATTTTATTTTCATTATTATTTTGATACAAAGAAATCTGAACTAATAAAACTGGAATATATTCATCATAATACAATACAAAGCATATTACTACATCCAAAAACTAAATTAGGTAGTACTTATGAAATTAGATTATTTAAAATTCAAAAGCAGCATGTTTTGATAATATACCGCGTGAGCTATTGAACGAGTTACAATACAATCAACACATTTCTTAATCCTAGATGTGGTAGGTGTCTTACTCTTTATTATTAACCTTTTTTTAACCTGATAAAAGGTTTTTAACAGACTAAAGTTTTTTAAACAGACATTAATATAAATTTTGTTATACGTTTGAAGATTTCCCTACATCATAACTTATTACATGTCACTGTTGGACTTTAATATATAATCATATCACATAAAATATTTTGCGTTTGCACTATATACTTGTTGAATAATCAGTTGAAATCTTGTTAAAGACAAATACATTACGATTGTAATTATGTATGTAATTGTAATGCCCACAATCGAGCATATTCGCTGTTGTAAATAAAGTTCAGAATTTTGGTAACTATGTTAAACTTTATTTTAATTTTGACAAATAATTCAGCCTATCTTACCTTGACTATTGAAACAGTGTCAGTACAATTCTCAAATTTATGTTAATGTTTCAATGTTCTATTATTATTTAAAAATTGCACAATAGCATGTTTTGATGTATCGACCTTTTTGTGGGCATTTCGCAATATTAATTACTAATATCCAAGCCCTTTAAAATGTACAACTAAATTATATGGTACAACTAGGTGTAGGCTGACATTAAATATATGATGTAATAACTGTTGGTCCACACGACCATACAAGGGGTCAATGTAAGTATCCAAGTGTAGACATCAAGTACAAATCTGACTGGGATTAATGGTTCCAACGTTACCCTTAATAAATACGATTTACATTTCATTTACAGTTATGTGTTAACCATAATACAGTTTTAGGGTTTTTAAATACCAAAATATTTAGGGTACGAGATCATAAAAATCTATATTTCTAATATCCAAAAATCTGTCTTAATTTCATCCCTATTTTCAAAAATTAAATATGTAGATCAATAAAAACTTAAAATATCTACTTGTATGTATTAACAATGTCCTTGATGAATATGAATAAGAAATCAAAGCAATGTAAAACAAACTATTATTTCAAAATGCTTTTCTTTATATTGTAGTAATATTTAGCGGAAAAAATGTTGAGAAGCTTTTTACATGATCCAGACTATAGGTTTCCCTTCCACATTGTTGCCTTGGAATAGCGATGCCTTATAATGTCCTTGAATGGAGCCGCCTGTGAATAGTGATAATTTGTCTTTGTATAAGCGTAACACGATCTAATGTTGTAGCGCAAAGTGATCAATAAAGACAGTTTCTCCTTGCCAAACCCACTAAAATATGTGACGAAAAAACTGGCCACAACAGTTTCTCGAGAACGAAAGCCAGTTCGCCCGTCTGGAACGCTTGTTTCGGTAGAGATCTATAAATCGATTCACATAGATCTATCGGTGGATATCATCGACTGTGACCCACAGTTTATACAAATTCTTATTATAATACTTACAAACTACAGAAATAATTGTGGCTAGAACGATCTACGAATGCTCAGCCAATTCGAATCAAACACTAGTAACTTCAATGTTGTACAAGGGACATATTTCTTATCCAGTGCTAAACTGCGCGCCTCTATTAATCAGCTGTTTTGGGGTCCAGTAGTGGAGCGCTATTACAGTTCCCTGTAAATGTTGCAGAATTCACTAATAGTCAAACTACTGGAACAAACTTCCTTATTACATGAAAAATAAACGTGTAAGTAATAAAACCACGCTACGTGTAAGGTTGATAGTGTTTCCTCCGTCATCCTCCTCTTGTGCTTTTTAATTGTAAAAGTTACAGTTGAATACTCCCCTATGTCAACCGCATCACAAAACTAATTTGCAACATGCACAGAGTCTGAGTTTTCGTCAATGCACCAAACAGGGTTGTACAAAGTTAGTCCACTAAAACATGTACGGATTGCGAAAATATACGAGAGATGTAGAAACGAGTTTTTGACGAGATTGACAAAGGCCATTACTTTATAATCTGGAAAAGTATTTTTACGTAGACTATTTTATGGAAACATGAATTGTAGATATAAATCATAATATTAAAAACTTATTTATTTATTTACCTTAAGATGATTTTTTAAACGAATAGCTAATTCTTGTAAATTTGTACAATTGAATTTGTGAGTTTAAAATGTTTTTTTTTTTCGATTTTGAATAAAAAGAAATCGTAGAACTAACTTATTGTTCACTTGAATGAAGCATTAATAATCATGTAATTTTCACTTATAACAATAAGCATGAACCTTACAGTTGAAATAGAAAAGCATGTTTTAGCCTGCTGATGGTAAGATTGAGTATGTATATTATTAATAGGAATGTCGTCGAATTACCAACGGTGGCTTGGCAGTTTAGGAAACGGCCACTTCAAGGATAACTCCATGTGGATTGTTATATCTAAACCATGCAAATGTAAATTAATAGAATGTAAAAGAATGGTGCACATTGACAAACTCATCCTATCCACAAGTACAGAGGTATTGGCCCACCCAACCATCCATACACGTACAAACTTCCTCCTACCCGTATTAACTTCCTCCATCCACGTATTGACACAACCTCCTACCCGTAAACGTGCAGTGGTATTGACCTACCCACCCAACTCAGTATATATATTTGTAATTGAATATTTTTGTACATTTAAATATTATTCTAGACTATTTTTAAATAAAAAACTCATATCAACGTAATGTCCACAAGTAACCAGGAACCATTAATAATCATTATAAAAATACCTTAAAGTTCATGTTTTAGCCTGCTGACGGTAAGATTGCATGTCTATTACATGGCTGTCCACTACCAGCGGTAGTTTGTCAGTTTGGGAAACTGTCACACCTCATAAAGTCAACTGTAAGTAACAACTGTAGTAACGATGCTTTCTGTGGACCACGCCCATTTAAATACTAGCCTAGGCGTCTGTGTTGATACAAGTCCTTGCAGCTGCATTCACGATACAACAATACCATCATACACCTGGTCACAACGATTTAACGCCATCGGCAAGGACATCAATCATTGCTAGTCAGCACAACTTGCACCGATCTACATACCAAGAACACCTCAGTGTTGTTGTGTCTGTGTGCACTCCTCCCTTCATATATACTTTAAGTCTACACAAGTATTTTGACTGATGTACACTCACACAGCCTCGTGCACTTACCAAAAGTTAACAAAACAATTTTATTTCCTCCAATGCACAATAACTAAGTAAATAATTATTATATAAAACTGATTGTCTTTGAACGTGTGGATACTTTGTTGTTCGCTCCAATGTACAATAACTAAATAAATAATTATTATATAAAACGGATTGTCTTTGAACGTGTGGATACTTTGTTGTACGCTCCAATGTACAATAACTAAATAAATAATTATTATATAAAACGGATTGTCTTTGAACGTGTGGATAATTTGTTGTTCGCTCCAATGTACAATAACTAAATAAATAATTATTATATAAAACGGATTGTCTTTGAACGTGTGGATACTTTGTTGTTCGCTCCAATGTATACAATAACTAAATAAATAATTATTACATAAAACGGATTGTCTTTTAACGTGTGGATACTTTGTTGTTCGCTCCAATGTACAATAACTAAATAAATAATTATTATATAAAAGGGATTGTTTTTGAACGTGTGGATACTTTGTTGTTCGCTCCAATGTATACAATAACTAAATAAGGAATTATTACATAAAACGGATTGTCTTTTAACGTGTGGATACTTTGTTGTTCGAACTGACTAAATATTATTGGATTTTTACTACAATATATCAACCTTCCTCCTGTTATACAATTGGAATTTCTACTTACAAGCATCTAGATGAAGTGACATTTCAGCAAACATGCAGGCTAACATAAAATACCAAGTAAGTGCACATGTTTTGCATGTTTACCTTTAAAAATGGTTCAAATTCTTTATCTACAGCAATTGGTTGATAAACGCTGGAATAAGATTGGAGCGACTTTGTTCACATGTATACATATATTAAATAGTGAATATAGCAGTGTATCGGAGAATTCGGACGACCTAAATCAAGCGTCTTCAGTTTAAAAGTACACGTAGGGCGTAATGTATAGAGGTTATCTGGTAAGGTATATCGAATCCTCGCTGTGTGCTTCTTTCATTTTTCCAATTTACCTTTTTTTAATATGTCACTTACACTATCACAAAGTAATTAAACACCCCCAAACTACGATAAAATCTGTTGAAGTGTTAACATGAGGACATGTAAAAAAAAGAATGTCCACCAATTGATGCTGTAAGAGCTAAACAAAACCTTGTTTATATGACGTGAGAGCTATGGTATTTAATACGTCATTGATTCGTGTTTGCTTCCTGGTGCAGCCAAAATAGAAAGGGAACTTTTTGACAAAAATATTAATATTGTAATGATTATGCTGACATGTTTCAACTATTTATTTGATTAGTATCAAGTGTACAGCCACACGTGAAGGAAGTAGACACTATCGATCAACCTCCCCTTCTTCTGACTATACATTTTACATCGATGACATACTCCACAGTCAAAAGGTTAACACTTTACAGTTCATCTCTCGCCTGTGCTCAAGTCATACTTTTTAAAAGGTACGGTCAGAACACTGATAGGCCTCTGAGGACAAATCACCGTCAGCAACTTTCAATTCCTGGGATATCGTGCCACGATCTAGTTTTCTGTATCATGCCTATTAAATAATTCATACCAAATACAAACTTTATTACACAAAGAAATTATGTTGTTTACAAATTTTTCACGTATCCCTTGGAAAATTATTACTGGTAGTCCAGCTCATCAACTTACCAGTACCCACACACAGTTGATGAATTATTGTCCCAGTTCAACTATTAGGTTTAGTATCTCTACAACAAACAAGCCCTATTAACCACAAAGAGAATATCTAAAAATTATTGCACTACCTGGATTAACAATGAAATCCAATCCCAGATGGGGAGACGGGATGCTGTATACCGAAGAACTAAACGATCAAGAGATCCAGAACTTATTTCACAATGTCAACTTATGCGTAATAAAATCAATAAAAATCTTAACAATGTTACGTTGTGAAATTTATATCTTATTTCCAGATCGAGAAATTTCACCAAGTATCATGTGGAGAAATGTAAAATGTCTTGGTTTTGGGAAACCAAAAACTAAGCAACCATATCATTTTCCTTTAAAAGATCTGAAAAAGGTTTTATTACACGGCCTTAAACTTGAGAGAAGATAAAATACGTGCCATTATTTGATATTCTCGCCTTCACATCACATTCAATACAAACTATATCAAACACACTCAATTATATGGAAACTCCTTGTCTTCCTGTACCTTGGTTAAATACTTGGGTGTTATTTTTAACTAGAACCTGACTTGAGATAATGAAGTGCTATATATTTGTTAAAAGGCTTTTAGTACTATCCATCCGATACTAGATTTCTACAGATTTTAAATATTTTGTTTTTAGCACTTTAATAAAGGGACACTTATATAGCTCTCTAATAACTTTCAGTTCAACTCAGAAATTGGTGCAACAGAGTGCCTCTTCTATAAGAATATGTTAACTGTAAAAAAGAGGTCTTTAGTGGTAAGTTCGTCTTTTGTACAATAAAGCATCATCATTATTATTATAGGCGATCGATGTTCCTAGCATGACTTCAATAGCAGCTCTATACCTGGTCGTGGATTGTATTGTATACTAAAAGGTGTTCACATTTTAAAGACTTAATTAATACATTTTTAGTAAGTGTAACACAAATCCGTAATTGAAGTTGCATATATATAAGGGCCCACAAGTGGAGCATGCGATGAGCCATGCGGCTGGATAACAGTAATTAGAACACAACGGTGTAACCAACAGATAAGATGCGACCAACTGAGGCGACGTTCTGCAGTAAAATAATAAATGTGCGATTTGCAATTTAAAACGTGCCCACGCTTTGCAAAGAACAATGCGGACCGTTTATTACACATGCATGTTAGGTACACAAAGATGATATATTGAAGGTTTTCGAGGTTCCCTTTTTTTGGATCTTAACGAAGGACAACACTCAGTCTTTGTATGCTAACACTTCAAAAACATAAAAAATTTAACTAATTTAAGATAGTATTCTTGAATTAGAAGGCTAACATATTTGTTTAAATGGCATTATTCATTCCACCAAGTATATACAACAGAACACTTATAAGGCATTAAGAAAATATTTGATTTGTATTTTCCTCTGCCATGAACACAAACTATCTGCACGGTTATTTGACATTCTTATTCCAATGTCTTAAACAAAAACAATTCTTATTATAGGTAACTTAAAGTATGAGAACGAATAAATTGAAATGTTCAAAGAATTCAAATATCTGGTAGAATGGATCAGCTGGAATGCTCTCAAGAAAAAAGGCAAAGGAAAATATTTTAAAAAAGGTTGAATTGGCCTTCTAACTTACAAAAAACACATGCAACAAAAAGTTCCTCACATGCAACAAAACGTTCTTCTCATGGAATAAAGACACTATAACACGGTAACTACGAAACACTAGCTGAATTAATACGTCGCTGAAACACTAGCCCTCACCAACCAAGGCCCAATTGAGAAGCTAGATATTAAATAAAGGAAAATATTACGAATAATTCTAGGCCCTAATTTTAATAATGAAGCTAAATAGACTAACCAAAAAACTTTTTAATTACTTGCGCAACACAGACCAAACCAAGCTGGTTTAAGAAAACAGAGAAGGACTTAAAAGAACTCCAAATCACTGAAAGTATGCTCATAAATAGGGATGCGAAAAATACAGCCAAAGACGAGAACTTTTCAAATCAAAATTAAATAAAAAAGAACAATCAACATCTCAGAAGAAGAAAGGATAGCAAGATCCGAAAGAATGAAACAATACTGGGCTAAAAGAAAAGCACAGGATATCAGAAGTGATTGAGCCAATGTACCCCAAATATTTGAGTAAAACGAAAGGAGTATTTTACTTATTTAGTAATTTAGTTATTTACACTATTTAAACATATTAGCAGTTTTTTATCAACTATCAACATTAGTAAATACAGTTTTTAAATTATGAACTGCAAATTAAACAATTACAAACTGATTACAGGTTATTTTTATTATTACCAAACAATGCAGTTGTAAACTATCTATATTAAAAAATGGAAAACTCCTTAATATTCTTATTCTCAATTTAACAAAAAAGTACGGTTAATTTTCTGTAACTGTTTTTATATAACAATTTAATATAAAAATTCCCCTTTTAAACATATTGTTTTTTCTTTTTGGAGACCTTCAGTAATTGAATGACAGAGTTGCTTCAGCAACCGTAATACCCGGAACATGTGAGTCAAACGAAGTAGGTCGTCCAGTACACAATACAGTCAGTATATTGCAACCGAAACCAATATATTCATTCACCTTCACAAAGCCCCACACCCTTCCCTCGAGACTTCACTTACACACGACAGGACAGTCAACACCTCAGGCACACCTTAGATATCTAGGAAATATGTATACATTGTACATAGGTCTAATTATTCGGACTTTGTACATAAATACAACCCTCGCTATAAAATATCATAATAGCAATTAATAAAACATATTTTTTAGTTAAATTGGCAGTTTAAACGGCCATTTTTTTAAACGCCTGGAAAGTGTAAACGTTTGAAAAGTTATACAGGGTGGAAACAAATAACGAAACGCTTTCACAACTTCTCTTTATGTACAAGATTTCAAAAGTGTATTCACATTTTTTGATACCATTAGCGACATATCATCTTTTCAGGGGGACGGCCCACGTGGAGTTGAACGAAAATCTTTAACGTAAGCCTAGGTCGAGTTTGGTATCAAATAAAAGGTCTATTCAATATAAATGAATTGCCACAAACCAGACTTCGAAAGGTCTATCCTTTACAGAGTAGAGGTCATTTGAATTTCAAAGTAACTAATTTGAACAATATTATTTCTGAGATATTTAACGATTTTAAGTAAATTATTATGGTAAAAAATTATACTTTATGGAACATAATAACTAAAAAAATTTAATTATCAAATCATCTATAAAAAAAAATAAAGTTGTTGTGAAAGCGTTCCCATATTTTCTACGCTTTCACAACAACTTTATTTTTTCCATAGATAATTTGATAATTTAATTTGTTTGGGTTATTGTGTTCCATAAAGAATACATTTTAATGAGAATCATTTACTTCAAATCGTTAAATAGGGGAGAAATAATATTGTTCAAATTAGTTACTTTGAAATTTAAATGACCTCTACTCTGGAAAGGATAGACCTTTCGAAGTCTGGTTGGCGGCAATTAATTTCTAATTAATATAACTTTAATTTGATACTAAACTCGATCTAGGCTTACATTAAAGATTTTCGTTCAACTCCACGTGGGAAGTCCCCCTGAAAAGATAAAAATGTCGCTAATGGCGTCAAAAAGTGTGTTCTTTGTAATCATGATGATGTAGAAGATTTCACTTTTACCAGTGAAGTTATAGAAAAGTTGTGAAGGCGTTTCCATATTTGTTCCACCCTGTATATTAGCTGGACAGAATAAATATTTTAATTATTTTTCTAGACAATCTGCAAAGTGTAAATATTTGATAACTTCTAAAACAGCTGAACAAATTAAATAATATACAATATTCTAGAACATTTGGATATTATAAACGTTTGAAAACTTCTATAAATCGGTTGGAGAGTTTAAATGTATTATTTCTAAGCAGTCTTGTTACTTACCCAGATTGGATGCAATTTTCATTGTACATATTAATTTAAATAGGCTTTTATCTTTCTGGTGGAGTTAAAAGTCAGCCCAGGGCATCCCTTGTGCAAAACCTTATCCTACTAGTAGTCTTCAAATATCGTAAGACACTAACAGAATGGTACACTCTAAAGAGTTATCTTAAACTGTCATGCTACTCTTTCAAGACGCCGCTCTATGAGGAATATCTAGGAACTATAAGATCGATATTCCAGTCTGAGTGACTAGATTTGAATACGTCAGTTTGAACAATATGGCCATTGTTGGAGGAGCTTTGTGCTGCTGCATGGTAATTAATAAATAGTAACATGCCTGACGGTCCCTACTACAGAGGGACTAGTGGGCTACAAACAACATGCATAACTCCACTACAACCTAACAATATGGCCATTGTTGGAGGAGCTTTGTGCTGCTGCATGGTAATTAATAAATAGTAACATGCCTGACGGCCCCTACTACAGAGGGACTGGTGGGCTACAAACAACATGCATAACTCCACTACAACCTAACAATATGGCCATTGTTGGAGGAGCTTTGTGCTGCTGCATGGTAATTAATAAATAGTAACATGCCTGACGGCCCCTACTACAGAGGGACTAGTGGGCTACAAACAACATGCATAACTCCACTACAACCTAACAATATGGCCATTGTTGGAGGAGCTTTGTGCTGCTGCATGGTAATTAATAAATAGTAACATGCCTGACGGTCCCTACTACAGAGGGACTAGTGGGCTACAAACAACATGCATAACTCCACTACAACCTAACAATATGGCCATTGTTGGAGGAGCTTTGTGCTGCTGCATGGTAATTAATAAATAGTAACATGCCTGACGGCCCCTACTACAGAGGGACTAGTGGGCTACAAACAACATGCATAACTCCACTACAACCTAACAATATGGCCATTGTTGGAGGAGCTTTGTGCTGCTGCATGGTAATTAATAAATAGTAACAAGCCTGACGGCCCCTACTACAGAGGGACTGGTGGGCTACAAACAACATGCATAACTACACTACAACCTAACAATATGGCCATTGTTGGAGGAGCTTTGTGCTGCTGCATGGTAATTAATAAATAGTAACATGCCTGACGGCCCCTACTACAGAGGGACTAGTGGGCTACAAACAACATGCATAACTACACTACAACCTAACAATATGGCCATTGTTGGAGGAGCTTTGTGCTGCTGCATGGTAATTAATAAATAGTAACATGCCTGACGGCCCCTACTACAGAGGGACTGGTGGGCTACAAACAACATGCATAACTCCACTACAACCTAACAATATGGCCATTGTTGGAGGACCTTTGTGCTGCTGCATGGTAATTAATAAATAGTAACATGCCTGACGGCCCCTACTACAGAGGGACTAGTGGGCTACAAACAACATGCATAACTCCACTACAACCTAACAATATGGCCATTGTTGGAGGAGCTTTGTGCTGCTGCATGGTAATTAATAAATAGTAACATGCCTGACGGCCCCTACTACAGAGGGACTGGTGGGCTACAAACAACATGCATAACTACACTACAACCTAACAATATGGCCATTGTTGGAGGAGCTTTGTGCTGCTGCATGGTAATTAATAAATAGTAACATGCCTGACGGCCCCTACTACAGAGGGACTAGTGGGCTACAAACAACATGCATAACTACACTACAACCTAACCTTAAGATTGAAGAAACAGTCTCTTTTCTTGAATAAAATATTTCAATTTACAACCAGCCGAACTGACAGAAAGAGGAATGTTCATGCATAAGGTTTGGTTTAATGTTGAACTGATTCTTTTATCAAAAGTAATTTACAATAAAACTATTTTTTTAATCTCTATAAATTCTAAAAAAAACTTTTATTTTGTGTAGTACTATGTTCTTAACTGATTATGTTTGTAAAGAAAACTATTTTGAAGTTGTTGTTTTACAATAGTATACTTTGAATTAAGATACTAATAAGTTTATGAAAAGAATAGTAGATAATAGATAGAAAATTTTACACTAATAGTAATATGACGCCTACCGAAATGTCACGCTCTCAATTGAGACGTGAAATAAAATTTTGCTATAGTTAATTTAATACATTTTAAACTATAGGCCTAATTGACTATTTTTTTAATTATTAGTACTGAACGAAATATTACGTCTACAGTGACGATAACATTAAAGCCTGCAACACACTACCAAGCCGAGTGCCGAACCTAAACAGATTTTGAGATGTTACGGTAGTGTGTGGTAGATCCGAGCGCCGAGTCGAGCGTCGTGAAGAGCATCTGGACGACCAGAGCCCCGAGCCATCAGTGGTCGTTTTTTTCCCGACGCATCAAAGGGATGTTACAGCTCGGCACTCGGTTGTGTGTGGCAGGTTCGTAACATCCTGCCGTAATTTCCTTCCGTAACACCAAAAATCAGTGCTTCAAGTGGAGTTCTGGCAAAAGTCTCACGCTACATCTAGAATATGGTTTATTGTCAGTCAGTATTGTTTTAGTCAGTATTTATTGTGATAGTCCATTTGATAAAACTGTTGTTATTTAGTTTAATTTAGTGTAGTCGTATTAAGTTTAGAGTAGTTTAATAAGTTTAGTGTAGTTGTAAAAGTTCAGCGATGGAGTTGATTGAAGAAGATACAAAGATGTTTATCGAGGGTTACAAAAGCCCCCCTGTATTATCTTATAATAATTTATAAATAATATACCATTGCTTTAACGATGCCTGGTAGTGTCATTTTAATTATATTTTATTGTCTCTGAATTGTTATTGATCACCGTCTGGTACTTACCTCATCACTTATATTTTTGTTGTGTTTGTTATTCAACGCATTTAAAAGTTGTTAACAATCGTTAGGTTTGTTTTTTATAACAGGAATTTGTTACAAAAATTGCATATATATATTACTAGTACTAGTATATAGAATTGTATGTTTCCCTTTTTAGTAGGCCTAGGCTACGTTTCCCAGAGTTGTGGTTCGGCCAAATGTTACGATGCGATGCTCGGTTCGCCGCTCGGCTCGGGGTGAAAAAGTTGTGACAAAATTTGCCCGTAACACCGAACAGAGCAGATGAGCTGTCAATCAGTGCTCGGCTCGGTAGTGTGTGGCCGGATTAAGTAAAATGAAAGACAAATTACTTACTAGTCTAAAGTAATTACTTATAAAGAAAACGACGAGAAATGGTATACTCCATGTACAATGTGCACTAGGAAGCTTACTGCTATTACAACTATTACTCGGACTATAAGCTGATTCCAGCCCGTGTTCTACCTTTCGGTCAGCTCACTCCTGTGGCTTGGTTCCAACAACAAAAAGAGGCTGTCGTGCAACATGTTTTAGCAGTGAGAGATAGTTTGTTTTACGCTTCAGAATTAAGATGTTTCAAGTTTTAGTACGCCTAGGGACTAGAGATTATTTGTTAATGAATAGTATTAAAAGATTTCTCGCATTTTATGAAAGCCTCGATAAGCTTGCTGGCGCTAATGATGCAGTGTTGTAATCCAGCCACTGGGGAGTGTTGTATTGATTATAAGAGGAGATGAGAGTCATGAGATAAACATTTCCACGTGGAGTAATGTCCGCTCAGTGGTTATCACCATCATAATGGGCTTTATTAGAAAAGTATATAGTGTCTGGATCAAAACACAAATGAATAGAGACTCTGACATAATTAGGTATACATGTCATTCAGATTCAAAGTTAAACTGTAGCTAGTTCATGGTAAATTAACTGTCTTTATTGAAACTCAAAAGTATCTAATAATCAGCGAGGTTAGGACATCACCAACACCATTTGTACTGTTGACAATTTTGTACTGTTGAAACCATTTGTACTGTTGACAAATTATGTGTCGTAGGATTTGACCTCATTTGGTAACTAGGTTACTCAATTTACACGAAAATATTGGTACATCATCTTATGTATGAATATTATTATGATGATGCACAATACGCGGCTATACTTGTTTAACGAATAAATTGCATTCGTTAGAATTTAAACAGACTCCTCCACTACTAAATAACTATTGGTTGACTGTATTTCCAATAACATAAGTTGTATGTCAAGCGTTATATCAATATTCAAGTTGATGGGGATGACTATCGCCAGTTACAACCCTTGCTTACACGCGTCTAAGACATCTACGGACAAGTAGGCATGCATTTAGACCAAGTTTCACTCTGAGAAAACAACAACTTTTATTACAGAAATCAGGTTTGTTTAGACAATTATCTCTTTCACAAATGTTTTATGCTGCTTTTACTTTCATTGTTTTCCATCTTCATTCGGCGTTGTTCGATCCCTATCTTAAATATATCTCTAAACATGAGTGAAATAATGAAAACTCGTGAAAAAAGTTCTAAGAGGTTAGTTGCTCTCTGAGCCTTGAACGATGAGGCGATTGGTATCATACTGTTACGTTGATTGTAACATGCACTTCCTGGATACTAACACAATATTCACAGGATGAAATCGATGTCAATTTACAAAACAACAAAACAAGTTTTTGAAGAATTCCAAGAAATGTACTATCAACTAAGAACTGTACATTTCTTAGTTGATAGTACAGTTCAACTAAGAAATGGTGTAGTACCAAATGTATTATTCACTAATCTTAAAATATTATTACAAAAGATGATGAATAATACATTTAAGAAAGTATATGAAGACCTAGGATGTATACAATGTATAGGCGAGTAATTATTTAAAGGTTTTCTTCCACTCACAGGGTTTAATTTAAGGGATAAAAACAAGTTTCAAAATCAAAATTTTAGGTTAACGAAGTAAATAACATCTAAAAAGAGAACAAGAGTTTTATACCAGTCGAAACGATGTTTTTTTAACAAGCGTGTGGACATCTTTAACAAATGTAACAATTAAGACCCAGGAACGTCCTCAACGGTAACAGGGAAAAGTCCAGCAGAGCTGATATTTGGACGGAAAATTTCGTTCTTAGTCTGATTCCAGGCCTTTTCACAATCTGTCAAAACAAACTTCACTCCGTTCCTTATGAGCTCATACAAAGAGTGACGCAATCTTGACAGTTTGTTGACAAATCATCCGTACTAGTTTACCAAACCTAACCAACTTCGCAGTTCTTCCTTATTGTTAGGTCTTGGTGCATTAACTACAGCTTCTACCTTATCCTTACACTTATGGACACCCTTCTCCGATATTTCATGGCCTAGATACGTAATCTTAGCCCTAAAGTACTGACACTTCTTACTGTTTATACGCAAGTTGTTTTCAGACAACCTTTTGAAAACTTCTTTTAGCCGCTGCTTATGTTCTTCCAGGGTTTTACTCATTATTCTGATGTCATCATAAAATACTGATACTCCCAAAATTCTCTCAAGCGCTTGAGATATGAATCTTTGCCATTCCACAGGAGCATTTTTTGTCCCAAAAATCAGTCGATTAACTGCGTATACACCCTTATGAGTACTGTATTTTGGCACTTTCGTTGTCCATAACAATATTTAAATATGCTTGCGATATGTCAATAGTTGAGAAAAATTTGCAGCCGCTCATGATATAAAATAGTTATAATAATAATAATATTCTTTATTGCCATAAACACAATACATTGTTGTATAGCATGCGTCAAAATTAAGTAAAGTTAAACAAATAAATAGGTTAAAACAAATATTTAGCCTACACAGGAGTCGTTGAAATATTTGATTTTTAGTGCGCAGTCATCTCCAAAAACTCCGATACGCTATAGAAAGCTGCATTGACGAAGAAGCGCCGCAATTTCCCCTCAAACAGTGTTCCGTTGGACTCGCCTCTTATATCTTCCGGTAACGCGTTGATCAGCTTGGCCCCTACTTCGGACGGCAGTGCTTCGTAAGCCTGGAGCCTATGCTGTCCGGTTCTGAGCATGTTCCTCCCCCTGGTGTTGTGATCATGCACGTCCCTTCCCCTTGTTAGTGTATATTTATTTTTACAGTATCGAACTGTTTCAAACATATAAAGGGACGGAAGTGTTAGCATGTTTAACATTTTAAAACTATTTCTGCAAGAATCTCTAAATCCCAATTTTGCAATAATTCTCACAGCCTTTTTTTGTAAAATAAAACATCTCAAAAAAATAAATCTTGCACAACCCCCCCACAACGTAATTCCATACGACAGGTGTGGATATATAAGACCGTAATAGGCCATTTCAATAATTGGGTGTTACAAAACTGTGCCAAATGTCTAAGTGCATAAATGCCAGAGGATATTTTATCACATATAGCATCTATGTGTGCATTCCACGTGAGTCCTCTGTCAAGGTGTATTCCTAGAAATTTGGTCTCATTTACTTCTTCAATTTCAGTATCATTGAGTATTACTGATGGACCGCATTCTTGGAGTGCTCTACGTCCAGAAAAAAGTATGTAATTGGATTTTGACTCGTTTGTTTGTAAATTAATGTCTAATAAAGATTGAATACAAACGTTCAAATTAATAAAACTTTGTTTTTCCAATGTTTCTTTACAATTTCCGTGGAATGTTATATTTGTATCATCAGCGAATTGTACCATCTGACCTTCGGTCAATGAGGACTTTAGATGATTTACATACAATAAGAAAAGGACTGGGCCAATGATAGATCCCTGTGGGACACCATGCTCAACAGTCATACTTTTTGAAAGAAATGTGTTTTTTCCACTTGTTGTGAGCGGTTGTGAAGATATGATTTCAGCCATGAGAGTGGAATTCCCCGTATGCCACTATTGTGTAATTTTGAAATTAGAATTTTGTGATTTACACAGTCGAAGGCTTTGGACAAGTCCAAGAAAACACTAAGACTAGATTCTCTTCTGTCCAGTGCTTCCATGACCGTATCAACTAGTTTAGTTACAGCCTCAATCGTGCTTTTCCCTTTTCTAAAACCAAATTGTTCATTATTGAGGATTTCAAATTGATCAATAAATGAAAGAAGTCTATGTAGGAACAATTTTTCAAAAACCTTACTAAAAATTGGGAGAATTGATATGTGTCTATAATTATTTACAGAATTTTTTCCCCTTTTTTAAAAATAGGAATAACCTTAGCTTTTTTCATCAGGCCTGGAAAATAACCAGATTCAAATGACAGGTTAACTAGTTTGGTTAATGGGTTCAGTAGATTATGAAAACACTGTTTAAGGAGCCATGCAGACACACCGTACGTATCCGTCGAATGCTTTGGCTTCAAGTCCCTGAAAACTCCAGCCACCTCCTCCACCACCACAGGAGCCAACCACATGAATGCCTGTACATCCATTGCATGGACTCGGTTGTTGGTCGAAGAAGAACGTTTTCCGACATTTACAAAAAACTCATTTAACTTCTCCGCAATTTCGTAGGGATCTTTCACTATATTGTTGTTTATCAGCAATTTTTTGGACCTCCTTGCTTTTCCTTTCTAATATTATTGTTTATTATTTTCCAGGTTGTTTTTGATAAATTACCAGAGCTTTTTAGTTGTTTACTGACGTTGTATGCCTTAGCTGCTTTAATCACTTTTTTGTAAATTCTTTTGTAGTTTTTAAAAAATATTTTAAATTTTTCACTAGTTGATGTTTTGGACCTTGAGTAATACTCTTTTAATTTTGTTTTGGAAGCCAAAATTCCTTTTGTAATCCAGTTAGAATGGATGTGTTTTATTTTCCTCGTTACCCTTTTTTGAGGACAGGAAGTATCCAAGTGGTACATACAAATGTTATTAAAAGTGTTGAACATGTCCTCAACATTGGCACAGTCATCAAGAGAATCCCAGTTTTCACAGGCCAACGATTTACATAGGGCATTTATATTATCAGGATGAGTGGTACGGCTGACAACAGTTTGGGGAGGCGCTGTATCTGGAGGACTATGACTTAGAGTCACCAGTTGAGCATCGTGATCGGAGATGGCCGTTACGACCAGGGACACTTCTGAAGCCGCGACGTTTGTTATAACGTTATCTATTGCAGATGCGGAGATTGGAGTGACACGCGTAGTTCATCTAAGGTGGGAATTGGGTAGTGATCTGGTTCTAAAAACTTGTTAACCGATACCTTATAATCGGCACACAGCCTAATGTCTCGGTTAGGTTTTACAATTGGTACCACGGGTGTACCCCATGGGTTGTAAGTTAACTTTGTGATAATTCCCTCCCTTTCTAGCCGATCTATTTCATCATTTAACTTCTCTCTGATTGCAAAAGGAACAGGTCGAGGTGGTAAATACACGGGCTTAGAATTGGGTTTCAAATGCAAATGAGCCTCATAATTCGGTACTTTCCCTGTTCCGGGAAGAAAAACATTAGGAAACGACTTTTTCATTTCTCCTATGAAATCGTATTTTTCCTCATCAAGGCATTTGTCTGATAATTGGTTCATAATAGGAAGACCGGTTTTGAACAGTTTCAACCATTCTCTTCCAAATATGCTATCTACATTACCACGAATTACATACACATTTCCAACAGATATCTGGTCTTTATAGCAAATTTTAACCGTAGCAAAGCCCACCGGACGTATAATTTCCCCAGTATATGTTTGTAAACGTAACCTTGTTTTGTTAGGTACTTTACTTGGAAACAGTTTTTTAAACAAATGTAAAGATATTGTGCTTACAGCTGCACCCGTGTCTAATTCAAAGTAATTGTGTTTGTCATCAATAGTACAGTCTAACATTATTCTACCAGGCCTGTCGACCATTTCGGGTTGAACTGCATCATCGGACAGTTTAGATACCGCATATGGCGTCTCAATTTTCTTTCCAATCGAAACCATAGGTACTAACGCCATATTTTTAAAATCACCGATTTCTTCGTCGTCTGATTCTCGGAATGCATCGACAGTTTGTCACATACTCTGCTTAAATGGTTGAATACTCAGAGGTGACAGAGTTGTAGTACCAACATCGCTGAGGAGAAGGATTTTAGAAGAATTGCATTCAGCACACATTGGAGTTGTTAGAATGAAAGCGTTGGCTATAGAAGCTTTGTCTGGTGGCCAGGAATTGATATTGAAATTGAACGATTTGTGAAGAATTGTAATCCTTGTCAAATTAACCAAAAAGATCCTGACAAAGCTTGGCATCCATGGGAAACATAAAATGCTCCATGGAGGAGATTACACATTTATTTTCTAGGCCCCATAGCAAATCAAAATATAATGTTGGTTGTGGATTCTTACTCCAAGAGCCACTTCGACAAATACAACCATTTAAGCAGAGTATGCGACAAACTGTCGATACGATCAAGCCTGAAGTCTGTCCGATGTCTCAAATATCCTCAAAGAAAATCATTGAATTTTTGGAAGTTGTGTTCTCAAGATTTGGTTTTCCTAACACAATTGTTAGTGATAATGCCACTGTATTCACATCAGAAGAGTTTCAGACGTATCTAAGGCGAATTGGAGTTTCACATAGAACAATTGCACCGTACAACCCACAAAGTAACGGTCAGGCAGAACGTTACGTCCAAGAGGTTAAAAGAAACCTCAGAAAGGTAGTGGAACAAGGTGGTACTCTGAATGAAAAATTACTTAAATTTCTCGTTTCTCAACGTCGAACGCCCTCAACGATAACAGGGAAAAGTCCAGCAGAGCTGATATTTGGACGGAAAATTCGAACTTCCTTGGATATAATGATACCTACCAGGAATAAAACACCAAATGGAACGCATGAAGATAAACCAGCAATTTCACAACATAGAAACAGAAATGAAAGATCGTGGAGGGAGTTCAAGGAAGGAGACATAGTGGTGGTGAGAGATTATTCAAGGCCCGGGAAAAAGGTGTGGAGAAGAGGAGTTATAAAACAAAGAATTGGAAGGATGATGTACTGTGTACAAGTTGATCAAATGATTTGGAGACGTCACATTAATCAAATTCAAAAACTAATAATTTAATTTTCACAATGCAAATCTTTCAATTTTCTTTTTACGAGGGAAGATTTGTAGTGTTTCTAAATATGTTATTTGCAATGTTTAACAGCTGATTTTTGTTTTGATGTTGATTATTATAAAAAGTAAACAGAATGTTTCGAATTAATTATGTCTGATTTTTTTAATACTTATAAATAGAAAAGAAGTGTAATTTTATTATTTAAGAGTTTAAAAAATCTCATTTCATGAAGTTTAGTAGGAGGGGGGCAAAAATAATGGATAGGTATGGGGAAATACATCGTAATAATGTTTTTGATGATTAAGATGTGGATGGAAGGGGAAAGATGTTCCCTATGTAACGATCCTCCGACACACTCACCAGGAAGACCTGGGACTAATCAACCTCAGCGAGGACGTTTACGAGCAACTTTCCCGGTTGCGCAACGATCCTTATTGGATGGCTATTGAATGGCCATTATGCCAGTCAGCCGAATGGGCACGTGACGTAGACTCATCATTCATTACATTGTCTAGGAAGGAATGGACATCGTGCCTTACAGACGTGCGTTGTACGATGACGTGCATGTAGCGAGTACGGCACGATGTATGTTTGCTCAAGGAAGTGGTTTGACCTCACGTATACACACATAAATAATAGTTCGTAGGCAATATATATTAGATGATGATTGCAAATATTTACTAAGGAAGCAAATAGTGAAGTAGGCAGACATTATATAGATACTTGCATCGTTCAAGCAGGAGCAAGTGATCGTTTAGTGAGAGGATGGGTCACCAAGGTAACGGCACATGGTTGAGCTTACAGATCATCGGAGCAATGAACTAACTGAAGTTCAGAAACAGAAAGTTCAATTTCTGAATAACAAATAATATTTGTAAAATTATTTAATTTCATTATGGTTTAAGGCTTAGCAGGGCTAGATCTAAGGTTCGAGTTCCTAACTGAGCTAAAGGTCAGTTCACATTGGACTGAAGGCCCATGTGAACCAACAAGGAATTTATTTATAAGAAAAATGAAAAAATATATATTTCGGTAATTATAGATAATTTGACAAGGGTAAGTCTGAGTATCACCACTTATTATTTGCTTTACAATATACTGTTTTGTGTACGCTGTTTTAAATCTGTAAACATTGTTTTAATTTCTGTAAACATAAGTTTATGTTCATTCAACATAAACTATAAATATAAGGTTTTATGTTATTGACAGTTTACTTGGATAAAAAGTAGGGTCTGTATATAACACTTCCTTCTTTAAGCTGTTGTGTTATTATAATATTGTTGGGTCTTTGACATGGCTGGTGAAGGTCAGGAGCCCAGGCCCTCTACCCTTCGAGGGAAGGGGACAGTAGTGTCAAGTTAGAAGCGAGAAGCAACGGACGCACTCAGCTCCGTCCTCCTAATTTAATTTTATTTCATTTCATTTTTAACTGTTATAGTTATTATAGATTAGTTTCCGGTATTATATTCATATGTATTTAATTGTTTTGTTAATTTATCTAAATTTTAACAGTTCATATTCAGTGTTTAATAGTCATTTTATACATTCCATTATCAATATTTTATTCTCTAAACCTACAAACTAACCACCGTTGCGCGTCAGCACGCAACCGAACAAATATCGTATGGCTTTTTTATTGCAAGCTACAATAATTAATACATAACAAGTAAAAATAGATAAACCCGATTAAAAGATACCCACAGGAAATAAAATATAACAATTATTTCTCCCTTGTTTGAATGTAGATCTCCCGTCACTGAACTCAGCCAAAATTTCGCAACCACTCAAACCCTGTTTCTCCGATGAATGAAAACCAGCTCATTTCCCACTTATATTTCCAGAGTTGCACCTGGAGTAACATACATTAAAACGTCCAAACAACCAACTAAGACGAGCGGATATTGGTTGGAAATGAGTAAACTTTACTGAACCTTGGTAAGTACCACTTATAAATAGCTCAACTTTTTTTGTGGAATTAAAACCAAGTAGTTTTGGGTTAATATTCGGCTGCCTGACAAGACTATACTATACAACAACCTGTATAGACATCCTGTGGTAGAGCCCATACCGATGGAAACCATCGAGCGGACGCCACGTCAATATTACGAAAATTGATAACAGAACATATTGCCTAAATTGTATACAATACTTAGCTCCCTAGTATATTCTGTTTCACGTTGAGAATGCAGTACGGCTCTTGTGGACAAACAGCGCTACTAGCTGGTCAAAAATATAGAGCTCTGTCTGTCTGCCCATCGTCATACAGCATCTTCACGGTTTTGCTCGGATATTATATTACAGTATTTTTGTTTTTAAAAAATCATGCATAAAAAATGTCTCATAAAATTTAATTAGATATTAAATAGTGTAGAAATCAATCATCGTTAGTTAAACATTTATTTAAAGAACAAAGAAATTATTAACTATAAGATGTTTTCGTATATGTTTATTCATTTACATGAAAAATGTTAATGATAAAAAGAGGAATATAGTAACATAGAAAATAAATTATCAAGTATAATGTTACAAATTAATGTCTTTGTAGGAAACACGTTTTAATTAGCCTATTCCAAGACAAAAAATGAACGTTTATTTATTGGTACAACCCATGTTTTGTACCTAAATGAACGAGTTTTTAAATTATTAATTGATTTAATACAATTACGTTTGTATACAAATATTTATGTTAGGGTATCAGACTATTTTATAACAATATTCAAGAAATGTTTGAATGGTGTTACAATAAATAATTAATTAGTTTTAGTAAAAATAAGCTTTCAAACAAATAAAATCCAGCTCAGTTTGTGTCCTATATTATCTCTGGCCCATCAATACCTCAACTGAGGACAAGGCGGGCGAGTGACTCGTTTGGGCCTTTCCCTTCTTTCATCTCATCTGTTGATGTAAAGGAATAAACAAACATCCTCCAAGAAGGAAGTACAAGCGTACATTCAGTGTTGGAGGAGGTTTGTGGTTATTGCTTGTGTTTTTCTGAGTGTCTTGAAAAGTGATCGAGTGAATTCAATAACTATAATTTTAGTGATTCAGTGTGGTTTTTAACAACGGAAAAGAAAGCCAAAGGAAAAATAATTAAAAGTGGTGACAGGAAGACAGTGTTAAATGAATATAAGTATTTCGGAAAGTGTTAAGCGGATAAAAATGTCACTGTTTATGTAAAAAAAATGAGGCTACGTCAATTAGGGAAAAAACTAGGATTGAAGAATTGTAAATTAAGAAAGGAAGGAGATTGTGGAAATATTGTCACGCTAACAAAAATGCCTCAAAAAATAAAAAAAATAAAATGCTTCCAGAGGAGATATGTTGATAACACTTAACTGAGTTCAAATTCCTTGTATGCTTAAATGAACAAACTAAGTAAAAAAAATATTTAAATATATATCCAAAGAGAGTTAATAAATAGCAATAAGTTAAGATCACAACTTACTAAACTTTTGAAACGGGTCGGTTATTAACAAATAAATGTGACACTTATACACTATAAAACACCTACTGTATTGTAAATGATTTGATATCCTGTTAAAATAATTGAAAAATAATAACTGGCTTTAAGTCTGTAATTTTCACTGCCTAGTATGATAAATTCAACTTTAAGCAACATATTTTTAGCATAATAGCTTTTATATAAAAATAAATAATATTTCTCCTGGGTTCATATTTTAGCACCGATGGAATCTTGGATGGTTCACAGTGAGGCCAACTCACCAACACGACGACGACTGCGCGCGCCGCACAGTCATGTTCCTTTGTCACTTATTACCGACTAAACTATGTATATCGGTGATAAAAGTTTCAAATAAAAAATAAAGTACCAGTTTTTATCTACATCTTTCCCGCTGACGAAACTTACCTGACCAACAAATGAAAAACTTCCTCACAGGTCGACTTTTCCATGACTTTTCTCAAATATATGAACTAATTTTTACTTCTATTATATTATATTATTACAAATTAATTTTCTTATATAATCAATTCATACTAACACAGTAAGCATCTACTACTTCTGTATAAAGTTTACACAACATTTCAAAATGTCCAATCAATATCTATTCACTTAAAATGCAGTGTAATTGAATTGTGGCCTCTCAAAACTGAATCTCCAAGGGCTGTACGTTTTTAAAGCATATGGTAATTTTTTTAATTATTAACTTTTTTTTATTTTATACCTTTGATAACAGGCAATAAATATTTTCCCAACCACTTCCATGCGAAAATTTGATTTTATGATTACTTTTTATCAGCGAGCCAACGTTTTTATACAGTGCCGTACCTCAAAATTCCCATTTGATTAGCATTGCATATGGACTTACCTGACAGCATTCTCAATATGAAAGAGTAGGTGATTTCTGGCCAAAATTTCAGAGCTGCATTGTCTAGGGATCATGTGTGTAAGCCCACTAGAGGTGTGCCAAACAGTACCAATGCGGAAACCAGCTGCAACTGCGACGGTGCCGGCCGTGAGGCAGTACCGTGAGACAGCTCCAGTTCCAAACAGTTCCACGACTCATGAGACACTCTCTGTGGTACTTTTAGCTTTGATGGTGTCAGTTCTACAGTACCATAAAGGGTGTGGATTTTTAATCATAATTTCAGTTCCAGTTTGGTACTTATAAGATAAACATTTACTCTAATAAACACGTGTTTGATTTTAATACAACATAAATGTAAATATTCATCTATAACGTTCATTTTTATGGATATATCGATTAAATGCTTACGATAATGCATATTCAAAAAGAAGTAATCTCAGAAATAATAAGATTAAAAAAAAAAGTATAGTATGATTTATTTTACAAAATATGCAGCTAACATTTTTAGACTTATATATGAACAAAATATTAAATAAAGCCCACTTTTTGGCATAATTACAGTTCATATTTAAATAGACGAGTTCCCTAGCTTTTGTAGTTTTCAACTGAGTTCGTCTTTCATTTATAATTAAACCTGTATTCGAAAAAAATACGTTTACAATGGAATAGACGTGGCAATGAAACATAGGCCAATAATAGGCCTAATACCCATCACTAACCATTGTTTAGCCAGAGTACCTACTTAGTGATGGGTATAATAAATTAGTTCTAATATGAGATAACAATAATACTATAAAGGCCGAATACTACGATTAGCGATAACACGCACGCAACTGTTTGATTTTGGATATTAAATTATTTAAAGAGTCTACAGAAGTACAGTTCAAGACTTGTTTCATTTCTAAAAACTGCATAGTCCGTGAGAATGGGTACTGTTGACGTTGCCGGTACTGTTTCACTGGCTCTGTGAAGTTGGAACTGGGAGTTCCAAATGTTATAGCGGAACTGTCGCGGTTACGAGCGTGAAACAGACAGTTACCAACGAGACATTTCCAGTTACTTTGACCCACCTCTAAAGCCCACTAGTTTTGCCTTCAGTCACAGGCCAGGCGGCAACCATTTCGACACATGCATTTTAACTAACTATCTCGATGAATATAACATTTAATTACCAGAAGACAAAATAGAAACGAAGCAATTTGTCAACAATCCATCGAAAAATTTTGACCTCAATATAGTGTTTGAGCCTCAATTGTTTTCTTTTACATTTGTTAAATCTACTACAGTTCAACTGCCAACAAACACCACAAGCTCCTTCCTTAATGAATCAGTAAATATTAATACATATCTTGAAGATAATCTGTGTACCTTCCAGTACAACAAACAATGATTTTGGTTTGGAAACAATATGAGGCAAAAGTAGTATTACAATGGTCTTTTGATATCAAATCTGCTACGCAGGCAACGATTCAAGATCGTAACAATGCGGTGATACCCTTGCATGTTGGTGTATCAATGTAACACCCTTGTGTATAATGTGGCAAAACGAGATCACACCTCTTTAGCCAACAAAGGTATTACAGGTAACAAAGCCTATATAAGGGTTTAATATTTAAATTCTACCTTACAGTCTTCTGATCAGTAAACTTCCATCCATTCAATAAATAACAAACATGATATTGTGATACGAAATTTATAAAAAAAGGTAAATAAAACACACGCCTTAAAGCCAAATAAATATGCACAAGTGTGGTCTGGTTATTTATATAGACTTTAGAGTCTAAAGACAAAGATGTTCTTAGCTCGAAATGAATGAAGGTTTGGAAATTAATCATCTAATACGGCTGCTAATTGTCCAATTATCTGTGCTATGTATAAATTATTTGTGTTAAGTAAGGGCATTACTTGGTTGTTTTGAGTCATACTCGACAGCTGTTTGTGTACTAATAACATTATGAATTTGCAAGTTTATAATGATAATGATAATACTATACTTGGCGAGGCAAGAGAGGTCCTCTGGCTCATTCTGCGATGTAACTAAGCGTTCATGTAGTATCATGACATCTTGAAGGTACTCCTTTCCCTGTGCTGTACGTTTTACAATTTAAGATTCCTTTGTTTTAACAATATTCATCCAGTAGGTTCCATATTCAATAATCCATTACAATGTTTTATATAATATAAAACGGTGAAAAAATTACTGTTTAATTAAAAAAAACATAGACATTGTTTAAACTAACTTCTATTTTTAATTGCGACGAACTATACGCCAATGTTTATCATTAAAGAATACACATTCGTGTTACATAAATACATACATTTGTAATGTTAATACTTTTGAAATGGTTAAAACTTGCAGTTATTATTTTTTTTTAGTTTGTCACATTTCAAATGGACGTTAATTATTGGTATTTGTGAAATGTATAACTTTAAGTCTAGGTAATATTACTGTGTGTTCTAAGATAACACTTTGAAGACATATCTTGGCTACATTTATTTCAATGAACAATATTAATTTTATGATATAAATTTAAAAATATAAAACCAATAATCATCAAGTATCTCTGCCACCGCGGTGCCTGCAATGTGCAGATAGGCAAGGACGCAAGTGGATATCTCCTGCCACGCCGAGAGAATCTCTGCCACCGCGGTGTCTGCAATGTGCAGATAGGCAAGGACGCAAGTGGATATCTCCTGCCACGCCGAGAGTATCTCTGCCACCGCGGCGCCTGCAATGTGCAGATAGGCAAGGACGCAAGTGGATATCTCCTGCCTCGCCGAGAGTATCTTTATTTTTATTTTATCTTTATAATTATTTATTTTTTAGTAACCGCAAGAAAAAGAAAACCTGAACTAACATTGTGCCGCACCTTGCTGGATAATTGTGGGGGCAAAATCTAAATCCTGCTTACTATAGCTTTGTCCCTGGTTTACTCTACTGATGTGGCTAAACAGTACATAAGTACGAGAGGTTAATGTACAGGGAGACGAGGGCTATCAGCGGTTCCCTCATTGCAAAATCAAACTGGGCGTTAACTTAGGATATAGTTGACGGTCGAAAAAGTTTCTGGCATCCGACCTTATGACCGTCATCGGTGGAATGAACCTTTCTCGTAAGGAATGGAATACGTTGAGTCGCTTCACACGAGTGTGAAAACATGTAATTACTGAAAATATAAGCGGGGAATGTTAAATGATCAGTCGTGTAATTACGGAGTCAACATTCTAACCACTGATCACGTAGTTAATTATTACCCAAGGGGGGATTAGCAGTCTTCATTCAATCTGTCAAGTAGGTGTTGAATGGGGGATCAACATTTAAACACAGGTACTTATTTATTGGTCTAATTTTAAATTGATTTATTACTCCTCCATTTACTTTGACTTTGAAATCCACTCGATATTTACAGGGTTAGTTAAAAAGTCTACAGACGGTTTAATACTTGTATTATTATTTGGACTGGAGGATTAAAACTTAACTAATTAAATTGAAAATTATTTAAAAATTACTGAATCTCTACCTCCAATGGGGGACGGCCCACAAGGAGTCAGTAAATAATTGTAAATGTAAGCATAGGTTGATATGTACATTACTTTTAAGTGCTGGTCAAGCAAAAAAAGAATGCCGCAAACCGCACTTCAAAAGGATCATTCATTTAAAAATGACGGTTATCAAAGAATGTTTAAATAGGCCTCAAAATTCAGCAGAAAACTGGAAGCTACTGAAATTGGTTTGATTTCATTACATTTAAAATTGTTCTGAGCGGTTTGGAACCATATGAAGATAAAATCACTTGACTAAATATGAATGTCATAACGTTACCTTGAAATTGTTACAGCAAGGAAATAAAGAAATAACATGTTCTGAAAGGTCTCAGTTCGATCCCAATCAGAGTCATAGTAAATTTTGAGAGGGATCAGCTGATAATCACCGGCTGTTCATATGTTATTGGGCTGTTAATTAATGACACTTTCTAAGGAACAGTCCGTCTTAGTTTGTAATAACGACTAAATTCGCTCATGGACACTCATCACACTCATTCGAAATCCATATTCGCCCATATCTTGACGATTGGCGTCTTATGAATAAATAATAAAAATAATAATAATAATAACCAACGCCTCATTCATAATTGGGTCTTTTTAGACGAGGGAGCCAAACGTTTTTGATTTTGTCATTGCTATCTCAATTTGGAATTCCTACCTAAACAAATTATGAACAAATTAAAAAAATTAAGTTAAAGTAATTACAGCGAATTCCGAATTTTTCAGTTGAATTATACGGATTATTTTTTTAAATCTTTGCATTACCGTCATTTTTTTTTTTTTTTGAATGATCATTTTGAAGTGTAGTTTGCGACATTCGTTTTCCTTGACCAACACTTTAAAGTTATGTGCTTATCAACCTATGCTCACATTTTAAATTATCTACTGATTTCTTGTGGATCCGTTCCCCATTGGATGTAGAGAGTCAGAAAGAACGTTAAAATTTTGTTTTTAGCTTCCAATTGAATTACAGTAGTTAAGTTTAAATCCTCCAGTCCAATCAATAATAGAACTGTTAAACCGTCTCCGGACTTTTTACTAACCTTGTGTACTAACAGCAAGTAATACTATCAGCAAGGCCCTCGGCTGTAAGGTTGTGCGGTAAAAACATTCCTAACTAGCTTAAGACCGTCCACTGCACACACCATAAGCCAGCGTTAATGATAAATTATTAAAAACATGAATTAAGATATTACGTCTTAGGTTTTTTTTTTAAATTTAGGTGAATCTTACTTTGGTGCCCAAGAGTTGGTGTACTGGTGGAGCTGCCACACGCCACTTTACAGTCAGCCGGCCGGAAGCAGTGAGAAAAGCAAAAAAGAGCCAAGAGCTATGTGCACGTGATCTACGTCAACGCCCACTAAATTTAGGTAAGAAGGCGTGCCGAAAATGATAAAAAGTGCTGAATCGGCACAGGTCTCAGTAGGGCTCGGAATAACTTTTTACATCATGTACGGTACCGACCTGGTACAACGTTAATATTATCTTTGTCTTATCGGTCACAGACAGCCAGAGTTGTGTGGGTATTGCTAAGTAGATCATTCTTGCACAAACGTATATTGCTGTAAGTGTGACGTAGGCACAACTCCACCGAGGAGCTTGCACTTGACAGTTACCTCACGTGTCATTTCATCACTACGGTAATAACTGTGATTCAGCACCCAAAACGTCTCCACCAATTTCAAGGTTATTCTCTTCTATCATTTTAAGCATTCCGACATAAAAAAGTCATATTATTTCTTATCGCACATATTTTTTTAATTTACAGGAATGTTGTATATATTACAGGGTGTGTATTTTGTTATGATCTTGTACGCAAAGAGAAACAGGAAGACTTACACCAATGCACCATCAACCACGTGTGACACAGAAAACCATGTACGTGAATCGAGTGGGAGGGCCTCCGATAGTTAGCTGAGAAAGTGCAAGGTGGATATTTAGCCATCAACAATAATTTGTAGTGCAGATAGTGTGATTTAAGTATAGTGAATCTGATATAAGTGGTGTGTTTTAATGACAATGTTTTTGTATTTTCTTCCAATTTAAACCTATTGCAATATTTCATGTCTATGTAAGTTGAGTTTATTGTTTATTTATTGATCATGTGTACCATATGGTTATTGCGTTCTAAGCATAATGTAATTTTATAAATAATTTTTGTATTTAAAATACATCAAAAGATTTCTATAGACTCTACTTACAAAGAGACTGGCTTGAAAAGAATTTAATGAAATAAATATCATACAACGAATACTTCAAGATGTCATTAGCGCACAACTTATCTGTTGGGTACTCTTTATCAATAACGAACAATGAATACGATACGGTAACTAAACCGGGTTAATTGAAAACAATCAGTTGACGGGAAATAATAATCGTTCTAAAATGTAATGATTTTAATTTATGTTGAAAATCATTATCTCATTGAATTCTCACTAAACAATACTGTAGTTTAATATTAATGTATTCCAATGTAATGGAAAAAATTCCTTCAGGCAGAACGTTACTGATATTTTAACGATATGAACCACAAATACCACACAGTAATAGAATAAAAATATAAATGTTCACCATATATGGGAAAACAACTAAACAAAAGGTCACGTACGGTGGTAAAGTTCATGCCTATCAACCCGCTTGACGTCGACAGTGGGTGGACAAAGCCATGCGTGGTGACGTTACAGTCGATTAGCGGGGCGATGGATCTTCCAGGGATTGGCTTATCCACAATATGGCAGTGGCACAAAATCAACACGTCAACCAGGTGTAACCAATGTTACTATTAAACATACATTCTAATGATCTGCAATATAAGTCGTTATTCGTTGATACTTCTTACTGATAGTTCTAATAAAAACTTTTAAAAATGCATTGTTTAGAATGGAAGCTTACCCAATAAAAAAAAAAACCACACAGAGGATATTCGCTTGCCTATACTTTTGAATTAATGTGTGTTGAGACTGCTTTTGGATTATCCTTTTTTTAAAGAAAACTAAAATAAGGTTTGCTATACACTTTTTTTATAAATTTGTAAGAAAGGCTGTTTGGATCTTTCAATTTTAGCACCGCACGGTCTAACGTTACCATGTAATTTTAATCTGTAATTTTTTAAGATCAGCCATTTTGTTAAATTTTAATTATATTTGTAAGAGCTTTTTTAAAACATAATTACCTAAGCAACAAATTCCTTCTTACTACGTTTATAGTTTTGTGTTGAGCAAAGCATAAGTTATGTACTGCTTGGAGCAGAAATGAAATTACACAAAAGTTTACTTTCAAATACAGTATATAAATCACACAGTTACATAAATAAATAACGGAATTACTGAAATAATGCATTGAAAATTACTATTTATTAATTAAAAAAGGATAAATCACAATAAATGTGCATTTCCTATAGTTACCATAAACATGACATGGAAATTAGCCTACATTGGCGAACAGACTGTGTGTGGGCTAGAGTCGCAAACGGAAAAAATAACAAAATAAAAAGAGAAAATATATTAAATTAGTAAATGCTGATAGAAAAAGGCCGAAAATTGTTCCTAAGACGACGAAATTTTAAATAAAGAGAGGCCTTCGTAAATGTTGGAGTAGAGAAGTGGATGAATCATCATCACAAAGGGTTAGGCCCAACCAAATTCCGACAAGATTAAGGTCTCGGCTTCCTCCAAATCCAACTTCGGCAAGTCCAACGTCTAATGAAAAATTAATAAGTTTATGTTTAAATACTGAAATAGAGTCTAGTTTGAATAAATATAAATGTTTGAAATGCTTATTTAAATTTCTAAACAAAACGTGTGAAATATAAAATGAATTTGTTTTAAGAATGATTTCTCTAATCGTAAAATACCTATTTCAAAATTTCCTGCGTGCCTTATGCGTCCTATTGAAGTTTCACAATTGTATTTATATAAATTAAAAATAAATTAGGCTATAATGCTGCCTTGAATCACGCCATATTCAATCGAGTAAGTGCCGCTGTTCCTTCCCCAAATGGACACAACTTGTCTCCTTCCACTCAAATAGAACCCCAATCTCCCAGAACCACGATAGAGCAGTGCCACAGACCCCCAATCTTTAACATATTTCCCAGTGTTGCGATCCATAGAGTCAAAGGCTTTAACTAAATCAAAAAAATTCAAGCACCCATCTGTTATTATTTGAAAAGTTACTATTCCATTCCTTATTAATACCAAACAGAGCATCATTTGTACATTTATCCTGTCTGGTTCCATACTGACACTCACTTAATATTTGGTTGTTTTATAAATATAAAACCAACTGATCCTTGATTATGCATTCCAATACCTTCGAGAAAACTCTTAAATCAAGCAGTTGAACCAATTTTTGTTATCAGTAGATTTATTTGATTTATGGAGGAAAAATATCTTATAAGAACATTGAAGACATGTTGAGTCTTGAAGATTTACATTAATTGGTAGCTCTTTGTTCCAGTTACAGGAGTACCAAATATTATTTATGAATCATATTAATCAGTTTAATGTTTACCTTTTTATTCAGGACCGAAGTAAAATCATCATCATTTTACTTCATTTGTAAGCGACAGTAATAATGTACATCATAGGAAAAATACAATTTTATTACTAACTGAATATTAACAAAAAAGTTCGCACAAAAATGTTTTTTTGCTGATGTACGCAACCCAAGTATCGCTTACTCTAAGGAAGTACCATATGGTCGATACAATTGAAGTGGTGTCGATGGGATTCTGTAATACCAGTTCCACCAAATACTCTTCCTACATTTATGTCTTCCATGTATACATGCCCCACATAGAAATGGTTATTCCCGCACAGTTAAAATCAATTTTCTCTGTGTACACATTTAACTGAAGGTAGGCAAAAATAACCCTTTTTAAACATTGTATATTAATAATTAATGTTTCTGTTGTTTCATTATATAATGTTATAATTCATTAATTAACTTATTGGCTTTGATTAAAAATAGTGATATTGTTTTCTATATTAAATGGTCTAAAATATTTTTAATTTTACTTATTCTCTTACATCTTGTTATTCTCAAGTCGACAGTCTCGTCGTAAAGGGGCACAGCCAATTCAGTCTGCGGCAACTTTCATAAAACTAATCCCAACAGAAACAGAAGCACGAACCCGGAAATTGTGGGAGAAGAAATGACAGCGTATAACTTTCGATGCGTTATTAGATTTAATTAAAAGAAATAAAAGTGATCTTAAGCTTTTTTATTTAATATCCAAAAGTTTTGTTGAATAATTCGTTTATACAGAAACGTGCATATAAAAATATACATATCATATTTATAAGAAGAAGAAGAAGAATTAAGGCATCTGCTAGAAAGAAGTGATCAAGTGGTTCTCCCACTTGAAGAAGTGATCAAGTGGACGTAGCCTACATTTAACCTACATAACATTTATTACGGGGAATTCCATTATTGTGTTGTATAACGTTATTCATAATGCAATAAAATACAAATAAATAACCAATAAAATAAATTTCAATTGCAACAGTTGAGAATTTTTGTACAGTTCTTAACGGAGAAACGTTATTCATAAAACGACTACAAATATACCACTTTAAACAATTTTGATATTCCAGCGCTTAAAAACTTATATTAGCTAATAACAATAAGCTACTGAAAACATCAATACTGGCCAACATCACTTAACAAATTCTAGTTTGATAATTTTAACATTTATCAACTGGTTAACTTTGTCTTGTATAAACATGCTGCCTTCTTTTTGTGTTAAGAGTCAGTTTTTATTTGATTACCCTTTTCTACACTGTTTAATATAAAGTAGGCTACGATTTGTTAACTATTCAGACTTTATAAATCTATAAATGCTCGAGTTACAATACCCAGTCTTTGTCGCAACTGTATGACTGAAGGTCGCATGGCAGAGAATTTACGTTAAAGTGTGTTTATATATATCTCAAAGCTACAAAACTCAAACAAAAATACAACGCAGAAGGGTCACGGGTTCAATTCCAGGAGGTCTGAATAAGTTTAGCTTGATGAATTTGGTCCGTTGTCCCATAACAACGATGGAATTATCAGTTCAAAATGACAATAGCGTTAAAAAATAGCAAAATAAAGTAAAAATAAAACCGTTATCGTTAATTACAATCAATCGTAGTTATAAGAAGAAATGAAACATATTGGAATTATTTGATTCCAATCTTTCTTATTTTTACGTGATATTTTTTATCAATTTATATATAACATGGTATTTGTAAATTTTTTCATAAATAAAATATTACTAACATAGGCCTATATACGATTTAGATGCCCTCTAAGCTAATTTTAGAAATAAATATTACAATATCGATTGTAACGATGTAAACACTAGACCAACTGGAGAAATTATCATAAAAAAATCAGAATTAGTCTATCGTCCTGAAGTTTGGGTTTTTCCCCTAACTAAAAGGTTTTTATGGGAAAAGTTTGGTCTTTCAAAGGAAAAAGGTTTTTGTGGGTTTTTTTGGAAGGTTTTCAATTAAAAATTTTTTGGAAGGGTTGCCCCAAAATTTTCCATTTTAAATTAAAAACCCCCAAAAGAATAAACGAAATGTTCTCCTTAAATAACAAAATTACTTTTGTAAGGAAACCGGGGTTCCCGGGAAAAACCGGGTGACAAAATTAAAGTTAATGGGCTTGGTTAAACCAAGGATTAAAACCCTTGTCCTTTTGCGGGGAGAGGCCTTCAACTCAGGCGAAAGGCTTTCCTTTGTGTTCCGAGGGACATACTCAAGACGGCCCGCTTTTTTCAAATTTGTAATTGGGGCCAAGGGGTTTTTTCAAACCTTCCCCCCAAGGTTTGTAAGGGGCCTTTAATAAAATTTTGTTTTGAAAAAGGGGAAGCTGCAAAGGTTTGTTGAAAAGTTAAGGGCGAAATTGGGGCCTTGCCCTTTTACCTATTGACTGCCCTTTCTAAAAAGGCCCCTTAAACTCAGGCGAAAGGTTTTCCCCTTGGGGTTTTCCCCGAGGGACATACTCAAGAGGGGAAAGCGTCAAAACGTAATCATTTTCAATCAGTTGTAGTTTTAAAAAATGTGTAAAGGGACTGAAAAGGTGTTGTAAGTTAGGCAGCATTGACCTGCCCTACCTATTGACTGTCCTGCTGAGACCCTTCAACTAAAGCAAAAGGGTTTTCCCCTTTGGTTCCGGGGGGACAACTCAAGACGGGACGCTGTAAAATTTGTAATGAAATGTTCAATACAGTTGTATTTTAAAAAATTTGGGGTAAAAGGGGCGCAAGGTGTTTAAAATTTGGGAGCATTAAACCTGCCCTCCCCCAAAATTTGGACTGTCCTGCTGGAGGCCTTAAAACTCGGGCCAAAAGGGCCCTTTCCCCTTTGTTTTTCCGGGGGAACCCCAAGACGGGACGCTTTTAAAATTTGTAATGAAATGTTCAATACAGTTTTTTTAGTTTTTTTTTAAATAAATATGACCCAATCCCAAGTTTGAAAGGTTAAACCACATGGACCCTTGGCCTCCCCTTTTTTGGGAGGGGGCCCCTGCTGGGGGGGGAGAATTCAATTAAAGGGGGAAAGGGGGCCCTTTCCTTTTGGTGTTGAGGGACTATGAAGACGGTTTTTTTGGGGGGGAAAGGTTTAATTGAGGGTTCAATTTTTACAGTTGTGGGGTGGTTTTTTTACGTACTAAAATTTTATTGGGGATAAAATGTTCAAAATTTTCCACTTGTTTCCCGGAAATTTAAATAGGGGAAAATCCAGTATTTTTCAAAATTTTGGTCCCCAAAACCGTGGGGTTTGGATGGGGGGCAAAGGGAAACTTTTTCCGTGTTTGGGTGGGGGGATGTAATAACTATTCAAAAAAAGAAAAACCGTTAGGGGTGGGTTTTTGGGCGAAATTTTGGCCCCGGGTACTTGGAAAAACTGTCCTGGGAAATAAAATTCTTTCCCCAATAACGTTATTTGGGTTTGGGGGGTAATGCCAAAAACAGACGGGGAAATTTTAAAAGGGGTGGGCCTTGCAAAAATTTAAGATGTTTTGGGAAAGGGCGGGGTGGAAAATTTAATTAAAAAATTTTCCCGGAAACCCCTAAAGGGAACCCAGGTTTAACTTGGGGGCCCCAAATTTTGCTGTTTAATTGTAGGAAAAAAGCCCTAAAAATTTAGGTTCCTTTTTTTATGAAAAAAACATGTTTTTCCTCCCAGGTTTCCCAAATCGACCGTGGACCACTTACTTTTGGAAAAAAGTCGGGTTTTTTCCCTTTGGGGTTTAAAATTTCCAGTGGTCTTTGGTTTTTTGTATCAATAACCCCCTGGAGAAAACAGGGAATTTTAAAAAATTAAAAGACCCCAAAAAATACAAAAACCTTTTTGGGTTCGGAAAAATTCCAAGCAAATTGGTTGTCCTTTCCTTGCTTTTTGGGCCTGTTAAATTTAATTCTTTAAATTTCCCATAGGAAACCATAAACCCAAAAACGGGTAACTTTTGATCCCCACCGTTCGCCCAACCAAATTTAATAAATTTTAAACCCCCCAATTAAAAAAAAAATTAAAAAATTAAACCAAAAACTCATATTCCCCGTTTTTCAAATTTAAACCTTCTAGGGGAAAAAATTTTGTAAATTTTGGGGCAAATTTTAGTTAAGGGAACCGGAAAAAATTTTAAAAATTCTGGAAGACAAATCACCCCCAAAAAATTTTAATTTTAGGGGTTTTTTAAAATTATTTTCAACCCTTGCTTTAAAAAAAGAAAAAAAATTTAAAATTTAAATTAAAAATGGGGAAGGACTAAACAAGCCCAGGTCATTGACCTGCCCCCCCAAAGGGACGTCCTGCTGAGAGGCCTTCAACTCAGGCGAAAGGCTTTCCTTTGTTGTTTCTAGGGACGTTAATTCTGTCAAATGACCTCAATCCGAATACACGCCCTTTCTTATGTATCCATAAATAATTTAACTACATAGTGTGAACCTCTCTCTATTTTTTGAAAACCTACAAAAAAAGGCAGAGTAAATTTAAGCCGCATTCCTTTGGTTTAAATTTCCCGGGCCACATCTGAAAATTTTTTCTGAGTAGTTTTTAAACTTTTTTTTTAAAAAATTTGTTCCACACAAAAGGGACCCCGTTTTAAATTTTCCAATAATATTTTATATTTTAAAAATTTTATAATAATACTTACTATTATTTGCAAATATTAAGTGGTCTTCACGGGAAACTCCCGCTTGTAGTAGCACTTGGTGTCTGATCAATATTTAGTCTATATACGAGTTTCATTTACATAACACTTACTGTAAATCGACAGGTTCATGCTCATGGATAACGATTACATGGCTCTTATCATCTCCGTAACCAAACACAGATAAAACGTTCTCTGAGTGTGTAATGTCCAAAGCGATAGTGATCATGAGCCACTTTCAGGAGCATAGCCGTTAGCACTTTCCATCTAGCTCGATTAAACCATTACCTCCTGACATCTTAATGGGCGGGATACTTGAGGACTGGCCCTCACTCACCCACATTCCATCTACACTCAGAAATGCATAGTCTAAATAGCAGTTAATTAGAGTGGTTTTTAAAGGAGGGCGATTCTGATCCATCATATGTGATCATAGCAAACGATAGAGGAGACAAAGTAAAACGTTTAATGCGGTAAGTAACCATCAATATTAACTGTTAATGTAACTCGTAGGTGTTGACTCTTCTCTCGCATAATGCAACAAACTTTCAAAACTAAACACAGTACAGATACATTACACGACGCAATATATCTACCAAAAACAAACTAGAGCTCTCCTGAACACAGGCATATATAAACTATAAGAAATTAAAATAACTGATCAGTGATAACAAAATGAGCATCATCTCACTCATGGTCAATATAATGATTGTGAAGTTTTTGAACATATCAGTTGTAATTAAATACGTCACATACCGGCGTTAAATAAGTACGAGAAGTATTGCTCCTTTTGCAATGGCAACATTAATGCCAAACTGTTTTGTACTGACGTCCAGAGTGTACACAACTCACATGCAGCGTGAAGTTCAGACTGTAACAGATGATGTAAGGACACCATCCTTGACTGAACGAATCAATTAACAGTGATTGTTTTCTTGTATAATCGATTCTCCAACTGAAAATACTGCTTTCCCCGCAATGTTCAGTCAACGAATGAACGAACTAGTTACATAAAGTACACAACACTATAACCACATCAGCTTTATCCAGATGACTCCCGAGAGCAAGTTTAGCGTGATATAAAATATTAAGGTGGAATGGATTGACTTAAGCACGTCAGTCGCCACGGTTTATGTTGGGGAGTCTGCTTTACCTGCCACCGTTAATCTTTAATTCAAATATAGATTATAGCTTTAATTATAAGTGTACAATTTAACCTTGACACATTTTTTAAGAGAACACATTTTTATAGAGCATCTTGAGTTCAGATTTTAATTTAATCCTCTAATTTATTTTTTAGTAAAACTGTTTTTTTTTTTTTTTTTTTTTTTTTTTTATCAACCAAAATCACTTTGGAAAAATCTCATAGGGCTTTAGTCATTTATATCTTATAAAGCATGCTACATTTTTAAATATATACTTTTTAAATTTAAGCATAACAGGCTTAATTACATAATATTCTACTGCAAAACTTGGCGGCAGTTACTGATAAATGCCTAGTGACATACGGGAAAGAGATAGAGAGGGGGAAGGAGGGAGAGAGAGGGAGGAAGGAGAGAGGGAAAACTGCCACAATTGTTCAAATCATACAATGGTGCCACACGATCATTCAATAGAGAAGATTACTTTCAAGAAGTTTATTTTTTAAAGAAGTCGTTACTTTAAATACTTGACTTTAGTTTTCAACTATGCTGAGGTAAAAATGGCAAGTAAAATTCATCTGACAGAAACCGATTCCTCTATCATGATATTTTAATTTTTATATTCTGTCTGGAACAGTGTCGTTGTTTTGTAACCCTGTAAGTTGGGAGCAAAGTACTGTAAAGACTGTAGATGGTAAGTTGTGTTTTCGATCTTCGTAATAACTACACGGATTTCACTAAATGGTTGCCATCAACGTAGATACAGTAGTACTAAAGAAGACTGAGGCGTCTGGGTTGGGTGGTAAGAGTTAGGATGTTGTCGAGGCTAGAGAACTTGTTAGTTGCCTAGAGAATTAGGCTTATTAATTACCTAAAATACTACGTGGTTTGGATTTCACGATAAGCTGTGAGCCCCTGAGGCAGCTTTCTTATGGCCACAGCGAACAGACATTACTAATGTCCATCTTTATACATACGTAGCAATTATTACTACATTTACCCTCGTAGATTTAGGGGGGATAAGGGAGGGACTGACAAGGTGCTGGCCCAGCCATCATATGACGTACTGGATAAATAAATACTCGATTCGACAAATATTAAACGTACTTTTGTGGGATACCTCTGTTTATTTCTTGTCTGTGGTATTACCTTACAGAATTTTCAAATGGCCCTTCATAAGGATTAGTCGAGGTTAGTAACAATAACTACAATCGTCTATACTAATTCCTACTTATATTCGATCACAATTCTATGGGCCGAATTGTGGGTCTTCATGGTAAACGAAAAATAAAACAAATAAAAATGTAATTTACCATTTACCTTACGTTTAGGCTAAGTGAATGGTAGGACAGAGTTATGTAGCAAATTTTGCCCTGACACTCTCTATGGACACTAGGCGATGAAACATTCATGATATCTAATGATGGGTATAATCTGATACTTATAGATAATGTGATTCGGATTCCATGACAAACTGCATTTGCCCGATTAATCAGGATTGTCTGACGAGTTCAACCTTAAACCTTTTTTAAGGCTGTACAACACTACTTAAAGTTTTCAGATATTTCAAATTCGTCTTAAAAACACATTTAAAGTTTTTTTTTACTGAGCAATATTTGTCCTAATTATAGCGTAGAGAATGAATTACGAAGTATAAATGTCAAGTTTAATTGCGAATTCATACTTGCACTTACAGTTATTACAATTCCAAAATACGAACACTAATGAAAATACACTTAGAATAGTATATGAATTTCTTTATTTGTAACGCTTTATTTACAAAAAAGGCGAAGTTAGGACCTAATATCCCTTACTTGCAGTTGCCTTACTGTACGTACAAACATTATAATAAAGTTATAAAAGAAGAAGACAAATAATTAAAACCAAATAAAAATCATATATAATCATAGATATGGCCTATTTAGAACGATAACATTTAAAAATGATAAACGAAGTACGCAATACACTACCTTTCTTATTTCCTGAACCTATCCATTAGTTTAGTCAGAAAAGCTAATTTATTTAAATGTACTGAATACTTGAAATCGATCGACTCGACATTAAATGTGAGCTAAATAATGACAAAAACAATGAAGTAAATAGACTGTAAAACCAGATGTTAAGCATGTAAAAGTAAAGTGGGGCAGTAGTGTCGTTGAGGCTGCAGTGACGTCACAGTTACATTGCGGTCCTTGGAACAGACTTTGAATGTCACAACTTTATTAAATTGACAACTCATAGAATCCATTTGTGAGAGTTCCAACCGAGCTCTTTAATTAAATGTTTTAACACCTTTAAATGTATTTTACTAGCTAAACGTTTCAAAGGTACTTTTCCTAATTCATGAACATTCTCTTCAGAATAAAATCTTAAAACTGAACGATGTAATGATTTTATAAATAATTTATGATGACATAAATACATATAACATGAAATATTAGACTATTGTACAATTATTCCAAAGTCCATCTCGTTTTTTTACACTTTAAGTAGAAAATTTGTAAAAACTGTATAAATCATTTGGGTCCTTAAAAATTAAAAAAAAAAAAAAATTTTAAAAAATTAAAAAAACGTCGAACAAAACAGCCGACACAAAATTTAAGGACGGGAAATTTAAAAAAAGAAAATAATGAATTTTTTAAATGTTGGGTTCTTTTTTAAATTGAAAAAAATTTGTTTAAAACCCCTTTTTTTCATTTGTCCAATTTACGCAAAAAATAATCTGTACAAATTAAAAAAATAACAATAACCCCAAATTTTTCCATAAACAAATTTGGGAAATTAATAAAAGTTTAAAATCTTGGGGCCATAAAAAAATTTTTTTTAATTTAACAAAAATTTAAAACTAAAAATAATAACATAAAAAAGAAATTATTTAAATTTTAAATTACTTTCCTGAAAAAAACAAAAGGGTTTTAAAAATTTAAAAACACAAATTAAGAAAAAAAAAATTATAAATTTAAATAAACTTTACAAAGTTAAATTACAAGGTCAACGAAGATGCACCAACAAAAAAACTTTTTATTCAACCATAAAAAATGCATAATAATGTTAATATTTTTTTTTGAAAACATATATTTAAAAAATTTTATTTTTTATTATTCAAAAAAAACGGGTCGCCCCAGAAGGCAAAATTTAAAATTTTAAAGGGTTTAAATGGTTAAATAAAGCGAATTACATATTTCAAAAAACCCACTTTTTAAAAGTTTCAAAATTAATAAATACAAAAACATGATTTTTTGCCCCCTTTAAAATTTTACTCAAAGGCAAAAAATTTGGCACAAAATTTTAAAAATTTACCCCCTCCCAAAAAAAAATAAAAACCTCAATAAAAACCGGGACGTCCTCAGCACCCAAATTCCAAATTGAAATGGAAAAAACAAATACAAATTCAGTTACTACCCCAAAAGTAAAAAACCCCAAACAAATTTCACAAACTTTTCCAAAAAATTAAAAAAACAAACGTAAGTTAAAATTTAAAATTTTTTACTCAAGATAAACAAAAAAAATTTTTATTTAAAACTTAAATAGACTCAGAAAAACCCCCCCAGACAATTCCTTACCCCCCCAAAACCAGATAAACCCCCAAGAAAAGAAATTACTTCCCCCACAGATAAACACCAGACAAGTCTCAGCTTACCCACTCCTAAATACGTACTCAGATAAACACCAGACAAGTCTCAGCTTACCCACTCGTAAACGGTTTAACGACATACCTGTAACAAACAGAATACAACATTTATTTATTATTGCGTATAAATATCAAAATAATAATTATTAATTTATAATACGAGTAACTAGTATTTTTATTGTTAATTTAAATGACTTAGTTCTATAAATATAACTGTTTGTGATATTTCCATCAGTGTGTACAACAGGTAGCTGATGTATACACCTTGAGCCTAAGGAAAGGTTGGAATTCCTTAGGCTCAAGATGACGGCAATATTGCCCCTCCACTGGACTCCAGCTCCAGATACGGTGGGTTCGGGTGACATTAAATTGGTATTTGACTCACGTACACGATCCATGTAGAAAATACCTTAGTGCTGTATATATAATACAAATATACTATCAAAAGGGTATATTAAAAATATAGGTCTATTTATCTTTTTGCAAAGTTTTAAACTATTTTGCAAATTACCTTAATAAATAAAATACTAACCATTCAACCCCTAAAGTAAATATTTATTGAACAAAGCTTTTTAGTGTATAAGTGTGGTAGTCTTATACTGTTAAAACTAGGGGTTACCCTTCACGCTTAGCAAGCACCAGTCTCACCAGTCACTATGTCAACTCGGCCTTCGGCCTGTTGGTAGTAAAGTCTCACTCGCTGCGCTCACGACACATCAACCTTCGACCTCTGCCTGTAATTACGTCAACATTCGCATGTAACCTTTACTATAGGACCAAATTTAGGATTTAGTATTAATAAATCGACAGGACAAATATTTAGTACTGTTTTTGTTTTACAACTATTTTTTATTGTGCAAATAGAACAAACTGTTTTAAATAAACCTAAAAATACACTATGTTTACCTTAATATAGATGTTAAAAGCTACTCGTATTATATATTAAAAACCCTGTAATGATATAAATTCATTGGATCTTTTAAAGCCACGGGGGAAGATCCCAGATAAGATCCCTAGACAAGTCCTTCGCCCTTGAGCTTGAAAACTAATCTAATCAAGCTATCTTACTTTATTTTATCTCGAGAATTTTATAGGTAACCGATTCGCTTAGAGAATTAAATATACGAGAAACTAAAATCCTAAATTAGAAATTTTATGGACAAAGCATCGTTATGTGAACATTGCTGTAGTCTTATATCGCGCGAACATTTAAAGTATGCATAAAATCTACATTGTAATAAGTAACGAAATCTTTAACATCTGAACAACAAAGAACGCCTGTCGAGAATCGTTCAAGACCAAATTCACAAAGGCTTTTCTTTGTTTCAGCTCTGAAAGACACAGTACACTAAATATTTGTCAAAAAAAAACTGACATTGATTTCAAAATGAAGAAATGTTTCAAAATACCATGTAATGACCCAGAATAAGCTGAAAAATATAAAACAACATATATTTTTTAAACATAAAATCCTCTACGAGAGCAGTTACAAATAATAAACTGCCTCAAAATATAAAATTAATAGAGATATAACAAAAATTTTAAAATGTTGAATTAAACATTTCTTATACATAAATATTATTACAAATTAGAAGACTATTATAATGAAGATAACATAAATCCAATTAAGGGAGTTAGGAGCAACTAAAAACCCTTTCAATATTCTTAGCATAATCATAACACTTTTTTGAACGTATAATAAATCTAATAAAACCCATGCCTTTATTAGTGCAGAAACTTCAAATTCACGCATTGACTCTGTCCTTGAAATTGCAGACTGAAGGATGGGGAAGGCCCATAACTATTAAGGAAGAGTTTTTGAAGAAACGCAAAGTAAGTAGAAATCTAAAGACTACGGATTTAGCGTACAGAAGCGAAGATTCCATGTACTAATTTTCCGGGTGGTTTGTAACCATATAACCACTTGTAAAATCACTTACTATGAATGTTATGGCGTTACTATTAAATAATTGTTGGGAAGTAAACAACGCTTTATTTATAACGATCATTTTGGATCAACGGACCTAGGTTAGGTTAGGTTAGTTTATGACTCTGTGATATCTATCTAATTTGGGAATTCCTACACACACAAATAAACTCTGAAATATTTTTTTCGAATAACCCTTTGGAAGCACATTTTGCGGCATTCTTCTTTGCTTGACCAGCGCTTTAAAATTATGTGTATATCAAAATATGCTTACATTAAGAATTATATACTGACTCACTGTGGACCGTCCCCCATCGAAGGTAGAGAGTCAATAAAAACAAAAAGAAATTGGTTTTTAGGTCCCAATTGAATTTGCAAAGTTTTAATCCTCTAGCCCAGTTAATAATAAAAACATTAAACCGTCTCCAGACTTTTGATTAACCCTGTATATCTGGCTTTCAAGATAGATTCTAGCATAAAATTAGGTAAATACAAACCTAACTAATTTTATTGATTACATCTCCTCTGGCTTAGATTCTGGAGTCCAGACTGACTCGATCTGGCCAAGACATTCTATAAAGCAGACCATTGAGTCTCGCTGAGAATATCGCACTATTATGGACATGTTTGGGTTTGGTAAGTCGGAGGAGGAAACTTTATGATTTGGTGTTTCTATATAGGCTTGTGCGTGGCTTGGTGGATGATTCAGTAAGCCTGGCCTTCCGTTTTTACCATATACCAAACTTCTTAAGCAGGAATAAACTTCTTTCTCCCTGTCATACTCTCGTACTTTGGTACATGAATATTCACTCATTTTCCAGATAATAAGTTTATGGAAAATTATTATTTGATAAATTAATGAAACTGATATATTTGTTGATTAACATTTTTAAAAAGCGCGGTGTCTGTGTCTTGAAATTATGAAATCAAATAATGTTACATTTTTACTTGTTGTATTTAGTTTAATTTATTACTTACTTGCCAATGCAAACTTTGGTAAGGACAAATAAATTGCTATTATATTAGGTATTATTTATTTACATTATTTTGATTGTTAAGTGTTTTTTGATATGTTATGTTGTCATTGTCCCTTATTAGTTTTAAATTGTTTCAATGTTATGTTAGATTTATTGTAGTTGGAATATTTTGTTGTATGTTATAAATTATAATTTTATAATTATTCTTTTACGTAATGCAAACATTAGAGCTGAAAACAAGGTACTCCACCACCCTTACCAGATATTTATTATAAATTAAATTAGGTAATTACTATCACTCTGTTACAAATTCTACTGTAGTTATTTATTCAGGTTTCCTGTGTTATTAGTAATATGTTAGGAATCTTTTGTTATGCAATACTTTTCGTCATATTTAGTTATGTCAACATTGTGTTCTACATTATTTGGTTTCAACAGACTCTCATATATATATATATATATATATATATATATATATATATATATATATATATATAATTAATAATTGAACTGCTTCATTGTAAATAGGAAATACTGTTAAGAAGCACGTAAATCAAAAATAAAAATAAATAAATAATAATTAATGACACTTTGTACGTACACTCGCTCATCTACACTTGTCTTACTCGAAATCCAAACTTACCCGTACCTTGGCAATCGGCGCCTTAAGACCCGACTAAAGCATTTAAAGCATTAATTATACTGAACACTTTGTTAACATACTCGTTTTTATTTTCAATGTGCTATAGAAAATCTAGAATTTTTTTCTACTGAACGTTGTGCAGAAAAAATGCTCGATTCAATTGTTAAATACTGCTAAAGGACATAACAACCATGCATCAATAGTACTAATTGATACAATGTATATTACATGAACGTTAATTGAAATCCCGTACACAATAGCAAGTTCCTTTTCTCAGCTGGTGTTCATGTTTTTGTAACAGCTGTCGATGAAGGGGTGGGTGTATTTGTTTTCCTTCTACGGCGTTCTAGAAAGACAGATAAAGTAGATTAACAGTTGCCTGCAGAATCCAATTACCTTAGAATTTCTCTCATTTGCAGCTAGTTAGTTTTTTCTAGCCATAATAAGGTCATTTCAGATTACACTTAGGAATGCTGTTAAAACGTAAGTGTTGTTACAGAAACTAGAGATTTGTGAAAGCTGATAAAAACTGTGAATTGTAATTTTTGTAATTAATAACGAGCGCTATATAATTAAACTTAGGCGAAAGACATTCTTCATTAGTTTTATAATTACATTCAAATATCCCTTATTTTGACAGTATAATACAATGGCCCGCCCGCCCACACATACACGTAAGGTGGTAAGCCCAACGCATAAATATTTAACAAAATAATAATTAACTATAAAAGCCAAATACCACTCTCTCGCTGACTAACTGATCACAAAAGCTCCAAAAAACCACCCAACGGATTTCAACGAAATTTTAAAGGATGTAAGCTTTAGTATCGAAGGGACTTACTAGGAAAGGATTTTTCGAAATTACATTCCCTAAGGTGGTACTATAACAGCTCCTCAAAATTTCCATTTTTCCATAAGAATAACATTTGGTTGATCTGTTTTGTACATAAATAAAGACGTTTAATTTATATATTTCACATTACCCTACTGATGCAGTAATAGTTTAATGTTAAGCTGTTAAAAAAATTACACAAATGAAATAAACACGTTTGAGATAGGTTTAAATTTAAAAACCCAAACAAAAAATAGGTTACGCAAGTATGTTATGAAATACCCAAAAAAACCCAAAAATTTAAAATAAAATCACCAAACCCCAAAAAAAATCGAGCCCCCAAGGCGGGGTTTTCATTTGTCCCGAGCCCCCGGAGGCCCCCGGGGGGGCCCCGAAGCGGCAGGGTGGCCCAAAAAAAATTAAAAAAAAAAATTTAAAACCAAAAAATTAAAAAAAACCCAAAGAAAAAAACCCCTTTCCCCCCCCCCATTTTAAAAACAAACCTTCAAATTCAAGATAAAAATTTTAAAAAAGCAAATAAACCTTTTTAAAACCCCAAAACCCCCAAAAACCCCCCCCCCGTTGCCCCCAAAAAACCCAAAATTTTTAGGGTCCCGAAAAAGTTTTTAAAAATTTTTTTGTGGCAGAGGTGGGGGGAGGGGGCATTTGTTTCCTTCTTTAAACCTGCCCCTAGAAAAAAAGCAAACTAATTCGTAATTTCCCCTAAATAAAAAAGGTTTAATTTTATACAAAAAAACTTAAAACATTGCCATGGCCATTTGTACCCAAGCTAGTAGTTCCCTCTCCAACACGTTTCCACCAATTCTGCTGGTCCCAGCATCTTCCTCCATGATCCACATGGACCTCCTGGCCTTTGGCCTTCCCAGTAGTTTCCTCCCACTATGGCTTCCGTACAAAATACCTCTCAATATGCTCTCCTCATTCTTAATATATTTATTAATAATATAAAATTTATATTATTATTATAAATATATTTTGTTATTATTATTTTAAAAATGAGAGGTCAATCTCCTTCTTAACCTTACTCTATAAATTCCTCATAGACTACATAATATATATTAATAATATAAAACCTACTAAATTCCACCAAGTATATGCAACAGAAAATAAAAATCTCATTCCCTCTGAGAATATGGCCAGCTTATCTTAGTCTTCTTTCTATTTTTTATTTTTCCAGCAATGTCCGGGTCTTTGATAAGGTTGTTGGAGACCATTTTTTCTCGGTTGTGCCTATTTCTCCATACTCCATCTTTACAAATTGGCCCTTGTGACTTTAATATCTTATTCTCACGTTTATTAATATCTTATAAAGTCTTTATAATAGTATCACCTTCTCCGTCCTATTACTAAAAATCCATGTTTCCCCATCACAGAATAGCACCAACTATTGACTTGTATAATCTATATTTGTCTTACTAGATAAAAGCCTTGACTCATAAGTTTTGCATAGGGGCACTTCTTTGTTGCATTAAGCCAGTTTTGAATCTTAACACACTTGTCTGAAATTAATACTCCTTGGTACCTAAAATTACTCACTTTTTGTATGTTTCCACTTCACAAACGGTATTCACATTTTATATTACATAAAGATTGTAAATTAAACTGTTTACTATCCTCTACAACGACATTAACGACAAAATACTTGAGGGAGTTCACACATAATTAAGAAACAACTGTGTTTAAACAATAGGGCCGTGCGTTTTTGTTTTAAAAAGGAATATTTGATTTATTGTGCAAGACAAACAAAAACTAAGTATTCATAATCCATGTTGGGCTCAACGGAATACAAGTTTTCTTGACACGGTAAATTTATTACTACACCAAAACACTTCACATACGGAAGTGTTAGTCCTTCAACCAGATACCGTCACTACTGTTGTACGACGCCTTCTGAACGATTTGAGGGATACGTGAAAGTCAGGGTAGAACAATAGTAGGCACTGACCTATCGCGACTTTGCACAACTCACCTTGGCCTGGGCGAAAGACTTTCATTTGTCACAAGCTACTCAGCAGTTCAACTGTCCTAAAGGTCACCTTGACATGTCAAATACCCGTTGGAGAGTGCTTTTACTTATGGTGTCATTTTATTACAGACACTATCTTTACTACATTACGTACGTGTAGTGGGAAGGTAATTCATTACATATGTTCGGGTGTGGGTTGTTGAGGAGGGTCAATATCAACATACTGTGTTGGTGGGTGGGCAGGTTGGTATCGTAAAGGTATGTTATCTTTTGTGTATAAAATCCACATTTATATATAAAAACATCACGTGAGACTGCTGAGGAAAGAATTTTGAACTAAATAGTCTTAACTGAATGACTTACGGACTTAATTTCTTTTAATATGAGATTAAGAAATTATATTCAGCTACTTGCTATTTATTATTGATTCACTCGAATAGAGTGGTTTTCCTTTCAGCCCGTGTACTTCGACTTGAGTGCTTCGTCCCTTAGCCTATTTACTTTCGACTGGAGTAGTTCTTCTTTCGTATACAGTACTTTCGACTGGAGTGTTTTCCTTTCAGTCCATGTACATCGACTTGAGTGCTTCGTCTCTTAGCCTGTTTACTTTCGACTGGAGTGGTTCTTCTTTCATATACTTTCGACTGGAGTAGTTCTTCTTTCGTATACTTTCGATTGGAGTAGTTCTTCTTTCAGCCTATGAACTTCGACTTGAGTGTTTCGCTTCTTTGCCTACGTACGGTACTTTCCACTTGAGTTCTTCGTCTGTTAAGCTATATATCTTCGACTGGTGCGGTTCTTTTTTCAGCCTATATACTTCGACTCGAGTGCTTCGTTTCTTAGCCCAAGTAACTTCGCCTTGAGGGTCTTCTCTCAGCTACGTACTTTGACTGGAGTTGGTTTTATTTCAGCCTGTATACCTTTGACTGGAGTGCCTCTTTTTACTCTCAAACTTAACTAGTCCTCTTCTATCTTATGTACATTTCGAAAATACATTCGTTGGAACTATAAGCTCTTATAAGATATTATGAACTTAAGTTGTATAGACTTAAATTTTATTTAGCCAAATACTGCCCTATTCAGGTACTGAAGACGGCGTATTATGGTTTAATTTATCCCCACCTAGTCTATGGCATAGTGCTGTGGGGAGCCGGTGCAAGTAATCAGCTCTTGAGAGTGTTCAGATTACAAAAAAGAGCGATTCGGATAATCGAAAAAGTTGATTTAAGAGAATCATGCAGGCCAATCTTCAAGCCAATCTTCAAAAAATTAAGAATCTTGCCTTTACCTTGTATCTATATTCTAGAAACAACTTTTTTATTTCTAAGTGCGCTTTGATTCGGGGACGTGATATTCACGAATATGGCACCAGAGGCAGGGACAAACATAGGACTGTGAAGCACATAACAGTTACTTACGAGCATTTACCCTCAGAGGCAGGTGTCCATCTTTACAATAAACTACTAAATTGTATAAAAATCGCCAGAACGCTGAAGGCATTTAAAACTCAATTAAAAGGCTTTCTAGCCTACCATGCTTTTTATAGTGTGGGTGAGTCTTTATCGAATAACTTGGAGACCACACAGTGGGTAGGCTGACACCGGAACTGGAGGTGGGAAATTTGGATGTATGAATGTGCAGAAATGTTGTATGTTTGAGAGATTTTTTTGTAGTGTGGGTGAAACTAAATTTTTTAACTAGACATAAAATATCTTTTTAAATAAAATTGATTTTTGCAATACATGTTAAATGTCCACTGCAATAAAACTGATTTGATTTGATTTGATTTGAAATTTCAAATGTTAAACTTTTCATATGTTGTACTCTTGTTTATGTGATAATCTAAATAACAAACCAAGACGACCATCATAAAACAAAAACTATCTGGAAACACTGTAAACTGAGTTAGTCCATCAATAGTATAATTCAATAAACTAACTTATTTAAAACTCAGCCACGTGCTTTGACAGTTAATAGTTTAATTTCCACCTGACGCCGATCGATGCGTTGGGATCAAAGTGGCTTGGAAACCCTTTCCACACCTACATATCGACAGTCTTTCTTTTTAAAACTATTTAAAACTGATTCTGTTGAACTGTGAAAAATTATAAAAAAAGTACTTTTGTTACAGTATTTTATCGCTATTGTTTTCTTTTTAAACGTAATTACATTAATTGTGACCTCATTTATGTAATGTATTATTTTGTTACTTTTTAGATATTACATTCGGAATAATTGATTCCAGTGAGGTGATTATAATGTAATATATTTTCAAGAAGATAGCTTCAATATACGTTAGGTGTTTAAATTAGGTATTACATTTCAATAAGCAATTTCATAAAAGAAAATTGTCTACATTATTCGATTTAACATTCATGAAATAAATATTTATATGAAATATTAGTCTATACTTTATTCTCAAAAACAGGCCCTTCCATATTAAAGAACCCATTTAAATGTTAGATAATGTTACAATAAACGGAAGAGTGGATCGGCAATTATTAATAATGGGACATTTTTACCGTAAAACAATTTAAAAATAATTTCTGTTTACAAAACAAACACCGATAATGTGTATGGAAACGTTTTAAAATGGGTCCATCTTAATTATTTATAATAAAGATACATTTTTAAATTGAAACTGAACATTTAAAAACTATGATGATAATTCAAATGTTCTATACATTTAATGTGTTATTTTAAATTTTTTAACTGATTTCTTATGTTTAAAATTTCAAAAGAGTTAAATTTAGTAATTGAAATTTGCCCTAAATTTTTTATCCAATCGAATTGACATTAATTTATAAAATTTATAGAGTAGCTAGCATATAATGCCATAAGCTGTATAGTGATTTCATCTATTTATAGAATATAATGGTACCAATCCAAATCGATCATTGCGCATACCTAATTGATAGTATTCTAAATACAAAATGGTGGTTGAGCAAAAATAGCTTTATAAACGTCTCTTGACAAATATATCAAATGAAAAGTTTGATACCTTCTATTTGACTTGCCGGTACTGTGGCGTAGCGCTGTAATCCAGCCACTGAAGATAATGAGTGTGATGATGGCGATACGTATACCCACAATGAAGTGGGCGTCTGATCAAGGTAGCATTGTGGTGAGCATTGGTTGGACATAACCTTGACAACACAACTAACTTAGACATAAACTACACGCCTAATACAAGTTGTTCGTAATCCACATAAACGTGTAGGTCCCTCGACTATACGCTGGAGCACGGGTCGGCCAATTAATAGACTTATACTGTACACAGTCCTTCTTGAGAATAAATATATCTCATTTATTCTACCACACGCGATCATCCACACTCATTCTACCTTTATATAATATTTATTTATTTGTTTATTTATATTATTTATTGTACTGTCACGCCGAGTAGTTGTTAAAGTTCCTTCCAAAATTGCTACGAAAAAGTGTCCTTTTACTTTAAGTCGCTTTGAGCAGTGATCAAGAGTACAGGTTTAAGTACAGTAGTTTTATTTATTTTTTTAAGGTTGTTCGATTATATTTAACAAAGCAATCAATATTTAATTTTATAATTCAAAGTGCTAAAAGCGGACAAGGTACACATCCTAACCATAACTCCTAAGAACGATAGAGATACCGGAATGATATACCCACACAAACAACATCACCGATATCTCTATCAGGGAACTGCAAATAGTTCAAAATAAAAACACCCGTTTCCAATATTCATTAAGTAAATGATCTCCGTAGAGTAGGCGTCTTATATCTGAAAGTCAAAGCATGTTCTTGATTTGCATATTTCAACGAGAATTTCATAAAATGTACATTGAATGCATACATGAAGTACATACGGTATGTTGCTTACATTGCTAATTTAATACAAAAATAAACGAAAAAAAAGTTTAACACAGTTTTGTCTATTCAATTAACCTTTAAGTAATATAAGAAGAACGAACGAGGAGAAAATATAAAAAGTATTCAAGTTGCGTAACATGATTGACATCACTGGCATTTCCACGTGAATGAGTGCCAAAATAATCAGCTGAATGAATGTAATAGGAAGAAAGCAGTTGGCGGCGAGCTTGTCAGGAACCATGACGCGACTGAGAACTAAGGGGAAAGCCTCTAAAGCCGGAACTGCGATCCACACGTATGGTAATCTTTGGGACCATCTACATCTAACTCAGTCATCTAATTGTCGGGGACTTGTCCGCCTGGTTACATATCGTTGGTCACCTTTGGAATAAGGCACAGACAAAAAGGTTTTGACTACAAAATGTCATATTACACTTTGGAAACAAGCGGAAGCCACCACAGTTAAATAAGAGCCAGGGGGTCCCATTCAATAGGTCTCTAAATGTGTGTCGAGTAGTTATTTTTCCAGTTTCCCATACGATGGCAAGGCCAACACAGCGTCCCCTCCCTTTATATCCCCCAATCATCAGGTATATAAGTAGTAATTATCGCTGCATATATTTATAAAGATGTACAATTGTTATTTATTTATAACAGCTACTTATGCGTTCACTTTTGTCATAAGAAAGCAACTAAGTTTCTTTCTTCTCTGTAAAGCCACACAACACCAATTTATTGCAAATCGAGAAGAAAAAATTTCCAAATCTTATAGCGATCAATTTTGGTAAATTATTTTCACCATCTTCAGAACAGAGGAGCTAAAAGTTGCTTTAAAAAAATCGATCGCCGTAATACTTAAATTGTTTCTGTGGTGACATAACAATAACCTTTCGTTGCTTTCACTTGCTTCTAAAGAATAATGCAAAAAAGAAGTGAATTGTTTTACCGTTTACTTTTAAGTAGTATCTATCAACACGTAGTGCTGATTAATAAACGGTTCATTAAATTTTGATTCTAAACATGAACTCTGAGATATGTAGTGATGAGTTATGAGTTCAGTACGTTTTCACAATGGTCGTTATGGGATGCCTCTGGAATGGGTCAAGTGGTGAATAATGATAGAACCTTGATGGAATACAAGATGATATTTGTTTATCTACTATCATGACCCCTTACTATTTCTACTCAAGGCTGTGGTCAATGGTAACAAATCAGCTATACAGAACGTGGTTTGGATACCACGATGGACTCTAGTACACCACTTGGGGCCCTTTTGGAGAATAAATCGATCTCGGTTGGTAGTCAGACTTAGCAATCACCATTCATCATGTACCCGTATTACGATACAAGTTGTATCTAAATTACAATAGGTATCATTTTAGTAGGTCGTAATGGACTCCAGACAAGCTCTCAGGTGAAAAAATGGCCTATAAATAACAGCCACTTTAATAAGTACTATGCCAGTACCAAAAAGGTGTATTCCACCTTTAAAATTCTGGTAAAAATAGATCTACATGAGGCGGTTTTGATTCTACAAAAATACTAAAAATAGTTATTTTCTCATTTTAAAATATGTATTTTACTTTGTGAATTTGTATTCACTGACAGCCATAAGAGTAAAATATACTTAAATCTATCACGTATGGTGTAAGCTAAATAACAGAGAAGAAATAAACAGAGGTCGCATCCAATAGTGCACTGAATGGGTGTCGAGTTAAGTAAAATTTTGATGTCGAGTAGTTGCTTCTCCAAATCTCTGTGTGGATGGCAGATCCAGCACCGTTGTCAGGCACTCCCCTTACCCAAATTTTTAAATTCCCGAAGGGGTAAACGTAAGGGAATTTTTTTACAGGGACTAAAAAAGTTAAAAACCGAAAGGGTAACTTGCCAAAATTTAAAATGGGGGCCCTTGATAGAAAAAAACAAAACCTTTTTTCCCCTTTTTTATATTATTTTTGGAAAATTACCAAATTTCCCCAAAGGCTATTTATAAATTTTAAAACCATAAAATGGGGAAAAAAAAATTTGGGGGGGGAAAAAAATATCCCCAAATTAAATTTAAAGTAAAACCCAAAAAAATATTTGAAGAAAACAGTTTTAAAAACGATAAACTTTTAAAATTTTTTCCCCCGAAAAAAACCCCCTTTCCGGGAAAAAGAAATTACGGGGTTGAAAATTTTTAAATGAAAAAAATTAAATTAATTAAAACCCCAAAAATTTTTGTAAAATTAAAAACAAAATAAAACAACCCCTTTTTGTTAAAAAATTGGGGAAAAAAAAGTTTTTAAATAAACCCATTTTTTTAAAATTATTAGGGCCGTGGGTTTTAAAAATTAACAAATAAAATTTTAATTCCTCTTTCAAAATTTCTTAATTTTAAATTTTAAATTGGCCCCTTTTTTTTTATTTATAAGAAAAAGGGGGTTTAAAACAAGGGGCCCAATGTAGGAAGTTTGGGAAAAATTTTTTTTCAAAAAGGGGTTTAAAAAAAATTAAAAAAAAAATTAAAAAAAAAAAAATTTTTTTATTGAACGGTACCCAAAAACCAAAACAATTTTGTTTGGGTTTTTTTTAATTACGTTTAGAAAATTTTATACATTAGTAATTCATTTAAATTTCCCTTTTTTAAATTGAAAAAAATTAAAAAAAAATTTAAAAATTTTTAAGTAAAAAAGGAAAAAAACAATAATTTTTTGTTGGAAAAAATTAAGGCCCCTTTTTATTTAAAAAATTTTTAAAAAATTATAATTTATTTTTTAGGTTTACAATTATTTTAAAATTTTTTTTTATTCAAATGGGGAATGAAAATTGAAACAACACCTTGCCTAGCCCTAAAATTTAAATTTTTAAAATTAAAGGGATTTTGGTTATAAAACCCACCAAAACAAACGGTTGGGTGTATTAAAAATTTAAAAAAAATTGGGCTTTTGTGTTTTACAAATAAAAAACCAAAATTGGCCCCTTTGTTGTTCAATAAAAAACCTTGGGCTTTTGTATTACTAAAAAACCCGGGCTTTGGGGTATTTAAACCTTAAAAAACCTTGGTTTGGTGGTTTTTAAAAAAATTAAAAACCCTAAAAAACCTTTGGGTTTTTGGGATTACAGAAAAACCCTTTCAAAGTTTAACCCCGAACCTTGGGCCGTAAAACCTTTAAAATTTGGGTTTTTAAAAAATTTAAATGAAATTAAAATTTTAAAAACAACTAATTGGGAAAATTTAAAAAATTTCACTTTTTTAACCTTTGGGAATTTTTGGTTTTTACAAAATAACTTGGGTTTTTTGAATTAAATTTTTAAAGCCTTTGGGCCAAATTTTATTTAAAACAAAACCTTACTTTTTGTATTTACCCCTTTTTAAAACATTGGGCCCCTTTGGGGGTTTTTTTGAACCTGGGCATTGCCCAAAAAAAAAAAACTGAAAAAGGAAACCAAATTTCCCAAAATTAACCCCCGAAATTTGGGAAAAATTTTACCACTTTTAAAACCTTTTTTGGGTTGGGGGTAAAAATTAAAACCCGAAAATTGGAAAATTGTTATTTTTAAATTTCCTTTTCAAAATTTGAAAAATTAACATAAAATTCATTGTTTTATTAACAACCTTGGCATTTGGTAAAAATTTAAAGGGGGGTTTGGGGTTTAAACACAACCCTTTTTGTTAATTTTTTTAACCTCGGGGTTTTATTTTCATGAAAATTTGGGGGTTGGTATTTAAACTGAAACCCTTTTCAAAATTTGGATATAAACTGAACCTTGGGCCAAAGGGGAAAATTTCACTGAACCCTTGGGCCTTTTTGTATTACACTAAAACCTTGGGTTTGTGTATTACACTCCTTGGGCTTTTTGTAAAAACACTAACCCTTTGGGGTTTGTGTATTACACCAAAACCCTTTGGGGGTTGTTTTATTAAAAACTGAACCTTGGGGTTTTTGTATTTCACTGAACCTTGGGGTTTTTGGGATTAAAAACTGAACCCTTGGGGATTGTGTAAATTTCACGAAACCCTTTGGGGATTGTTAAATTTCCTTTGGGCCCTTGGAATTGGGGTAAATTTCACTGGAAACCTTGGGTTTTTTTGTATTAAAACTGAAAAAAATTTGGGGTTTTGTATTAAACTGAACCTTTGGGGGTTTTTGTATTACACCAAAATTGGGCTTTTGTATTAAAACTTAACCTTTTGGGCTTTGTGTATTACACTAAACCTTGGGCTTTGTGTATTACACTGGACCTTGGGTTTGTGTATTACACTAAACCTTGGGCTTTGTGTATTACACTAAACCTTGGGCTTTGTGTATTACACTGAACCTTGGGCTCTATGTAACTCGTATTCGGTTTAATATTTACAACAAATTACAAAATGTAAGCCTTTAAATTGTATTTACTATTTTTAAAACACCATAAAAATATTTATTCCACTAGAAAAAAATTTGTTGGCGGTCCAAAAAAAAAAAATGCGACCCCCATAAAAAAAAGTTAGTTACCTTTTAATTTTTAATTTCCCTTCAAAAAAAAGGGGTTTTTCCCCAAAATTTCAGGGTTTATTTGTTTACAGTTTTTCAAAGGTGGCCCGTTAAAAACACCCTTTTTGAATAAAAAATACATACATTAAATATTTTTTAAATTTTTTAGTTAAAAAAGGGAGCTTTCCATAGTAAAAAATTTAAATTTTCAAATTTTATACCCTGGCAAAAATTTGCCCAACTCGAAAAAACCCTTTCATTAGTTTTTGGATTTTAAAATAACAAAGGCCCTTTTTATTTTTCTTTTTGGGGGCATTTTTTATTGTTTTGATAAATGAATAAGGAAAAAAATATGCCAGTTTTTTTAGTAAAAGCCAGTATAAAATTTAAGGGAATGAAAAAAATCTGAATAATTTTTGTAACTTTTAAAATAGCGCGTCGTGAGTAATTTCATTGCGAAATTCGCCTAAAAGACGAAAATGGGAAGAGTTTAATAACGTGACGCAGTTACGGTAGTTAGGGGATTGGGTTTGGTAAACCCAAAATTAATATTAAAAATGAAAGAAAACGATAAACAGATGGCATTTTTCGTGAAAAACCCCAACCCCTCCCCAAAAGGTCCGCGGTCGGGGGGTACTAAAAATTTTTGGGGAAAAGACCCGACCCTAAATTTAAAGAAAATTTTTTAAAAATTTTATAATTTTTCTCAATTAGGTTTTTTAGGGATTTTTAGGGAAACAAATGTTAAAAGTTTTTTTTAGGAAAATTTTAATTGGATTTTTTTTAAATTTAAACGGAAACCCCCAAAAAAACTCCTAAAAACACACCCCAAAACCCCCTCCCCAAAGGGGCGGTTTTTGATAAATTACTTTGGTTTGCCAAAAAGTTTCTTTTTTCCTAATTTTTTCGAAAAAGGAAAAAAAAAAAAAAATTTACAAGCGTTTTTTTAAATGCATACCCGGTTTTGGGGAGGTAGTTTAAAAGGTTTAAAAAAAATTTTTTAATTTTTTACAAAGGTTTAAAAGAAAAACAAAAATAATCATTTAAATTTTTAAAGTTTATTTTTTCTTTATTTACCAAAATTGCAATTTTCTTTCCTTTAAAAAACAAAAATCCTAAATTTTAAAATTTTAAAGGGTTTTATTTTCAAGTTTTCCGGGAAAGGTTAGGGAAATTTTAAATTTCCCAAACAAATAATTTTTACAATAAAAGTTCATACTGGCGCTTTAGTAACCCCCCCGGTCCCCAATATTATTTTTTTTAATTTCCAAATCAAAGGGTTTTAAAAAACCTAAAAAAGCAAAATTAAAAGGGGATTTAGGTATTTTTTAAAAAAGTTAAAAAATTAAAAAATTTAAAAATTGGGAAAGGATTTCAATCAATCATTTAAAGAAACCCCAAAAAAAATTAAAAAAAAACCCTTTGTTGAAAAAAATTAAAAACTTGCCAAATGGAAAGTTTTCCAACTCTTTTTGTTTATTTTAAAGGTTTAGGTAGGGTTAAAAAGGGGTTTTAAACAAAGGTTTTAAAAATTACAATAAAATGAACCAAAAATTTTTAGATGATTTAAAAACCCGAAACACCCCACCCCTAAAAAAAAATTTTTCCTCTATACTAAAATTCATTTAAAAGGAAATTTACAAACCGGGCCTTTTTTCAAAGTTTGGTAAGGAGTTTTTTAAGGAAGCAACAGTTAATATAACCCCCAAAATGAAATGAAAAGGAACAGAATGGCATTTCTAACCCCACCACCCGGTAAATTAAAAAATTTTTGGTCCCCTGGAAATACTCCTTGTGGAAAGGATTTTCCTAAATGACCCTTTCTTGTTGGTAATTTTTAAAAAAAAGAAACAAGTTAAAAAAAAGTGAAAGAAACGAAAATTTAAATCAAATTTAAAAAATTTAAAACCCCAAGGTCCCAGGAAGGGGGGGTTTCCGGGGGGCAAAAAAAACCAGACAAAAATTAATTTTTTACACCCTTTTTCCGTTCCCTTTTTACCCCCAAAAAAAAATCAAAAGGGGAATTTTTAAATTTTTTAAATTTTTGCCTTTTAGATTTTTGGGTTTAAAAAGGGGAAAAATTTTGTTTCCCCAAACAACATCCCTTCATCCCCCTTTTCCCTTTAATTAAAAAGTGGGGAATTGTGAAATTTTTTAATTTCAAACTTTAAAAAAAAAAAACGTTAAAAATTTAAATACAAAAACTCAAAAAAAAAAAAAAACTTTATTTGGGCTTTTAAAAAGGGGTAAATTAATTTGGAATAAAGCTAACCAAAGTAAAAAACAATTTTTTAAAATTTGTTTTTTTTTCCCCTAAATAATTTTTTTTTTAAAAAATTATCCAAATCATCAATTTTTTAAAAAAAAGTGGTTTTGGATACGTTCGAATTTTAAACCCCCTTTTTGTTAAACTGTTTCGCCCAAAACCCCCCGTTTAAAAATTAAAAATTTAATTTTATTTTTTAAGGAAAATCAAAGGTTTATCAATGACAGTTTCTTGCCTTGCCTAATGAAAGAATGAAACAAGTGTGAACACAAAAAAGTGAAGAAACGATTCAGATTCAACTGTAGTTGATGTTACTTCATTTAGTTCTTGGTGGAATTGTGGGGTTTCCAAAGAAAACATATTTAATAATTCCACAAATTTAATTATTTGTATCAACGCATTTTCGTCTGTTATGCATCATCTGATCATTTTACAAATTATAAAAAAATCAAATTGTGTTAATTGCACTTTTAATTTATTTACTCGAAATTGCACTTCACATTACCCTATTGGTCATAAACGTGGCAAAATCTATTACGTCACTCGAACACACATCACTAACACCTACCACTTCATAACCAAAACAAACATCTTCGCTTTGCGTCAGTTAACAATAGGCGTGATATTGGAAACGTTTTTAATAAATTAGCACCCACTATACACACAACAATAAACGTTAAATATCGACTGACACATCAGAATCTCAACTTACCAACTAAACAGCTGTGATACGTAGAACGACGTTAAATAAATGTGCCGTAAATTACGACTCTGCCGACTGAGAGAGCGTAACGATACAGTGACGGTTTCACTATCTATATATTATATATCGTATGGTTTTTTTGTCATCTACCATTGAGTTATTTATTTTTCTTTAAGCTGTGATATATATTTGGATCCAAAAGTCATGCAATATAAAATATAAAATAAAAGTGATCTCCTGTCATGAAGCTAAATCCAATCCATCGAGCCATTTACGACCTGCCTCACTTATTTTTTACTACTATCCACTCACTGTTTATACTAGCCAATCCCTCCGTGAAAGAACGCAGGAGACATTCAGTAATTATGTGATACATTGTTTGGATAGACTCCTCACAATCAAATGACTGATCTAGTGTCAATTCTCATTTATACTTATAGTAGTTTCATCTAGCCACGCCATGTCGGAACCGATTCAAAGTGTCCTTGGGAGGTTCATTCCACCTACAGGTATTGATGGAGCGTTAATAAGGAACTTATTGCATCCATCAAAACTGTTCCACGCCATGGCCCATCTCGTATTGGGCGAACAATTTGAACTGCTTATCTGGGAAGCAGTAGAGGTGGGTTTAGAGATTTTAAGCGACCGTTAAGACGAGGGAGATCCTTTGTAATGGGAAGGTGCGAGGCATTTAAGATATTATTGAATTCTTTAAGTAGTGCCTCCTGACGTCTTATCTCTGGAGGAGCTATATTGCTCAGTACCGGGAGCCAAGGAAGTGGAGTTGCCATGAGAGTACCACTAATAGCTCTCATAGCTCTATTAAGTTGAGCATCAATCACTTTTGTATGTGCGCTATCCAGCCATACGGGAGCACTGTATTCAGCAGTGGAATATACCATAGAAAACGCAGATGTACGCAGGACGTCTGCGTTGGCTCCCCAAGTTGTTCCAGCAATATGATGTAGTACATTTGCCTTGGTTTTAATTTTAGCTGCTATTTTTTAAGATGGCTTTTAAACGTCAGCGATCTATCTAACGTTACTCCCAGGGACTGTGGATGATCATCATGATGGAATTTTACACCATTTAGAAAGATGTTCAGTTTTCGATTAGCCAGTCTGTCACTTAGGTGGAAGCAGGCTACTTCGGTTTTTGATGGGTTAGGATTTAGCTTCCAGGTTCTAAAATATTCTTCGAGGACTGTAAGGTCACTTGTGAGTGTTTCTTCAGTAGCTGTGAAGTTCTTATGTTGGTAAGCTAAAGCAATATCATCTGCATAGAACAGACCCCTGTGGCAGATCAGTTCGTACTATACTATAGGGAGTATAGTATAAACAATTATCTCATATTGTCTACCGCTTGTGTACAGGTTCTTACATTAACCTGGAACGAGGTTAACAACGGTTTAATTTACGGATACGATTTATCAAATAATGTAAAGTAAATTACTGTCATGGTGAGAGTAAATTATTTTTTAAAATATATTTTTTATAAATTCCCAAGGATAATACATTTTTTTAAAGTCAATATAAATATCCGATCTTATAGATAGGAATATATATTTAAGTCAGAAAGCAAATTGTTATGCCAACGAATTAGTAAAACAAATCTACTAGTATTTGTTAATTAATAAGCCAATTATGTGTTCGTAAACGACACACAACAGAAATGTATTACAATATAAGTACGAAATGTACTAGTATTATGATGATGAATTTCAGTAAATCACATTTACCTTCTTCAGACCAGAGGAATTCATAAAGGTAATCACGTAATATCGTTGTAATGATTACAATAACATTATTTGTTGTTGAAGGAGATAGAAGAAAGGGAACATCTTTACTTAGTGATGTTGTGGTGTTGATATCACTTCACAATGGAGTTAGGTTCAGGATAAACGGATACTGAAACTGAAATGTAACTGTATGTACACGAGATTATCCTACCCCTGCGAGATGAGGGCGCGAATTGTGATTTAAGGGGTTTACACCCGGCAGAGAGCGGATTAACAAATGATGCGGGCATATGTGATACATGTTATGGCACAACTTTATTTAATTTTAATTTATTATTTAACTCATAACATTTAAAATGTATCCTTATATAACATTAGTTTATGAGCACCTCTAGCTAATTTTTGTTTTTAATTTTACAATGTTCACATATTTACGCCTATACAACTACATTGATACAATCATTTAAATACAACAATATTAATATAAACAAACATATGCTTGGATGAATTATTATATCACATGAAACAATCTATAAATTTATATTTAAATACTAAACAGACATTCTGTTGAGAAAAATAAACAATTAATATCAGCACGAAGGCATTAAAATCCACTTCACAATCGTATACATTTATAATAATGTAGTAAATATTTAATTTTGTACATAGACTTTTAAATAATCCAGTAATTGTTTACAGAACCATTTTGTTAATAGATCAAATAATGAAACAAATATACTATAGTTAAACCAATTAAATAAACGTTCATACTAACTTTTTTACAAACACAATTGCCTCCAACCCATCACTTCTACTCCATTCAAGTATTGATTTTACATTTTAAAAAGAGCTTCATGTAAATTAGTATAACATTCTTGTTCAGTCTCTCAAATTTACATACTGTACATCTAGGAATAAAAACACAACCTTAGAAACTACTAGCACGTCTTGACATAAAAACGACGTCCGTGCAGTCTCTTGAATGAGTATCACGTGACCCTTTTTATATACTTAAGATTGGTTTAGTCTAGTTCTCGTGAAGAGTACAAGTTACTATCAAAACGAGGATTTTCCTCTGAATAATATAAACTATGGTAGAGAAAAGGCAGGAACGTCATAACCTTACTGTGAAATACATGCTTCGCTCGTTCTGTAACAAGCTTGCAACAACGACCTCAGTTATAAGTTAATTAAATGAAAAATACGGTTTTTGATTATTTTAAATGTCGGCAAGATTTTCAACTTTGTGGCTGGATTTGGAAAATGAACAATCACCACTCAGACCAACAGCACTTATCACAACTCTATTCCCGTATCTATGAGGTAGGAAAGTTCTAACTTATTTAGATATCTTACTATTATAGTTTGTAGGCTCTTCGGCGTCCGTTTCAGCGAGGAGGCCCATAATGTTAATATAGGGACAACGTTTAAGTATTTTCACATTTCTAAGTTTTTATATACAAGGGCTTTGGCTGATTAAAAAAAAAATAAAATTGCTTTACAATAATTAATCTATTTTTATCTTCTTATATGACTAACATTTATTTTCAATATTTTAATAAAATAGCAAATCAATAAACAAGACATGGGAGTTTAATATATCGTCCTTTCATGAAACTTAGACCACTGTACATAGGTAAACACCGAGTAAGGTTGCGGAATGAACACACACACAATTTAAAATTTTCAATTATTTTTAAACAAATCCATTTCGTAACAACCCTAAAGTGCGTATTTGTAATGGGAATAATGTTAGTGAAAAATGTCTAATCGGTCAAACACGAGATGCATTATTAATTAACTGTCGAAAATTGGGGATGAATTAAAGTTTAAACCATGTTTGCGAGGTAAATTGAGATTAATAAAATAAAAGAATTCTATCAAACAAACGTAAGAAACTGTCAAAATGAAAAGGTAAATTACATTTGGGTCTCCGACAGTACCTTTCCATTAAGGGATGATGAGTTTCTAAGGTAAATTCCAGTCGATCAATCACCAGAAACTTATCGGATGCAATGATAAAAACAACTGTCGAACTTAAGAAACGAATTATTGATGGACTTTCAGATTTGCGCTGTATTAAAGCTATGATGAGATGTGAGGTAAATTCCAATCGATCAGTAACATCCCCTCTTTATTTTTCATAAACTAAATAATGCGTATATTTGTATAAAGGAGTAATAAATTTAATACAACATAGACTTTATTATTTACATACAAATGAAATGATAGATCCGAATTCAGAGGAACGCATTTCAATTATATTCCTAGTGCAATAATAGGTTTGAAAAAAATCGTCTATGGTCTATCGTCGTGGGTGGGAGAATAATTTCCAACGTAAGTGTGTGTATGTTTGGGTGGATCAATACCACGTGTAATTGTTGTAAGTGTATGTTTAGATTTGTCCTAACCACTGTACGTCTATGGGTGGGTGGGTCATATTCCTATACGTGTAAGGTGAGTGAACCAAAAGTATTATACGTGTATGGGGAAAGTTTGTATAGTATTAGTTATGCTAACAATACACTGAAGTATTCTGAAGTTATTGATTACATAATATATAATTACATCCCCTTATACATTTTCATAAATCCTATGTTCCGTCATAAGAACTTTCCTTAGCAGAAGAGGGTACAGTTGTTAGTAGTTAAAATATTAACATTTACTTAACATTAGTTTTAATTATTTGGCGACGTTAAATCAACACCATCAATATTTAAACTTGTTTGTAAAAGATAAAATATTGAACCCTACCACAAAGTCGTCACCTACACACTAGTTAAATACAACATAAGTACAATATGTTAAATGTATTTTGATAATTTCAGTAATCCACCATTACTATCCCTCCCACCCACAAGACAATAGTTTACAACCCACCCAGCCAAGGACAGAACTATTCGTTCGAAGCGATACACAACTGAACAAATTGCATATTCACACATGTGCACGATTAAATAATATTAAATTTACTGATAGTTTTAAATTAAAGCATTTTCGATTATTTAATAAAAGCACGTAGAAAACATGAAACGACTGTATTTTAATCTTTATTTTAATTTAACTTCAACTTACGATATTTACGTAATATACTTTTCCATATTGTGTTTAATAAATCACTGAACATCAACGATAATAGGCTGTGAGATTGGCGCCATTGGCAAATGAGGGAATCAAATTTTCCTGGGACTGGAGAGTGTTAGCGTAATGACCACAGCGATAATCCTGAACCATCAACTACAAAGCTAATACTGTGCGACACTTTAACGGTAGTAATAAATCAAATTAGATCATTTATTTTGTGAGATAACATTTATTTAGGGGAAAATGTGGCTATATAAATGCTTTAGCTTTAGAGTTTGCAGAGGCTGTCGGCCTTGTTGGTTTTTAATCCCTTAAGAACAATGTTATTTTCCAACCGAACATACGATCACGCGCATCCAAACTAAACAGTTATTTTCAAACTGATTTCTTCGAAACAAATTGCATTTGATCAAGAATGAAATTGTGCGTTGGAATTGCTTTGCGAATTCCTAATTGGTTTTAAAGAAAAACAAATAAAAAATATTTAGTTTGAAGTTTTTATTCACCTATTTTTCAAAATTACGCTTATGTATTCAAAATATAAAAAAAAGAAAAAAAGAAACTCAGTGCGCGATATGGTAACGTTTAAGATGACACCTCATACACAATTTTTGGTCAATAAATAACGAAAAAATATGGATTCGCAAATTACATTGTTCTTATGGAATTAAAAACAACATGGCTGACTGTCTCTGCAGACTCTTAAGTAAAATATTAGACATCATTGTTTACCGATGTAGGCCTATATCTCTACCAACAATATAAAGTTGTAATTTATAAGTTCGTAGAGTAATAAGCCTACTCTACAATAACAACTAATTTATTATATCTTTTTGGTAATCATAATTTTTAGTACTTGCTGTAGTTAATATGTGAAGAAAACGTATATTTATAAGCTCCATCGAACACTATAGTTTTCTCAACGCTTAAATAATATTTAGTAATTAATTGTATTGCTCAAGTCATAACTGAGAATTCGTTAACAATTTGTATGCACTCTCTATGTGTAATGATTTGTATAAATTAACTGCCTTTATTTTATTTGATACGTTACTAATACAAAGAATTTAATTCGATTAATAATACATAATAGACCACAAAAAGTCCATCTTAAAATTACCTACTTCTCAATGGTTAAATCATTATGTCAAGACAATTATAAAAATGTTGGATCACAAGTTCCCAGGTTAGGCAACTGTTGATGAAAAATAAATTCCTCACCCGCCAGTTGTGCTCCATGTTTTACGTCATTTACCCACGCCCGGGGCAACTACCTGTCAAAAACAGCAGCTGAGTACACAAACACGGCCGTGAGAACGCATCTCTATGACGTCACAGTTTCCACGGGCAACTGCCATTTCTGACGTCACTGACCAACTGAGCTAGGAACCGACACATATTTCATCAAGCCATTGGTAACTTGATGAACATTTTAGAAGAGTAGAGTTATACATTATGGAGTTGTTTAAGGCTGATATCCAACAGCACCTGGTGCCTTTAGCCTAGTCCAATAGCATTTCATGACAGCTGACTTCATACTAATTGCTTACTAACTATTACTGAACAATCCATTAAAATTATCACATGGCCAGAAATAACCGAATTAAAACATTTTACAGTAATGATGTAAAACAAAGTAAAATATAATATAATTTCAAATATTACTATCATTATTTTTCTACGGTGTAATAGTTTTCGTTAAACAGGCAATAAAATAAAAACTTATTGACTAGGTCCATTTAATAAAGTGATACTGATTAAAATCCATTATAATTGCAAACAGTGGAATATACAACTTGACTTATACAACTTATCAACATTGTGATAAATTTGCAAAACAAAGACTGGCGACAGCCTGATTAAATTTTCCAGAAACAATTCTGGTTGATAATTGTTTCAAACCCAGCACTTCAAGAGATGGGATATTTGTACATATTCTCGTACAAAGTAATGCGGGCCACCTCGTTAAAAATACGCATAAATTATCATTTTAATTACTCATTCTATACACAAAATATTGTCTCGTCCATTATTATTTAATTAAATACGTCAATACTATCCTATGTGTTTTATGTCAATATTTAGTAAATTAGCAAAATATTATAATATCTTTGTCTATCGAAATAGGAAACACACAAAAAATAGATGAAGGTCACACATCCCAAATTTACTCCAGTATAAGTGCAAAACAAACAAATATTGGTGATCGATTCGGCAAATCTCAGGCCAGAGTGGTTCAACGAATCTCTATTTTCTACTATCGTACTGTATGAAATTCACTTGTTTTTATTTCTACCAACGTGTTATAATCTAATAAACTAAACATTACAGGTGCCATGTCTTTACAGACATAACACAGGGTCTACCTGAAATGTGGACTCCATCTCAGGAACGGATTCTATGTCCTCTAAATGTATTTCCGGAAATTCTCCTTTCCCAGACATTCGAGATTTTATTTTTTGTATTTTTTACTAAACAATTTATAACTGCAGAACCTCTCAACCGATTGAGTTGAAATGTCATGTATTACTTAGTCATACATAGATTAGTGTCACAAAAATTATTCAACTCGTTACTGTATTTCGTTTCAAAATGGCGGTCATATCAATTTTTTAATTGAAAAACTGTAATTAGTCTAAAATGTGTCATAAATAATTTTTTTAGCCCGTTGGATTTCCTATCTAATGGCATAATGTTTAATATATAACTTAGTTTATTTAGCTTTTATTTTTTCAAACTTTATTTTTCTCTAAATTTTAAAAAGGAACTGTTTAAGACCTTGCATGTTTACTAGAGAATACTTCATGATACAACATACACACAACATTCAAAGTAGAATACAACAATCTAAAGAAACTGGTAAAAATAATAGACGAAAATCAGCTGATTCTTCTCCACTTTAAAATGTTATACTGAAAGAAATGTTATAGTAATAAACTACTGGCCATGCAAGATCTTTAAAATTTTATTGTTGAGTAAACTTAAAGTTTTCATAAATAAAAGTTATGAAACTAAACATATAATAAATTGAATAATAACTAAAATTCAGTACCCTTTATTAATTATTTATAATAATACATGACCTATAATAATTTTTTATAATGTTTCGGTACTTAGGTCATCTTCAGAGTGTAAATAATATAACCTTCAAGAAATGAAAAATTATAAAAATAAAGCAGATGAAAATAACATATGATTAATTTAGTGTGTCGGTAAGTTGAATTTTATTTTTGATTCTTATGTTTTTTTTTAATTTCTCTTATTTTTTCACATATAGGATTTTTCATGTTAATTTGTGTATTTAATATGTTCTGTGGTTCATTATAATTGTTTATGTATTTGTGTAAATTGTCTTTGGAATTCATTTTTTCTCCTTTCTTCTCATATTCTAAAATTGTAACAGTTTCATTAATATTTTGGTAACTGTGATTAGACTGGAGAATATTTTCAGCAAAGTTAGATTTAATTGATGTTGAGTTGTTGTTTCTTATGGCTTGTATGTGTTCTTTATAACGTAAATTATATGTTCTTCCGGTTTGTCCTATGTAAAAAGAATTGCGTTCTGAGCATTTTATTATATTTCAGATTTTTCATGTTTGTTATTTTTATTTCCTTTGTTGGATAGTTTGTTAATTAAAGTAAAATTATTGTTCTTTGTTTTATAACTGATTGTATAATTACTCTGTTGAAAAGTCTTTCAAATAGCCTTATTCATTTTTGTATTATAAGGAACACTGATAATTTTTTTCTTTTCTTTTTGTTTCATTTTCTTATTTTTATTTCCTTTTATTCTTTTTATAATTCTGTCAACAATTGTCATATTGTAACCAGTTTTCGAAACTATGTTATTATTTAATTTATTACACTAGTAGCCCTAACTCGTGAAACAACTTATAAATTTAAACATTTAATTTGAACGTTACACCATTGGATAGTAAATTTAACGGGTTAAAATAAATTATTCTTAATACATTTTAGAAAGATTTGCGAGTTTCGATTTTTTTACCTTTAAAATTAACATGGCCGAAACTTTTAAACAGAATACAATATCAAATTAAATATTTTTTGTGACATTGTTTTTTCTATGAATAAGTAATAATATACTAAATTTCAACTCAATCGCTTGAGTCAATCTAGAGTTTTAAAATTGCGAATACGTATCTGGAAAAAGAAGCATTTTAGGACATATCTTTAGAGTAGATTTCTTTCTTTATTTGGGCCAATAGAATCAGTTCCTGAAATATGTCCGCGCATATCAGATACACCCTGTTTAGCTTGCATACTTTAATTCATAAAAATTACGTTTATTGTAATAGAAAATATTACTCTACCTACATTCAAGTAATTTCTATTATACACTTTTTCAATAGAGCTGAATATAAAAACGTGTATACATTTGTTTGTATTTGTCAACACTGGTAATTTATGTATTCCTATGATTCGGTAGGATTACTCTCGAATTGAGGGTAGGTGAAACAAAAAATGCCCAGATTGGGCCTGTTGTCTGTGTGGTTATAATGGGGATGGCATAGAAAGTCGAATAAGCCAATGTTGGTAGTCCACATATATTGCTACTGGATTTTGCTCCAACAAAGACAAATCAGTTACCGATAAAATGTCGATGAAAGTGAAGCGGATATATTAAACTATACATAATAACAGGTAGTAGATCCATGTATGTAGGGCACCCAGCCTTAAACGCATAAAGGTGTAAGAAAATTAACAATTGTGGTACAAAATAAACTAAATCGCACATTAAAATGTATATACAGAAAGTATTATTTACGTACATTTACCTCTTTAGCATTACGGTAATTATATAGAACAGGGACTTGTCGATTTATGTCCGATATTTGTTTTCATTGTAGATACTGCATATAGCTAAGAAACAAGAATATGTTACTTGCTTTTTGTCAGCGGAAAAGTTGGAAAATTACGTGAATTTGGAAAACGGTTATTTCCCCCCGTAAATAGAGTGATGTTGATACTCACATTGCGCGAAATTTTGTCTTGTTTACAAATATGAGAAGATCGTTGCAATTGAATCACTATTAAGCACGTCAGCGCCGGAAATAAGCCAATTTCATTAAATTACGTACTGATAAAATAGGGCTAAGGTGGGTAATTGATAGGTTAGGTTATGTTAGGTTTGTTTATGTTGTGTTAGGTTTGGTTAAGTTATGTAAGGTTAGGTTTGGTTTGTTAAGGTTATGTTGGATTTGTTTACTTTATGTTAGGTTTGGTTAGGTTGGGATTTATCAAACCTAAACAAACTTAACATAACCTAACACAACCTAAGCAAACCCAACTAAAACTAACCTAACCTACCCAAACCTAACATAACCTAACTGCATCTAACCAAACCAAACAAAATCTACCAACACCCCTTGCTATATTCGTGATCAAGACAAAATTCCGCACAATTTCAGTACCCACATAGATATTCGAACGAAAACAAATATTTTTCCGTTTTACTTAAAATTATAAATTTTTCCGGCTTTTTCACTGGAAAGAATGATCATATTCTCGTTTCTTAGTAATGTATCTAATATTACAAACATTTTCTGCTAAAAAATCTACAAAGCCTCGTTCTATATAATTAAAAGCATTACAGTGCGAACTTGCAGTGCATGTTTTATGTCTACGGAAAAATATAAAAAAAATTAAAGGAACACAACAATTAAAAGTTGTGGTACCTACACAATAATCGTAGACAAGAATGCACGTATTACTTTTTACGTTTGCCACATTCGAACTAAAGCGTGAACTTGAATTGCACATTTTGTAGCGTCTACAATAAAGGAAAATGGAGGACAAGAAATATTTATAGAAAAAAGGTACGCAAATTTTACTTTCTTTATAACCTATATGGGCATAACAAGTTTAACCTACGCAATTGTACTCCATTACATTTCTTAATGTCCCTCCTCCAGAGAGGTTTAGCCAACTATCGCAATTGGCATATCGCCTCACCGATATGTTCGTGCGGGTGGAGCGTGCTCGTGACACCATGTTCTTGGATGACGGCACGCCATACTCTGCTCTACCCCGGTACATTTGTGTATTTCAGAGATGTCTAGTCAACCATCACATTGCCAAAACGCCTCACCAATGTAGTCGTGCGGGTGGAGCGTGCTCGTGACAGCATGTTCCTGGATGACGGCACGCCATACTCTGCCGTTGCGTACATTTGTGTACTTCAATAAGGTGTAGTCAACCATCGCATTGCCAAAACGCCTCATCGATATGGTCGTGCGGGTAGAACGTGTTCGTGACAGAACGTTCTTGAATGACGGCACACCATATTCTTTTCTACTCCGATACATTTGTGTAGTTCAGTGAGGTGTAGTCAACCATCGCATTGCCAAAACGCCTCATCGATATGGTCGTGCGGTGGAGCGTGTTCGTGACAACACGTTCCTGAATGACGGCACACTATATTCTGTTCTACTCCGTTACATTTGTATACTTCAGTGAGGTGTAGTCAACCATCGCATTGGCAAAACGCCTCACCGATATGGTCGTGCGGGTGGAGCGTGTTCGTGACAAGACGTTCCTTGAATGACGGCACGCCATACTCCGCTCTACTCCAATCTTGTCTGTTCAATTTAACCACAAAAATAGAGACACGTAACAGGATTACAATACGCAATATATTTGTAACGAACAGCTCGATCAGAGGGGCTGAAGTACTAGACATGGTGTATCTATCTTTGAAGCACAGTGTGACACTTGTTAAGGCTTTTGAGGAAATAAATAGGGAATTGTATTCGTCTAATATCTGTCTTACAGTTGTTAACTGTAATAATTTATGAAAACTCCTCTATATTCTATTGTAATAACTTTTGTAACATTTCTTTGATTTTTGGACCTTCTATAGTGTATGAATTCAGGTTTACAGTTTATAATTTAACGATTACTGTTCTACATTGCATGAATGAATACTAACGAAACCTCTTCGTTTAGTGATGACTGTCTGCCTCTCATAGACTTCACAGGTCTATTGGAATATCACAGGTGTATTGAAATATGCTGTTTTGCGGGGTGTTTTAGTAGATTAACGTACCAGATGAACCTACAACACTTCTAGGAACAAACGATCTAACATATTTGAGTTCTCAATCATTAGAGGTCGTTGTTCATTGTTAACAATATATGATATATCATTCCAACTAGAATGTTGACAACATTTGCTGGACAATGTCCAGGCCCATTCAATCCAATCTACAGACAAGACTCGTGTCTAGAATTTAAAAGTCTCTTAGAGACCTTTTTATAAACGAAAAAAACTTGTTTGACAAATTATCCGTATTCTTAGAGCACCACAATACACACTAACTAATGTACAATTTACCTTCACAGGATTCCTCACTACAGTTAAAACTAAGGAAGAACATACACGACCCCTTTGGCTCCAAACATTAAAGCCTTGCTGGAGAGCTTATAAAAGCTTTATGGACCCCAAATAAATAAAAAAAATTGCAGGATAACTTGTGCGATTCCTTAATATCCATCTTTTAAATTAGACTCGTGAAAGGTAGGAAGAACTAAAAAGGTCTGTCCTACAAAAATATATAAATGAACTGTCAACCCCAAAGAAAATCTAGATTTAATTAGCCCAAAGATTACTTGAGTTTATCGGTACAGTAGATTATCTCTTTAAATGCACACAAGGATCCATCCAACAGCCACACGAAAAGGCAAGTTCCCAGGAGAAAGAAATCGTCACGGAAAGACAACAAAGTTCATTGACGAGTGCACGCTAACCATGCTCAGACTGTGCGCGACGACCAAGTGACTAAAAACAATTATGATCCAATGTAGGATCTTAAAATAGCCAACATAACTAAATAAAAAATACAGTTAACACTAAGATCTAATAATTAAGGTTTGTAGATGTTGGTAAATATTGAACATTAAGTAGGATGTTTGTTTCATTGAAACTAAACAAGATTGACATTGTCCATCGTTTGGCAGTCTACAAGCGGTTTATGTCTTTGTCTACAAGTGGATTGGAATTTGTTTTATGTTTAATTTGTACATGAGGTGCAGAGAATACTGTTCAGTTGTTTTTATAGATTTCGCAATTTCCGATGAAAAAGGTTTCCTTTGTTTACAATTTATTCATCAGATTTAATAACATTTTTCAGTACAGGCGGAATAGGAACGAAATGTCCTTTTAGATTTTTACTGCTGTATCAGTCAATATTCTTTTATTTAATAAGAGGTCAGTTGTCGAATCAGACGAATTATTTTTATAAAAATGTATTACAAATAAATTATAGGCCATCAAACTATAGAATGTTCATTTGTTTCATTTTAAAAAGTCAAATTATATTAAAGATTAACAAAAATGTAGTCTGTGTTAGGCCATACATATGTCATAACTCAGGTTAGATTACTTCAATGATTAATACCAAAAAAATACTAAGAACCGGTGATAACCATCATCTCTCATATACCCACGATGTTACTAAACAAGATAATGGTCAATAAAATTATCTATCTATTACTAATTTTACATTTCATACATGTTATCCCATAAGTAGACGACAGTAAAAATCAGTATTTCCGAGTTAATTTTAAATTACCTTTCCTAATAAGATTTGTAATAAGAATAAGAAACAAATAAATTAACATTATTGATTGAATAGTAGTACCCGGATATAAAAATACGAATGTTACATCTACTTTATATCTCGTTAAATCCCAATATAACGGTTTTATCTCAACCTTTATATCGCAGTACCACCAGGTATATGCATAAATCCCTTTTAAGATTATGAACATCCTTGCTAAGCTTCATAGAAGCTATTACGTGAAACTCCTTTATTGCAATATAATAAAGGAAATCCCTTTATGTCCAAGGTTATAAACATCTTTGCCAAGCTCCATAGAAGCTATTACGTGAAACTCTCTTCTGCTGTACTGTAATATAATAAAGGAAATCCCTTTATGTTCAAGGTTATGAACATCTTTGCCAAGCTCCATAGTAGCTATTACGTGAAACTCTCTTCTGCTGTACTGTGATATAATAAAGGAAATCCCTTTATGTTCAAGGTTATGAACATCTTTGCCAAGCTCCATAGAAGCTATTACGTGAAACTCTCTTCTGCTGTACTGTAATATAATAAAGGAAATCCCTTTATGTTCAAAGTTATGAAAATCTTTGCCAAGCTCCATAGAAGCTATTACGTGAAACTCTCTTCTGCTGTACTGTAATATAATAAAGGAAATCCCTTTATGTTCAAGGTTATGAACATCTTTGCCATGCTCCATAGAAGCTATTACGTGAAACTCTCTTCTGCTGTACTGTAATATAATAAAGGAAATCCCTTTATGTTCAAGGTTATAAACATCTTTGCCAAGCTCCATAGAAGCTATTACGTGAAACTCTCTTCTGCTGTACTGCAATATAATAAAGGAAATCCCTTTATGTCCAAGGTTATGAACATCTTTGCCAAGCTCCATAGAAGCTATTACGTGAAACTCTTTTCCGCTGTACTGTAATATAATAAAGGAAATCCCTTTATGTCCAAGGTTATGAACATCTTTGCCAAGCTCCATACAATCTATTACGTAAATCCCTTTATGTTCAAGGTTATGAACATCTTTGCCAAGCTCCATACAAGCTGTTACGTGAAATCCCACTATGTTCAAGGTTATGAACATCTTTGCCAAGCTCCATACAAGCTGTTACGTGAAATTCCACTATGTCCAAAGTTATGAACATCTTTGCCAAGCTCCATACAAGCTGTTACGTGAAATCCCCTTATGTCCAAGGTTATGAACACCTTTGCCAAGCAAGCTCTATAGAAGCTGTTACATGAAACTCTCTTCTGCTGTACTGCAATATAATAAAGGAAATCCCTTTACGTCCAAGGTTATGAACATCTTTGCCAAGCTCCATACAAGCTGTTACGTGAAATCCCTTTATGTCCAAGGTTATGAACATCTTTGCCAAGCTCCATATAAGCTGTTACGTGAAATCCCTTTATGTCCAAGGTTATGAACATCTTTGCCAAGCTCCATACAAGCTATTACGTAAATCCCTTTACGTTCAAGGGTATGAACATCTTTGCCAAGCTCCATACAAGCTGTTACGTGAAATCCCACTATGTCCAATGTTATGAACATATTTGCTGTAAGCTCCATAGAAGCAACACTCGCAGCCAGAAATCTACTCCACAAAGCTCTTGCAGTATGTGTCCACAATCTAGGTCACATGTTCATTAACAATAGTACAGCAGTGTTATAGTAATGCTCAAAGGACGAATGTATATTGACAGTCATTTAATTGGAGGAAAACACAAACCTTTGATATTAAATGATTTTAATTCCGATGTATTATTTTATTGTCATAAAAACTCACAATTTATGTCATGTTATCAATTAAACTTTTGGTTTTTTGTAATATATTTTGTTATACTGTTATTTTTCTTTGTTTTATATTTTTTTATTATAATGTGCTCAAATTATACACTGTGGTATACGAGTTATTTATACGTCAAGCATTACAGTTATTAAATATTATTATGTAGTAGGTCTTATCAACAAAAAGGCTCACATGTTCTGTTTGTATTATGTTTTACTTTCTTATTCTGGCCACAGTAAGGAACTGTGAGCAGGTAACTTCCTTAAAAAAACTATTGAATTTAGGTTGGGTTAATTTACCAGGAAATAAATCGTGATTTAAAATGAAAGACACCAATAGTTTTATTCCGTTCCTATAGAAGCTAAATAAATGAATTTTTTTGGCTAATTAAGTGATTAATTTTAAATGAAATTTTTGTATTCAGGCGTAACATGTAGATACAATTTAGTTTTTGGCTTTGTTCACATATTAACAGCATAATATTAAAATAAATTAAAAACTTATAAGTAATCAGACTTTTATTTTCCTTAAGGCCCTATTGATAAAATGTTGAATGTGGTATTACTTTCTTATTTATTTAAGTATCATTTGCGGACACAATATGTTGAAATACGTTGACACGAGGCCTATCCAGTAGTGTTATGATGATGACCGTTAAGAGGGGACTACTCGACGCGTATATTTAATATAACCTTTATCTCATTGTTGACAAATTGACAGTATGAGTCTTACTTTGAAAAAATTACTTTAAATACATTTAAGGTTAAAAACTACTTGAATATTGTTACTTTAACATCCATCTGAAGAACGTCGAAAAACGTATTCTCTCATCTAAGGAAATGTCCAGGAGGTTTTATTTTAGACAATACCAAGAATTATTTTCCGGCGCAATTTCAGCAGGAAAACAACTGTTTTTAACTGCAGTGAGAGTAATCATGATGATATGGGGTTTTCTTCGATAAAGAAAAACATTTATAATGTAATAATAGAAATATACTTAAACAAATTGTTGATTAGTGTCTTGTTACTAGTCACATATTTGAAGTACATACTATTTTTTTGCAGCTATGTTCTACTTTTTACATTTCAAACTCTCAAGAGTGTTTTGCAGGGTAAGATGATAGCGTGAACGTTTTCCACTTAGGCCCACAAGCTAAAAACAATGCTATAATAACGGTCTTGTAATAGACGTTTCATGGATGCCAATATTGACATTCTTCCTAACTGGCTGTGGTATCAAAATAATGCTAATGAACTGATACATCTATATTATTTTTTATTTTAAACTATGAACTCAGAAGCAGCGACGAGATTAGCAACGGACACTATTTACTTGCATGTTTTTAAAGTATAAAATCTAAGACATCGAAACAATCCTGTGTCAACCAACATTCATCTAATAAAATTAATGAAGTAATTAATAAATACAAATACAATCATTGTGCCTCCAAACTAAACCCATTTAAAATCTACAACAAAAATTGGCAATTACTGTTGTAAAAGTTACGAATCTCTCACCTTAGTATTATTTTAAATAAACTGAAAAACGTCAAATTTTATGTTTTTTACAATTGTGTTTGGGGGAAAGCACACATGGAAAGACTGACATTATTTAAAAACACGATGAACCATTCACTATCACTATGTAAAAGCTACATGTTGGCACATGTTACTGTGAATTGGATTAACCACGTAACATGGACGACATTTAATTAATTTTAGTTCAAATATCGAGTGAATGGAGAAGACATTTGAACTCAATGATAACATTTAACAAATATCAAACCTAAATTTATCAATTATACCGTAAATTAACGTAAAATTACTGTACGAATCTAAAGGAAACAGGATTGATGTGTAACATATCCATCGTCACACAATATTTCATTATCATATTGACATTATTCTTCGTATCTGAAAACTAATATTTAAAACTCACCTCACACGTTGTTAGTTAAATATTTGCCTTCGGTAGGAAGTTGTACTTCCACTAATGAGTCACGTGCACTTACATTTATTGATAGGCAGCGAGCGAAGTAGCAAGTGGCCTTCTATTTCACCGTCACAGTGTGTCAGGCAAACTACTATTGCATTATGTGGCCTTATATACTAATGATGTTGTGTTTAAACAATATTTACAAATAAAAACACTGCATTAAAAAGTTTTGTGTCGAGATGTATGTACATATTTATCGCTTTGTAAATAATGACCATGTTTGTACTTACTAGTATAGCTAAAAAAATCTGCAGTAAACAATGTAACGTATAAATGGAATTAATTCGCCGTTTGTCCTGATTACCAATCATTTCATCTTACTCAAGAACGTCGCTTGCTCAACGTTAGTCTTGCACGAGATATTCAACAATAACTTCCTCTGAAGATGGCTTGCACGAGATATTCAACAATAACTTCCTCTGGAGATGGCTTGCACGAGATATTCAACAATAACTTCCTCTGGAGATGGCTTGCACGAGATATTCAACAATAACTTCCTCTGGAGATGGCTTGCACGAGATATTCAACAATAACTTCCTCTGGAGATGGCTTGCAGGAGATATTCAACAATAACTTCCTCTGGAGATGGCTTGCACGAGATATTCAACAATAACTTCCTCTGGAGATGGCTTGCACGAGATATTCAACAATAACTTCCTCTGGAGATGGCTTGCACGAGATATTCAACAATAACTTCCTCTGGAGATGGCTTGCACGAGATATTCAACAATAACTTCCTCTGGAGATGGCTTGCAGGAGATATTCAACAATAACTTCCTCTGGAGATGGCTTGCACGAGATATTCAACAATAACTTCATGTGGAGATGGCTTGCACGAGATATTCAACAATAACTTCCTCTGGAGATGGCTTGCACGAGATATTCAACAATAACTTCCTCTGGAGATGGCTTGCACGAGATATTCAACAATAACTTCCTCTGGAGATGGCTTGCACGAGATATTCAACAATAACTTTCTCTGGAGATGGCTTGCAAGAGATATTCAACAATAACTTCCTGTGGTAATGGCTTGCACGATCTATTCAACAATAACTTCCTGTGGAGATGGCTTGCACGAGATATTCAACAATAACTTCCTGTGGAGATGGCTTGCACGAGATATTCAACAATAACTTCCTGTGGAGATGGCTTGCACGAGATATTCAACAATAACTTCCTGTGGAGATGGCTTGCACGAGATATTCAACAATAACTTCCTGTGGAGATGGCTTGCACGATATATTCAACAAGAACTTCCGGTTGAGGTGGATTTCATGAGATATTCAACAATAACTTCCTGTGGATCTATGGCTTGCACGATCTATTCAACAATAACTTCCTGTGGAGATGGCTTGCAAGAGATATTCAACAATAACTTCCTGTGGAGATGGCTTGCACGAGATATTCAACAATAACTTCCTCTGGAGATGGCTTGCACGAGATATTCAACAATAACTTCCTCTGGAGATGGCTTGCACGAGATATTCAACAATAACTTTCTCTGGAGATGGCTTGCAAGAGATATTCAACAATAACTTCCTGTGGTAATGGCTTGCACGATCTATTCAACAATAACTTCCTGTGGAGATGGCTTGCAAGAGATATTCAACAATAACTTCCTGTGGAGATGGCTTGCACGAGATATTCAACAATAACTTCCTCTGGAGATGGCTTGCACGAGATATTCAACAATAACTTCCTCTGGAGATGGCTTGCAAGAGATATTCAACAATAACTTCCTGTGGAGATGGCTTGCACGATATATTCAACAATAACTTCCTCTGGAGATGGCTTGCAAGAGATATTCAACAATAACTTCCTGTGAATCTATGGCTTGCACGATCTATTCAACAATAACTTCCTGTGGAGATGGCTTGCAAGAGATATTCAACAATAACTTCCTGTGGAGATGGCTTGCACGAGATATTCAACAATAACTTCCTCTGGAGATGGCTTGCAAAAGATATTCAACAATAACTTCCTGTGGAGATGGCTTGCACGAGATATTGAATAATAACTTCCTCTGGAGATGGCTTGCACGAGATATTCAACAATAAATTCCTGTGGAGATGGCTTGCACGAGATATTCAACAATAACTTCCTCTGGAGATGGCTTGCACGAGATATTCAACAATAACTTCCTCTGGAGATGGCTTGCACGAGCTATTCAACAATAACTTCCTCTGGAGATGGCTTGCACGAGATATTCAACAATAACTTCCTCTGGAGATGGCTTGCACGAGCTATTCAACAATAACTTCCTGTGGAGATGGCTTGCACGAGCTATTCAACAATAACTTCCTGTGGAGATGGCTTGCACGAGATATTCAACAATAACTTCCTGTGGAGATGGCTTGCACGAGCTATTCAACAATAACTTCCTCTGGAGATGGCTTGCACAAGATATTCAACAATAACTTCCTCTGGAGATGGCTTGCAAGAGATATTCAACAATAACTTCCTGTGAATCTATGGCTTGCACGATCTATTCAACAATAACTTCCTGTGGATATGGCTTGCAAGAGATATTCAACAATAACTTCCTGTGGAGATGGCTTGCAAGAGATATTCAACAATAACTTCCTGTGAATCTATGGCTTGCACGAGCTATTAAACAATAACTTCCTGTGGAGATGGCTTGCACGAGCTATTCAACAATAACTTCCTGTGGAGATGGCTTGCACGATATATTCAACAAGAACTTCCGGTTGAGGTGGATTTCATGAGATATTCAACAATAACTTCCTGTGGAGATGGCTTGCACGAGATATTCAACAATAACTTCCTGTGGAGATGGCTTGCACGATATATTCAACAATAACTTCCTGTGGAGATGGCTTGCACGAGCTATTCAACAATAACTTCCTGTGGAGATGGCTTTCACGAGCTATTCAACAATAACTTCCTGTGGAGATGGCTTGCACGAAGTATTCAACAATAACTTCCTGTTGAGATGGCTTGCACCGAGACATTCACCAATAATTTCCTGTGGAGATGGCTTTTTTACGATTTGGAGGGCCAGGCTTCAAACCTGTTAACGGCCACTAAGCCAAAAAGGCTTATTGTGCGCCCTCTTTTACAGGACTTCAAACCTCATCCAATCCAAGGTCCTTAGAGAACCTTGCGATTGCCTTGATGAGGTTTTCCTGTGTTACACCTTCGCCACGTTCTAAAACGCTGCCCAAGGTGAGAGCCCGCTTCCTAGCTGGGGCCGGACAGTAGAAGAGGATCCTCCTCCCCACCTTTCCTACACAAGAGAATGGGGGTTGGGGACCCCATCTTGTTTATGTGTCCAGTTTTCAGTTATAAAACCAACCACCCTCCGGAGTTCTGATCTTGCAAGAGAAAGACCTCCTTTGCTTGCCTGTTATCTGGCGTTGCCTCCCAGGTTTACTGGAACCAGCGACCCATGTAGAGGCAACACTCTTGGCGAGGCTATAGGCAACCCGGCATGTCGGCTCTGTGCCAACGAGACGTTCCTCAGTGCCTTTACTGGCACAGTGATCTGCCCTCTCGTTTCCCAGTACCCCGGTTGAGGTCGCTGCTACGAGATATTCAACAACTTTCTGTTGATGCAGCTTTCACGAGTTATTCAACATAAACTTCCTTTATTTTATCTATAAAATTACATGTTTTTGACAAATCTCAACTTTACCGACTTTTTGTAAGGAAATGGTAGAATATACCACAAAACGTATATTTAACTTTTTGTACACAATTAAGTTGTCAATATAAATATTTCATTTGATGTTATCTTAACTAAATATTACAGCTTCAGTAAAACAAAAACTTCAGCTGTGCAAACAGGTAAGCGCTTTCTCGTCAGCCATTTTGAATTTTGTCTAGGTTATGAAATTGCCAAATAAAATATTATATCATTTTTTATAACAGGAATATGAAGGTAAATATTTTATAGGGTTTTAAGTTTACGGATTTTTTTATCATATTTAAAATGAGAGGAACTATTTTAAAATATCACGTGTTTTCGACAAAATTCAAATTTACCAACTTTTTGTGATGAAACTGTAGTATATATCATAAAAATGTATATGGAACTTTTTGTATAGAATTTTATTGTTAATTTGAACATTTCGTTTGATTCTATCTAAAGTAAATATAACAGCGTCAGTAAAATAAAAACTTCAACTGTGAAAACAGGCCAGCAGTTTCTCGTCAGCCATTTTTAATTTTTCTGAATTATGAAAGTGCAAAATCTAATTGTATAGCATTTTTCTTGAAAGAAAAGTGAAGGGAAATAGTGTATATCCATTTCATTAAGCTTCTTTAAAACTTATTTTGTTTCAGTCTAATCACCATAATTTAATTTAATTTAAATCACCATAATGTTTACAGTTTCAAAACCTCAAGAACAGAGCGATAAGAACCATCTGAAAAACAGAACAAGAAGGACCATCTGAAGAGCAAAACATCCTGTCTGAAAAATAGAACACAATCTGAATATATAATTAGTGGCTTAGTTAAAAGTATTTTTAATCTAAGTCAATAACACATTTATCTTATTTCTTAAGTCAGCGGAGTCCATCGAGTGGTTAGTTTAAAAAAATTAGACATTGTATATTAGTTGAAATAGAATTGTATTTAATTAAATAAGTGAGTTGCGAAAATCAAGTGCTTTACTAGAAAGTTTCAAACTCGTGAAGAAGAACGAGAGCTTAAACTTTTCTTCTGGATAAGAAAGTGACAAATTTACTTACAATGCGCTTTATGGTCTTATCCATTTATCTTGAAATCGAAAGAAATTTGTACTTTATTACGTTATAATACCTTACTGAATTGAGTTGAAATAACTTGTTACAGTCCGTAACACGTAGTGAAACAAGAAACAGCGTGTAGTTTAACTGAATACGTTGACATTATTTGTTATATTGTCATGTTCTGGGTTTATATTTTTACCTGCAAAACATCGATTATTACATTTTACTGTTATCTAATTAGCGTATTATTACATTATCCCCTTTCAGTGGATGTACACAAAATAGGCGTATACTTCCTACACGAATGTGTTCATGTTTGTAGAGGCAGTATATCGAGGAAATAAACAACTGTAGCATGATACATTACTTAACCATTTACTCAGAGGGATAGAAATCTTCAGAATGTACGCGATTATGAAATTAGAGTGTACAGTATGTACTTTTCGTAACTAACTAAGTAAATTGTCATTTACTCTTTGATAATTATTGTATTATTTTTTCATCTGGTGCAGACTTTCTGACTTAATTATTTTGAAAGTGTTCAATGCATTTGTATAGCTTTTGAATTTATAATTTAGATGTTTCATCATTCCGTTCTTGACAATCCTTTTACAAATTTTAAATATACATCTTCTATATTTAAAAATACAACATTTATTAATTTGAAAACAGAAAAATGCAAATGAAGTATAGCATTACATCTATGTACAGCAATTTGTTTTTGCCTGAAATAACATTAGCGTTTGAAAAAATGCAATGACTGTCCGAAATAGTACTATTAGATAAGATATTACTATTAAATATTTTCATCTACCAATCCAGAGCAAATATTCGGCAAATATAATCTACCAATTTTGAGCATATTTAGACAAACTTCATTTACCAATCTGAAGCCTATTTTGGGAAACTTCATCTACGAATCTAGAGCCTATTTAGGCAAACTTCATCTACCTATCTAGGGCCTATTTTGGGAAAATTCATCGACAAACCTAGATCCTATTTAGGCAAACTTCAACAAAAAACCTAGTGCTGGAGGGGAACCAAGATCGATCAACGTCATCACATCACGTACTATTGCGCTCTGTGTTCAATAACGAGGGCCAGATAGCCGGGCCCTGGTCCGTGATTGGCATGGCACCAGGAAATACCTTGTAAATGAATAAGATAAACACTTCCTATCGAGTCTACCTCACAACTATCTTATTGTAGTTTGGTTGTTATCATCATGTTTATATTGTTTGGTTAAAAAATGACACAGATTCATAGGTATTGAGGAATAATTATATACGCGTATCTCAAAAAAATTTTATAAATAAATAAATACATAACCATTGTATACCTTAATTTTAAGAGAACTTTATTGTTGTTACAATTCTAATAGTGGACCATATTACAGACGATTGTTATAAAGCCATCTTCTACTAGTCATAGCCCCTATGTCATAGTGTATACTATAATTAAAATTTAAGTAATGAAAAACCTGAGTGAATTTAATGTGATGGAAATTAAATTATAGTAGGGTATAATAATCCATCACAGTAGCTCAGTGAGCTGTGGAGGTGGAGCTCGCTTCAAAGTGTTCCTAAGGGCAACGTCACCCAATAGAACCACAGTTTAGACTATATTAAATATTCACATAATACACTTTGTGTGTGTAAATATAACCTCAATATATTTATAAAAGTATAAATTGAAGAAAATAACAAATATTATAGGTAACTAAATATTTCAATAACCTAATTTGTGAATCAAATTCCCCACTCAACGTATCCAATTAAAAAGGCAATATGTACCAGTCAACTTCTGAAGTAAATTTTTTAACTTATTTTGAATTATATCAGGATTTAGAAAATAAACAATTTTAGTCATTAGTATTTTTTTTATTGTTGGTACAGTAGTAATAAGTAGACCTGATAGAAATAATACATGGTAATATTAATATAGCATATGATTTACGTTTGTATAGGGTATGGTTTCTGTCAGCTACCATTAATTAATTTAAAAAAGAACCAATAATATACTTAGAACCAGATCCAAAAGTAGTGTTATCTTTTGACAGAAATGAAGTGATCTCCTGTCACAAAGCTAAACCCAATCCATTAAGACCTGCCTCACTGGCCCTTTTTGCTAGCTAATCCCTCCGTAAAAGAGCGCAGAGACCACTCTGTAACTATATGATCCATTACTTGGTTAGAAACTCCACAATCACACGACTGATCTAGTGTCAATCCCCATTTGTATTTCCAGTCAACTGCCCACGTCAGTTCGGAAGTGATTTAATAGTGTCCATTCCCTACAAGTATTAGCGAATCGATAATATACATTTATTTCCATCAAAACTGTTCCACGCTACGGCCCAGATAGTATTGGGCCACTCATTCAACAAATCTCAATCACAATTGGCAGTCGTATATCGAGTTTCACATTATTCTGAGGTCATATTTAACTCAACCTTAAAGCCTTACTGAGTTACAACTGAAATTATAGCTATCTATTGTTTAATCACAGTAAAATTTACATAGAAACCGTTATTAGCTACTTTATCGTATTAATATTTTATATTCATCAACCACGTATCCAGTCATTACATTATCAGATGCAAAATCAGCTGCTTATATTGCTTATTTGCACCTGTCATTTTTAAATAAAAAAAATAACAGCATTCTTAAAGGTGGAAGGTTACGGGTTAACCTTAAATGCATAGTGATTTTGAAGAAGTACCAAGTAGATAATAGATCGTGATAGTTGAATTGGTTGTAATTCACACCAATTTTCAATGTGTAATGATCAGTCATCCAGTGTACATAGGCCTATATTATAGGTGTACGTGTATGGGTGGATGGGTGGTCAAAGCTGTGTAAGGTAAAATTCAATTTGTCTGATTCGACTAAGGTTAAATAAATAAGTTTATACTAATGTTGAATAAAAAATTAACATACCGAAATAAAAACCAATTGGATTTTACACTTGTTAATAAAGGATGTTTCATTTTAACACTGTTCAACAATTCACAAACACTTTATTCGGTAAACTTAATAAATGTTAAACAATATGTATTTTTGGTATCTAACAAAGAAATCTGTTTAATAAACCCAACTTGTCTGATGTAGTAGTGAACTTCATTAATTGGCTGCTAGCATGGTTGATTAATGCCCACCTTCATACCCCGGTTCAACCCTAACTAGGTACAATACATTATGACGTTGCTTGTTAACCAGAAGCTTGGTTTCAGTACAACACACTTCCATTACGTATAAGCAATCAGTGACACTGCACGCTGACTGATCGGAGAAAAGTCGCACACGTTTTCTTCATTTATAGGTTATTGCTGTAACGCGTGTTTGATGACAGCAATCACTAGGTGTCATGGGACCATGACGGTCCCTCCCACGATCAGACGTGAATCGGTCTCACGCCACCATTCCACGCACTAACCGATTGGACACTTCAGACACAAGGCCACGGATCACCTACATCCTCTACCCGTTACGGTCAGCAACGTTACTGGGGATATCATCAGACTGAAAGGTGAGGAAAGCTGCAGGAGTAAGATTGCTGTTACAATTGATTACAGAGACATTTGCTGTAGACGCGCTTGTGTTGCTACCTAACGGCGATTGACTTTTTGGTGTATTATTAGATAAGCTATTGGTCACTTTAGCGTGTTCTGGGGAGACAAAGAGAAGCAAGAAGAGAGAGTAAGACCGCTGGCGTAAAACTGAGGGCCCACCTCAACTCTGTTGATCTGCTTACGTGATGGAAGCGTTATTGAACTTCCATTATAAAGGATAATATAAGACTGCCTCATTTCCATAAAATGATTACGGAGGAAAAACAAAAAGAAGGTTTAATACACCAATACAAGAAGATTTATTTAAATAATAAACAATACAATATTCTTTATGTTTGAAAAACAACAGTACACATTATTAAACACTGTAAACCAATAGTTGTTAACGTATCTAAGCAACGTAAATAATATCTGAATAAATAATCTTATCTAACATTTTTGTTTTTAGATAAATGAAATAATCAAATTATTTTTTGGAACCTACACGAATACAGACCTACATACTTATTACACATATGACAAAGTTAATTTAATTCATACATGTAAGTATTTATAAATTTAATACTTTAATTAATTGGCTAATTAGAGTGGTAATTTGCATATAGCTTATTTACTGCAGTCAATGTGCAAAGAAAGGTTTTTACGACAGTTATCTGAACTAAATCGTTAACAATTACAAAATACATTACGTTCGCAATTAATTATCTACTCAGTTGTTTGAGTCGAAACTAGAAACATTGCCAGCCACGTCACGTGCCTCTAGGGGACGCGAAAGTGACTCTCAAACTAAACTTTGATAGATCAGAAGTTCTCCCGGACGAATGGCATCCATTTAGTAACATCTGTGCGGATAGCCACTTGTTATTACTTTACTACAACTAATTTTATATATTAGAAGAATATAAAGAATATCCCGTTACTTTCGAAAAAAAGTAAGGGCGCAGTTCTTAGAGTACTTTTCCTCTTGCGAACTTCGATCTGGTTGTGCCTTCTCTGCGATTTTATGGAAGATATGTAACAGTAACTAATAACTCCTGAACGGTTACGGTGACCGGACTTCGTCTCAAGTCTCAATTAATACTACGACAATTTATTTTAATAGTGCTGTAAAAAATCTGAATTTGCAGCCAATAGAAGTTTGAAAAGAAACCCACACTATTTTTTGGAAATCACTAATAAAGAAATAATTTTGATAGAACATTTTTCATGAGATTTTTTAAAATTCTATCAATTGCGACCAATAAATATTCACTTACCCTAGCAATTCAAATTCAGGAGTTATTCATATTTTTTTGAATAAATGTTGAAACTTCATTAAAAGTGTAGGGAGCTTTCAGATTCCATCTTGCGAAGGAACAAACTTAACTCTAGTTTATGCTCAGTAATTGTGTTACCTATATCCTTTGGTCCTTGCAGTTACACGACATCCTGTAGATCATAATTTAATGGCCTGTTACTTACACCATCTTACTGAAAGCTCCATTATCTATATTAGAAACTAGCGTTAACAATGAATAAGGTATGCACATCTTCTTGACGTAATGTGAGCGAATCACCTTAAAGTTTCATAGTGTATCTAGAAAGCCGTATAGTTGTATTTATAAAGCGAATAGGAAACAGAAATAACGGGATAGAACTATTTGTTGATGAGCAAATATTTTCAAAAAATATAGAACATATCTTGGTTACATATTTTTAGGATGATTAATGTAGTATTGTTACTAAGATTCTATTATAAATAGAACATTAGTTTTATTGCTAATTACAACAGAAAACATGACAACCGACTGATGTACTGGTGTAGAATGTTTTCGGCTGTGTCGGTTAGCTTGAGTCCCAGTTTTATTGAAAATTACGTCCATTCAAAGCCGTGGTGGTCGATTGATGTCTGATTAATGGGAGAAGATTGAGTTCGTTATTCCATTCATCGAATGACTTCAAATGGTTGGAATACAATACTCAGTCACCACTGTTGGTAAAATACACAACTATAAAGGCGTATTATATTGTATATGAATAGAATATTAAGTATGGGAAATATCCAATCTAATTAATAATTTAGCATTCGCAAATAAATATAGAAGTATATACCTACTGTACTCGAAAACGTTGTTAATCTCAACCAATCGTTCAAGACACTGTAGTTTAATGGATGTTTTATGTTATATAGCTATATAAATTAATACATAAAATAAGAAAACTAAAGATATAAAATATTTTATAAAAAAGATGCAGTGACGAAAGGAGTTGAGAATGAAATTTGAGATAGGCAATTAATTAGTGTAGTATTGAGATTGGAAGATTAAAGATAATCCAAGGTTTAATATTTTTGTCCGTTGTTTAAATGTCTGCAGGTGCTCAACTGATGTTAAAAACGTTTTGGATATTGTCGGAGAGGAAAGTAAATTTACATAACTGCCGAGAGGTGGGATGAGATGAGCCCAGTGCATTGGTAAATGACACGGAACCGCAGACCACCGGACGTTAATAACAGTTATTATGTGAAGTAAGTGTGTTACGAGGGTCAGCTCTCCGCAACATTAGGTAGGTACACTTCCTCATTCTTAAGTCAGCAGTCTGCCCAACCACTCTAGCTACAAACACAACCTTGGCGGCCAGCCCACTCACCCTCACTACAAACACAGCCCCTGGCGGCCAGCCCATTCACCTTCACTACAAACACAGCCCCTGGCGGCCAGCCCTGTCATCCTCACTACAAACACAGCCCCTGGCGGCCAGCCCACTCACCCTCACTACAAACACAGCCCCTGGCGGCCAGCCCAATCACCCTCACTACAAACACAGCCCCTGGCGGCCAGACCACTCACCCTCACTACAAACACAGCCCCTGGCGGCCAGCCCACTCACCCTCACTACAAACACAGCCCCTGGCGGCCAGCCCACTCACCCTCACTACAAACACAGCTCCTAGAGGCCAGACCTATCACCCTCACTACAAACACAGCTCCTAGAGGCCAGCCCACTCACCCTCACTACAAACGCAACCTTGGCGGCCAGCCCACTCACACTCACTACAAACACAGCCCCTGGCGGCCAGCCCTGTCATCCTCACTACAAACACAGGCCCTGACGGCCAGACCAGTCACCCTCACTACAAACAGCCCATGGCGGGCAGCCCAATCACTCTCACTACAAACACAGCTCCTAGCGGCCAGCCTACTCACCCTCACTACAAACACAGCCCCTGGCGGCCAGCCCATTCATCCTCACTACAAACAGCTCCTAGAGGCCAGCCCACTCACCCTCACTACAAACACAACATTGGCGGCTAGCCCACTCACCCTCACTACAAACAGCCCCTGGCGGCCAGCCCAATCACTCTCACTACAAACACAGCTCCTAGCGGCCAGCCCACTCACCCTCACTACAAACACAGCCCCTGGCGGACAGCCCTCTCACCCTCACTACAAACACAGCCCCTAACGGCCAGACCAATCACCCTCACTACAAACACAGCCCCTGGCGGCCAGACCACTCACCCTCACTACAAACACATCTCCAAGCGGCCAGCCCATTCACCCTCAATACAGACACAGTCCCTGGCGGTCAACCCACTCATCCTCACTACAAACACAGCCACTGGCGACCAACCCACTCACCCTTACTACAAACACAGCCTCTGGCGGCCAGCCCACTCCACCTCACTACAAACAAAACCTTGGCGGCCAGCCCACTCCCCCTCACTACAAACACGGCCCCTGGCGGCCAGCCCTCTCACCCTCATTACAAACACACCTCCTAGCGGCTAGCCCACTCATCCTCTCTACAAACAGTCCCTGGCGGCCAGCCCACTACAAACACAACCTTGGCGGCCAGCCCACTCACTCTCACTACAAACACAGCCCCTGGCGGCCAGCCCTCTCACCCTCACTACAAACACAGCCCCTGACGGCCATACCAATCATCCTCACTACAAACACAGCCCCTGGCGGCCAGACCACTCAAACTCACTACAAACACAGCCCCTGGCGGCCAGCCCACTCACCCTGACTACAAACACAGCCCCTGGCGGTTACAGCACTGCGCCAATGTTATATAATTTCATTGCTACACTAAATATCGAACACATTTTGTCAATTTAATTAACGTCAGTTTAAAATCCATTAAACTACAGTGTCTTAAGCGATTGGTTGAGATTAACAACGTTTTCGAGTACAGTAGGTATATACTTCTATATTTATTTGCGAATGCTAAATTATTAATTAGATTGGATATTTCCCATACTTAATATTCTATTCATATACAATATACCACACCTTTATAGTTGTGTATTTTACCAACAGTGGTGACTGAGTATTGTATTCCAACCATTTGAAGTCATTCGATGAATGGAATAACAAACTCAATCTTCTCCCATTAATCAGACATCAATCGACCACCACGGCTTTGAATGGACGTAATTTTCAATAAAACTGGGACTCAAGCTAACCGACACAGCCGAAAACATTCTACACCATTACATCAGTCGGTTGTCATGTTTTCTGTTGTAATTAGCAATAAAACTAATGTTCTATTTATAATAGAATCTTAGTAACAATACTACATTAATCATCCTAAAAATATGTAACCGAGATATGTTCTATATTTTTTGAAAATATTTGCTCATCAACAATCAGTTCTATCCCGTTATTTCGGTTTCTTATTTTATTTATAAATACAACTATACGGCTTTCTAGATACATTATGACACTTTAAGGTGATTGGTCACATTTCGTGTAAATTGTTAACGTTAGTTTCTAGTATAGACAATGGAGCTTTCAGTAAGATGCAGCAAGACTCAGTGTAAATAGTGTATGTTTAGGCAGTTCATTGCCCCTAGTAATTAATTACAATTTTATATTATTCTTAAACACACAAAATCGTAATGTCGACCTATTGTATTTTAGTTTATAAAGTGAATAGGCAAAAATAAACCCTCCTCATGTTGAGATAAACGAAAGAGATGTAGTTCTTAATGTTACAAAATAGCTTAGGAATTTTAGAACTTAGGCTTAAGCGGCCGGTGTCATAACTAGAATTTTTTTTTTTATTTTATTTTATTTTATTTGCATGCTTTAGAACAGTTTACAAAACCAGTTACACTAAAGCAGTTCAATTTATTCTAAAAGTTCATGCTAAAAGAATCTACAGTTTCCGGTGACAACCGCGTCAAGATGACCAGACGTTTCGCCCATACTGTGATGTGGCATCCCCAGTGGTTTCTCTGAGTACATCACAGTATGGGCGAAACGTCTGGTCATCTTGTAAATATTGTAGATAGTACCTTGACGCGGTTGTCACCGGAAACTGTAGATTCTAGCTTAGGAATTTGTTTTGATTATAAAAGGAATTCTCTTTATCGTTTATAATTAATTAAGTTTAAGCTTAATTGCAAAGTTCAATTAGTAAACCGTTATTATCAACTTGTAAATTTTTCATCACGTGTGTCATGTTACTTTGTTGTCCAATTAGATCCACCAGAGTACGAACTAAGCAAATCCGCAACGTGCTCTAATTACATCATACTTTGCACTGCAAAATGAACACAAACTATTGCGCAACAGTGTTGCAATCTACGGGATGAACTGGATCACAAATGACCGACTTTAACTAGTCTAAATATGTTTCCAAAGGATAAATTTATCTGATGACTTCTTTTGATACCTTCAAATTGGACATATAAAAAATATTAAAAAAATGGCTGTGTACTAAATAATTTGCAAAGTTTTTCTTTATCTCATCATCATAGAAACACTTCCTGTGTAAGAAGCATTACTATAACAATATGTATAGCATTTATTTTGGAAGGTTTCTTCGTTCAATTTAACACACCCCCACGTTTATGACGATTGAGCAGACGCCGTATCAGTATCAAGAACCGAAAAAATATCCTATCACCTACAATAACCCCAACAATGACTCCAATGACATAGGTTACAGCACTGCGCCAATGTTATATAATTTCATTGCTACACTACATATCGAACATATTTCGTCAATTTAATTTGTCTAGGCTAGGAAGACGGGGAAAAAACAAAAAACCAAACGGAATACAAATTATTGCGTTTCAAATTTTTTCGGTACAGGACATGCATTGATGGGAAAAAAACATAAATCGTTAAATTGAACGAAGCTAAATCATTAAATTAGCTCAATATGAGGAGGGTTTATTTTTGCCTATTCACTTTATACACTAAAATACGATAGGTCGACAGTACGATTTTGTGTGTCTAAGAATAATCTTAAAATGTAATTAATTACTAGGGTCAATGAACTGCCCAAACATTTACTATTTACACTGAGTCTTGCTGCATAATTAATCAAGCACAGTGGGAAGCCTATTTTAACCACGTTTTAACTAGCAAATAGATGAGAATTTAATACCTCATTGAAGAGGGTTTATAAGTCTAGAATTTGTACTGAAACATAAATTGTATGACAAGAAGATTATACAGTTCTTTGGCACTATAACATTTTCATTGATTGAACGGTTTTCTTAACAGCATTGCCTATATTATAATCTTTGGTTAGTAGATCATTATTTTATTATATATTGATTTAATAAATATATACATATGAATAAGTTGGTAAAGGAAAAAGATAATGAGGTGTAATGATTATTGGGCCTGATGCACACATTAGTGCTACCAAACATAAAGTATTTTTTTCAATATACAGAACTCTTTTTCAAAAATTGTAAAAACGTCTAATAAACTATGTAACCCAATATTACACATAGTTTTACTACCCTATACATCATTGTTATTGTAAATGAACGATCAAATTGTTAAATCGTCTAATAAACTATGTAACGCAATATCACACATAGTTTTACTATCCAATACATCATTGTGATTGTAAATGAAGAAACAAATTGTAAAATCGTCTAATAAACTATGTAACGCAATATCACACATAGTTTTACTACCCTATACATCATTGTGATTGTAAATGAAGGAACAAATTGTAAAAACCTCTAATAAACTATATAACCCAATATTACAAATCGTTTAACTAACCAATACATCATTGTTATTGTAAATGAAGGAACAAATTGTAAAAAGTCTAATAAACTATGTAACCCAATATTACAAATAGTTTAACTAACCAATACATCATTGTTATTGTAAATGAAGGAACAAATTGTAAAAACGTCTAATAAACTATGTAACCCAATATTACAAATAGTTTAACTAACCAATACATCATTGTTATTGTAAATGAAGGAACAAATTGTAAAAACGTCTAATAAACTATGTAACCCAATATTACAAATAGTTTAACTAACTAATACATCATTGTTATTGTAAATGAAGGAACAAATTGTAAAAACGTCTAATAAACTATGTAACCCAATATTACACATAGTTTTACTAACCAATACATCATTGTTATTGTAAATAAAGAAACAAATTGTAAAAACGTCTAATAAACTATGTAACCCAATATTACACATAGTTTTACTAACCAATACATCATCGTTATTGTAAATGAAGGAACAAATTGTAAAAACGTCTAATAAACTATGTAACCCAATATCACACATAGTTTTACTACCCAATACATCATTGTGATTGTAAATAAAGGAACAAATTGTAAAAACGTCTAATAAACTATGTAACCAATATCACACATAGTTTTACTACCCTGTACATCATTGTTATTGTAAATGAAGGAAATAATTATTACAAATATAAATTGTTCTCCACTCGCATATTCAGGTTGGTTTGTGTTAGTAAGTTAAACACAATTAAAATATTAAACTGTAATTAACTGTCTCACTTGACTATATAATCAATTTGATGACATTTGTCTATGAGTGAGTGGAGTGGAAGGAAGGTGTGACGTCTCGGTTGAATTGGTCTCAGGCTCGCTATCTGTAATTGCTACACTTTCTCTAAGTCTTTACTCACACAGATAGCTCAACTGTTTGACTACAAAGAGGCAAGCTCCTCCACCTTGCATTAAACATCTATGGAATAAATATTATAATGAACATATACATTTAAATTAGCCTTTTTAAAACCTGGTATTATTTAAATTACTTACATTCTTCTATCCAATGTCACAGCGTTACGGCTCAAATGTATGACATTAGTCCTCAAAACATCTGGAGATTGGCTCCAAACAGCATTGAATTAGGGGTCAAAACGGTATCGCGATAGGCCTTAACATGGTATGGTGTTAGGAATAAAAACGGTAGGGCTTTACGGCTCAAAACATATGGTCTAAGGAGAAAAAAATAATAATAACAATAAGCGACAACAAAAATGGTTGGCTTTTATTACATGTGGGCCTACTTACCAAATCAACATAACTCTCTACAACGTATATTACAACCAAATGTTTCGATCCTAAAAGAAACGTAACCACAAAAATGTATAAAGTAATAATAATAATAAAACTTTTATTGCATTAGGACAATTATAAACATTGTATTGCAAAAGTCATATTTTTTATAATTTGCCATCCATTCTAACAATTCACCCTTTCAAACATACATATATTGACAGACACCCAAATTCCCACTCATCGCCAATTGAACCTCTTCAACTTCACTTGTGTTATAATGTTATTGATTTTCCCCCTCCTAGTTATGTTCAAAGAATTCGTCTATACTATAAAATGCTTGTTTTGAAAGAAACTTCTTAAGACGACTCTTGAACGCCTTGGGCGTTGCAGCACTTTTGATAAATTCTGGTAACCTATTGACTATACGAACGCCCATCTGTGAAGTTCATAGACTACCGTTCTATGACGACCAGTTCGGTAGTTGTCCCTGCATCTAGTGTCGTATGTATCTATATCTCTGCCTCTTGTGATAGTAGTCTTGTACCATATGTACCATATGTAGCAGTCTCAAGAATGTAGAGGCAAGGTAATGTCAACATATTTAACTCTTTGAATTTTGGCTTGCACGACTCTCTGAAATTCAATTTTAGGATGATTCTAACTGCCATTTTTTGAATTCTAAATATTCTGTCAAAGTTAGTGTTGGAACATCTTCCCCATAGCACTAATCCATAGATAATATGAGGGTAGATCAACCCGTAATAAGCCGTCATCAGTAACTGAGTTGGGCAGAATTTAGCTGAATTTCTCAAAGCATAAATGCCTGATGATAACTTCTTACACAAATTTTCGACGTGGACATTCCAAGTCAGCCCTCGATCTAGGTGCATTCCAAGGAATTTAGTTGAATTGTCTTTAGTTTCAGTTTCATTTATTATGACCGTCGGACCTCCTTCCGAGTCCGACGCCCGCAAACAAAACTGCATACATGCTGATTTTTCTGGATTGATATTAAGATTGAGTTGTTGGAAGTGCTGAATGCAATTATTTATTTCAACAAAAGCCCGCACTTCCAATTGCTCATTTGAATTTTCTGAGAAAGAGACAGTCGTGTCATCAGCGTACTGCACGAGTGACCCATGCTGCAGTGATGAACCAATTTCGTTTACATAGATCAAAAATAGGAGGGGGCTAAGAATTGATCCCTGCGGGACTCCATACTTTAGGTTTTTAGATCCGGACCGTACTTCATATATTTGAACAATTTGTGATCTATTAATAAGATATGACTCAAGCCACTCGAGTGGAATTCCGTGGATTCCGTGACCATACATTTTCTTAAGAAGAATTGTGTGGTCAACACAGTCAAAGGCCTTGGAGAGGTCCAGAAACACACTAAGTGTGGCCTTTCTATTCTCCAAGCTCTCTACAATTTTCTCAACCAAATTCACGACTGCATCGATTGTTGATCGACCCTTTCTGAATCCAAATTGATCCTTCGAAATGAGATTGTATTTTTCTAAGAAGCTTACCATACGGGATAAGTATATCTTCTCAAAGACTTTACTTATTATTGGCAAAATTGAAACAGGCCGGTAATTTTGAATTGATGCTGGATCCCCTTTTTTGAAAATTGGTGTCACCTTTGCAGTTTTTAATATGGAAGGGAAATTTCCTGTTGAAAAAGAGAGATTTATCAGATGTTCCAGAGGTTTATAAATATGGGTTGAAAATTTTTTTAGAAGCCATGTAGACATGAAATTCACATCACTTGACTTTTTAGGTGCCAGTTCTCTAATTACTTTCTCAATCTCCTGTTCCGTAACTGGGGCCAATACCATAGAGGCTGCTGGACTCCGTCTTAAGGGGACAGGAGTCTGGCCTCGCTGTGAGTGCGGTCCCTGATTAATTCCTATCGAAGAAAAGAAGGAATTGAACTCTTCCGAAATTCTTTGGCCATCACAAATATGTTCATTACAAATTTCAAGTTGGATTTGTTTGTCTTTTCGTGAAACTTTATTATCAATAATCGACCAGGCGGTTTTTGAAATATTTTTTGAAGATATAATGGCTTTATTGACATCGTAGGCTTTTGCCGCCCTAATTACTTTTTTATACACTTTTTTATAGTTATTAAAAAAGATTTTGAAATTCAAATTTGTTGTGTCATGTGATATTTTTGAATACAATTTTATTCTTTCCCTTGAAATGAGTATACCTTTGGTGATCCATTTACATTTATTGTTTTTTGGTGTTAATTTTATTGTCTTTGCTGGGCAGTTCACATTAAAATGATAGTTTAAACAGTTTTGAAACTTTTCAAATTGTAACTCGACAGGATCATTTGAATTGAGAAAATTCCATCTCTCCATTTGCAACGCAGATAACAAGTGCAACAGATTTTCGTGCCTAGTGTTCTTATTGTTCTTTTTTATATATTCTCCCTTGCCGGTTTACAATTACTAATAATGGCTTGTTGGCCGTAGTGATCTGCGATTGCTGTGTTGACCTCACTTACTTTTATATCTGATACGTTTGTAATGATGTTATCTATTGCAGTTTTTGAAACGGTGGTGACTCGTGGGCTCATTAACGGACCACTTTAGACCAAAAGACGTTAATAGATCTGATAATCATTTTGTTATGTGGCTACTAACATCAAGCACGTCAATGTTAAAATCTCCCATTATTATGAATTTTGAATGTTTCTTAGTAATTGATTTAAGGATGGTATGAAAACTTGAAAAGAAGTTTTCTAAATTTCCACTAGGCGACCTGTAAACCCCAATGACTGTAAGTTGGGAATTCTTTGTTTTTAATTTAATTCCGGTGGCTTCAAGATCTTTTTCAATTATATTCTTCAACATCATTGGGGTGAAGTTTATAAGTTTATGCCACGTTTGACAAATATTGCAACTCCTCCACCTCGATGGATGCCTCTGCAATATGAATTGGCTTGTTCAAGATTTTTAATTTTGAAATGGTTAATATTGTTTTCATTGAAACCGTGCTCTGTTAAAAGGAGCACATCAAGCTACAGTTCATCATTTAACAAAGTTAGTTCGTCTAATTTGTTAGTTGCTATTTGTGAAATTTGATGTAGCAAAACGATTCCATTATTTTTTATTGTTTTTGTCTGAATAGCGAATTTTGAAGACATGTAGCTTGAGTCGATTAATTTAGCTCGGAAGTTTGAAGAGGTGTCCCTAAAAAAATTGTTCTATTTGTTTTACTGGGGTTGGGATCTACACTACTTTCAAAATTAATAAAATGTCTATATGATAAGTTCTGTCTGACTGCTTCGGCGAAGGTCTCGTATGGAAGGGTAGTTGAGCTGGATGGTGACGTCTCTGTATTAGAAGAGGTGCCCATTGCGTGTGGACGGCCGCTTTGTAGTTGAGGCAAACAGGCTAACTTCTCCATTAAGAGTTCGGCTAGTAGACGTTTTCCACTCTTTCTCAGGTGCATGCCGTGGGCAGTGTAGTGTTTCCGGCCGATGCTGCCTATATCCAGCCATTCTATACCTTCATGACGACTGCAAACTTCTTCCATGTAGTGGTTTACTTCAGAGACAGCCAAGTGAATGGGACTGGTGCTAGGAAGATCGTGTCTTGGTGGTAGGGAACAAACGATAGCATTTGACGTCTTTCTATGTTTTGATGATTCCTTCAAAGTGTTTAAATATATAGTTCTGTCTTCCCACCGCCACGTCATTGGTCCCGGCGAGTAGCACTACACAACTGGTATTGGATTCAGCTGTTCCCACAGAGGTGGGTATTATGTTCAGTAGCCCAGCTCCAGGCTTGCAGAAGCCGGTGATCGTTGTCTCCTGGGAAGTCCTCTGAGACATCAGTGCCGCAAGGCTTCTAGCGTGGCTGTCGCCAACCACTGATACATTGGAGAATGGTATGTTTGTTTATGGTTTAGTTTGGGCTGCAATTGTTCTATTTATTGTTGTTTTTTGTTTGTATGAATTTTTACGGGATGAAATTGTTGTATTTTTTTTGTTTTATTAATTTTTGATTTTGGTACTCTGCGATAACTAATGGTTTTAAATTCAGTTTCGTCAGGAATATGAGTGTCATTCTGGAGTATTTCATAACTGTTGTGTAGGGGAATTGAAGATGTTGACGTAGAGGTGGGGTTAGAAGTATCCTTTAGATTGATTTGACGTTGGAGGCTTTTAATTTCGCTCTGATATATTTCAATTTTGTTATACTGTGTAATATTATCTTCCTCCAAGTCATTTATTTGTTTATTTTTTGATTTTATATCCTCCTCCAAGCCTCTTAAGGAACTTATCATATTTTAGGTTTCTTCCTGTAGTATGTCATATTTTTCCTGTAAATAATAATTCTTCACCTCGAGTTCTGTTATTTTTGTATTTAATTCATTTCCATTCCTCTGTAGGATAGATTTTTCTGCTATCGTACAGTTTATTTTTTCTATGGAAATTTGGTCTTCTTTTAATTTAGTTGTAAGGTCGCACTGTACAGCACAATCGGTGGTGGGGGGAATGGCATTTTCTTCAGACGATAGGGTCGCTTTGTTTCCATAACTGCAGTTTTCATTTGCGAGTTCCGGTTTTAAGACTAAATTAGATAGTGGTGCATGGAATACGCTGTCAGTGAATTGAAGCAATCTCTGGTCTGATTCTATTGAGTGGTCCAAGATGAGGCGCCGCTCTTCACGTAGGTCCAACAGTTCTTTCTTGAGCGCGTCATTCTCGGCCAACAAATCTAAGGGTTCATTGTGGGTACACAGAATACACCGTTGATTTTGTGTTGTTGAGGCTGTGTGGACTGCCTGGTCCAGTATGTTTGCCTTTGCTCTAGGAGAAACATCTTTGAATATGGGAGTAGAGGCCTCAGGAATTTGTTTATTCTTAAGTGATAATGGTGGTGTCATAGCTCTCGTTGTAACCGGATGATGTACGGTATGTATCTCGCTAGCTGTATATATAACCTCTTTTTTTCTATCTGTTCGTATAGATGCCTTACAACTTCTGCCCAGGCAATGCCAAACAATATCCCCATTCTTTACAGAGTAAGTCTCTCTATATTTGTGGTTATTATAAAGTATTGTATCTTTTCCTATTTTTGATACTTCCAGAGTAAAGGACATGATGAGTCTCCGATTTTCATTAATATTATCATACAGATATACACATATATGTTAATATTAATACTATATAAGCATTATTATTAACTGTACCTAAATAAAATAGGAATCACTGATGTGTTGCTATATAGTTTATAATAATAAAAAATCAGTGAACGTAAGGATTCGTCTTGATGTGGGGGTTTCAATTAGCAATGAACTATTGAGCAAAAAGTAACAGTCGGCCCCTGGATTAAAACCTATGCCTTGCAGATGAGATAGTATGGAGAAATAACGTCGTTGCCCTTCAGCCACAGAAGCGATAAGAGAATTGGAGTCAAACTACTTGATAAGTTGCAGCGTTTTGGGTTGCAATAGCGTGGTGGCGTTGCTGTATGTCAATTTAAGCTTGTTAATTTTGAGGTTAGTCGACAGCAAACCACAAAAATTACTTACATTGCATGTACTAACGTAATAACTAATCAAGTCACTGTTTAGCCCGACGGTAAAAGTTTAGGTAAATCTAATTCACTGAGTCAATATGTTTAACGAAAGAAAAAACCCCAATAATTAACTAATAACGCTCGGGACGTCGGTACCCACGTATTCACTGTCCGGATCATTCCGGCCCAAAGTAAGGCTTTAAAAGCAATTTAAACAAACTGTTGTACCTTGCAATGAGATAATACATTGGCATATACCAACTTAATTTTTGGACATGGAGATGTTCAATTGTAGATTATATACCTCAGATCTGTTTAGAGATTTATGATCACTAAAGAGAACACAGAATTATCCTGGTGGCCAAAAGAAATACTTTGTACTTTGAAGATCAATACTTAAGACAGCATAAGAACGTATAGAAGAAGAATTGATGTTTTCATATAAGACAAGGTCACATAATGTTTTGATGTAGGAATTAAAAATGATAAATAAAGAAGAAGGACGAGGACCAAAACAAGAGTCACAGTGAGCCTGGTTTCCGTAAGGGTAGGCGGGTGAGTGGATACCAATGTACGTGTAAAGGTGGGCGGGTAAGTGATGCCAATGTACGTGTAAGGGTGGGCGGGTGAGTGGATACCACTGTATGTGTAAGGGTGGGCGGGTAAGTGATGCCAATGTACGTGTAAGGGTGGGCGGGTGAGTGGATACCAATGTACGTGTAAGGGTTAGCTGGTGAGTGGATACCAATGTACGTCTAAGGGTGGGCGGATGAGTGGATACCAATGTACATGTAAGGGTGGGCGGGTGAGTGGATACCACTGTATGTGTAAGGGTGGGCTGGTGAGTGGATACCAATGTACGTGTAAGTGTGGGCGGGTAAGTGATGCCAATGTACGTGTAAGGGTGGGCGGGTGAGTGGATACCACTGTATGTGATCACTAATATCAAACACCTCGAGGTCATTTAGTAAAGCTTCCAACCTCCACCTGGTGAACTCTTAGCTAGTGTACTTTTATGCAAAAACTACTATCATTTAACGTATTAATCGATTATTCTCAATTTAAAGAGGTTTACAAATGTTTCAATTCCGTAAAGCAAGTTAAAAGGGTGTTAATGACTAGTAGAATGGATTTACTTGTACATCGGCCTACAATAAATTATTATACGACACAATATAAGCTACTGGCCAATTCATGTTAGGCCCGTGGAATGGCCCGTGTAGTGGTTGTTTGATTTACTTGTACATCGGCGTGCAATAAATTAGTATACGACACAAAATAAGCTACTGGCCAATTCATGTTAGGCCCGTGGAATGGCCCGTATAGTGGTTGTTTGATTTACTTGTACATCGGCGTGCAATAAATTAGTATACGACACAAAATAAGATACTGGCCAATTCATGTTAGGCCCGTGGAATGGCCCGTATAGTGGTTGTTTGATTTACTTGTACATCGGCGTGCAATAAATTAGTATACGACACAAAATAAGTTACTGGCCAATTCATGTTAGGCCCGTGGAATGGCGCGTATAGTGTTTGTTTGATTTACTTGTACATCGGCGTGCAATAAATTAGTATACGACACAAAATAAGCCACTGGCCAATTCGAGATAGGCCCGTGGAATGGCCCGTATAGTGGTTGTTTGATTTACTTGTACATCGGCGTGCAATAAATTAGTATACGACACAAAATAAGCTACTGGCCAATTCATGTTAGGCCCGTGCAATGGCCCGTATAGTGGTTGTTTGATTTACTTGTACATCGGCGTGCAATAAATTAGTATACGACACAAAATAAACTACTGGCCAATTCATGTTAGGCCCGTGGAATGGCCCGTATAGTGGTTGTTTGATTTACTTGTACATCGGCGTGCAATAAATTAGTATACGACACAAAATGAGCTACTGGCCAATTCATGTTAGGCCCGTGGAATGGCCCGTATAGTGGTTGTTTGATTTACTTGTACATCGGCGTGCAATAAATTAGTATACGACACAAAATAAGCTACTGGCCAATTCATGTTAGGCCCGTGGATGGCGCGTATAGTGGTTGTTTGATTTACTTGTACATCGGCGTGCAATAAATTAGTATACGACACAAAATAAGCTACTGGCCAATTCATGTTAGGCCCGTGGAATGGCCCGTATAGTGGTTGTTTGATTTAATTGTACATTGGCGTGCAATAAATTAGTATACGACACAAAATAAGCTACTGGCCAATTCATGTTAGGCCCGTGGAATGGCCCGTATAGTGGTTGTTTGATTTACTTGTACATCGGCGTGCAATAAATTAGTATACGACACAAAATAAGCTACTGGCCAATTCATGTTAGGCCCGTGGATGGCGCGTATAGTGGTTGTTTGATTTACTTGTACATCGGCGTGCAATAAATTAGTATACGACACAAAATAAGCTACTGGTCAATTCATGTTAGGCCCGTGGAATGGCGCGTATAGTGGTTGTTTGATTTCTCCAGGGTACTACCCGTGGCAGGTCACTAATGAAGGAGGAGTATTAATGGTCAGCAACTCTCGTGCCTAATGCAATTGGCATTTTACTTTCTGGAAATATTAACTGCTAATTACATTATATAATAATAATTCTGTTTCAAAGTGTATTAATCTCGTAATTTTTTTTTTTACTTTCATTTTCTGTGTTATTTTGCTATTTGGAATAAAAATACTTACTGTAATAGATAATAGATACTTTAAGCACTTATCAACTGCTACAAACGATTTACTATTGACCAAGGCATTACGTAACGGCATTGACAGATCACAGTAGCCGGAGGAAATTAACAACAAACTATGTTAGCTTAACAAATCAAGGTGTAAATTGAAATAACGTTTTAATGATGATAATAGCTATCATGGTTGTGTATAGAAACAAGAAGACCCCGTGAAGCCGGGTTTGCTGTTCAGTGAAATTAGTTCATGTTAGTATTCACAGGTAGCGCCAGTGGTGCCCTCTCTAAGCATTTCCATCACATGCTGAAGTAATTAATACTAGAGCTAATAGTAAGCCAAACAGTCGTTCGAGCGCATATTTATAACCAATCACTGTTAGATAGCAGTAAAGGCACTTGTCTACAGCAAATGTGTAACAGTTTATTTCTATAGTCAATGCTCTAATTCCATCAAATAATATAAGCATGGTATTGTGAAAATAGGAAATAAAGGCTTAGATTGATTTACGTTTAAAATTGAATAAATTTACACAATGCTACGTTTACATTCATTCACTGAATAAAAGACATAACCAACAAAAAGGATTTGTTTCAATTTGGTTTTTGTCGTGTTTTAAATGTGGCAACTTGTACTGCTACGAACTCATAGTCAAAGTTGTGTTATTTAAATTGTAGTGATATGAGATTAATACAATAATATATTTTAACAATCAAATAAACAATAATATTTACTTTACTGTTGTCACATAAAGAAACGATGATAGGCCCTATGTGACATGCATGAAATGTATATGTAGAGCAAAAATAATTGAATTTATTATTCATAGGAATATGTCTACGATATATGTGATGCAATGTCAACGACCTTTATAATATAGTAACGCACCACAGCGGCAGGGTGAATAATCGTTCGAATCAAGGGTTCACCTTTTTCATGCTTAATTAAGGTTATATATATATTTACCATAGTTATATTAAAAATAATGTATAACACTTAAACAATTGTAATATTCAATTATCTGAGAAACATGCATATATTGTCACCCTTAATGTCAAACATATAACTAGTTATGCATAGCAAATATACCAGAAAAACTTAACATTTAAAACATATTAAAAGGATAAAACGAAATACAACAGCACATTATTGGACGTAGAACATATCGGTGGGTCTGTACGTCTGTCAGGATTGCTTAATAACTGTTGTGAGGTAGGGGGGATGGGTAGGCCATAAACATGTGAATCCAATGTATTAAAACAATCGGGTCATTTGGTTCACTCACTTTCTGAACTTATTACTTGACCGATTTTCATGACATTTATTTTATTCAAAAGATAATTTTGATTTCTAAGTTGTAACGGTGCTAGATTTTTAAAATTATCATAGATTTTTGTCCTAAACGGTGTCAAAGTTGCAATGTTATTCGTATAGAGATTAATTTTAATTAACCAGCTGGCGGCATAAACAGATGTTAAATGGTCCAAATGATTTGCTAGGTTAAACATAGAGCAGCAAAGTAAAATATCAAGTTAATTAGAAAAGAGCGAATACATGTCTGTCTTTGTGTATGTTATCACGAGCAGTTAAATAAAATGGAAACGTTTGAAATAGGCTTATTAATAACATTGGTTGTTTTATAATTATTATACTAAAAATAGCGTGTAACTTAATTTTGTATATTTTTAACAAGAGTTGTCATGAAAACTTAAGATGTACTTTGTTAAACGCTGATATGTCATTGTATTTCCATAGTTACATTTTAATTTTGCTCGCGTATATAAGGTTTGTAATCCATGGAACCGTGTGAGTGTTTATCTGACTCTCAGTTAACATTGTCTTTCCAAGTGTTTCTATAATTGTCTAAAATGAGGCGTTTTGCTGTTTTTGTGGTGGGTGCGGTGATAGTGGCAGGGGGGTACGCGTTCTAGAGGTGGCTCCAGGAAGGCGTGCAGGAGGAGGAGGATTCCGACGAGGAGTAATGCTAATATTTACCATCCGTCTACGTCGAAATCTCATTGAAGCGAGAATAAGGAAGTCGGAAGAAGTTGACCAACCCTCCAAAACAACAGTGGAGGCGATGTCAGTTGATCTCCTCCTACAAGATCAAGATGTATTAAGAAAATGCCACGCAATGTAAAACAGATGAAGAGGTCGATGACCTTGCAAATGGACACCTTTATGGATTCAATCGAAGACTGTGCTCATAGAGAATATATGTTCTTGGAATATTTGCGATTTAAAAGTACCCACCCAGTAGAAAAGAAAATCACCACCCACCACCATCAAGAAATGGCGGGGAAATAGAAGTTTACATATAGCAAAGAATATTTATAACCGGTCGCATTCGTATAAACACATTTTATTTGGGGAAACCCTAAGGACAACCTCTTCAAGTCAAGATCCTTACACAGTATGGCATCAAGCCGGCTTCTTTGTGGAACTTCAAGAACTTCATAGATCTAGCATAGGAAAAGCCCTAAGGACAACCTCTTCAAGAACTTTACACAGTCTGGCATCAAGCCGGCTTCTTTGTGGAACGTCAAGAACTTCATAGATCTAGCATAGGAAAAGCCCTAAGGACAACCTCTTCAAGAACTTTACACAGTCTGGCATCAAGCCGGCTTCTTTGTGGAACTTCAAGAACTTCATAGATCTAGCATAGGAAAAATCCTAAGGACAACCTCTTCAAGAACTTATAATACACTGTACGTGTATGGGTGTGTGGGTGGATCTATAACACTGTATACCCTTACACGTACATTGATATTGACCTACCCACCCACCCTTACACGTACAGTGGTCTTGACCCACCCGCCCAACCTTACACGTACAGTGTCACTGACCCACTCGCCCGCCCATACACGTTTAGTGCCACTGATAGATCTAGCATAGGAAAAGCCCTCAGGTCAACCTCTTCAAGAACTTTACACGGTCTGGCATCAAGCCGGCTTCTTTGTGGAACTTCAAGAACTTCATAGATCTATTGTAGGAAAAGCTCTAAGGACAACCTCTTCAAGATCTTTAAACAGTCAGGTATTACGCCAGTTTCTTTGTGGAACTTCCAGAACTTCATGGATCTAACATAGGAAAAGCCTTAAGGACAACCTCTTCAAGATATTCACACAGTTTGGTATCACACCGGCTTCTTTGTGGAAATTCATGGATCTAGCATAAGAAAAGCCCTAAGGACAACATCTTCAAGAACTTTACACAGTCTGGCATCAAGCCAGCTTCTTTGTGGAACTTCAAGAACTTCATGGATCTAACATAGGAAAAGTCCTAAGGACATCCTCTTCAAGATATTCACACAGTTTGGTATCACACCGGCTTCTTTGTGGAACTTCATGGTTCTAACGTAGCCCGTGCGTGAAGCGTATGACTCTCCATCCATGTTTTTGTGGTGATGCCAGCCAACTCTTGAATGAATTTTATTTCATGTACAACATATTTAAACTCTTGGAAATTTACTGATCATATTAAGTTGGGTGATCAGTTGAAATAAAATTATATAAAATAACTATTATAGCCTCTTATTTTTACAAGGTAACAGTCACCATTCGTAATACCTACACATGTGCTTAGAAATGGAACGAAACTTATAATATTGTATGATAATTTAAAGTGTGACGTTAAAGAAAAAATACAAGTGTATACTTTTTTAAGAAGATTAAAGATAAATACACATTCCTCAGAGAATGGATGTCATTAAGATTAAGCAAATCTGTAAGTTTTAACAGACCACAAGAGAAGTTTTGATTCCTTATGTTTTTATGTAAACTATTAAAGCACTTTGGTGTTATATTTTGAAAATATAAAATAGTATTCATCAATAGGAACAAATCGTTTTAAGAGCGAGGTGTTTTATTGACATCAAATATATCTGTAATGCATTGACAATGTTTATGTCTGTCTTCCACTTAAGCTTTTTTCATAGTTTACTTCATACAGACCTCGAGATTTACCTGCCAATACATACTCGTTTTGTTTAAAAAGCTACTTTAAATTCTTAAGAAACTGACCATGATAAGGCGACTTTCAAATTATAAAAATAAAACAATAAAATGCAATAACATCAAAAAAATATACGCCTACAATCAATTGAAATACGACTAATAATACACATATTAAAATACAAAAAATAACATCAAATGCAACGTTTATCATTAAGGTGGCCCGTTCAAACTTCCAAGCACTCTGGAAGTCCATAACCCCATCTATGGTAGGCCGACATACAATATACCGCCAGCGGGCTAAACAATGCTGTTATATTCCACTGTACGGTTTGTATTTATTATTATATTAAGTTATAATGAACACTTTAAGATTATTAAAGGTAATTATTAAGTGATTATCTATTGGACTATAAGTTGATATTATGAAGTTTTTAATTTAAATCCTTCAAGAAATATGTTTAAAATCTCACATATTTAACTTATAAAAATACTGAGCTTTTTACAAAAACTTATGGTCCACTAGGAGAGTTCTTCAACTCTATCACATGACATTCTACTAGGAGAGATCTTCAACTCTATCACATGATATTTCACTAGGAAAGTTCTTCAACTCTATCACATGACATTCCACTAGGAGAGATCTTCAACTCCATCACATGACATTCCACTAGGAGAGTTTTTCAACTCTATCACATGACATTTCACCAGGAGAGATCTTCAATTCTATCACATGACATTCCACTAGGAAAGTTCTTCAACTCTATCACATGACATTCCACTAGGAGAGTTCTTCAACTCTATCACATGACATTCCACTAGGAGAGATCTTCAACTCTATCACATGATATTTCACTAGGAGAGATCTTCAACTCTATCACATGACATTCCACTAGGAAAGTTCTTCAACTCTATCACATGATATTTCACTAGGAGAGTTCTTCAACTCTATCACCTGACATTCCACTATGAAAGTTCTTCAACACTTTACATTTTTTATAAACTTTGAATCATAATTTGTAATCAATCTTTATAACAATTAAATCATAGCTTGGTAGTTAGTCTACTACTCTTTAAGTACTGTCCCTGGAATCACTCAGCCTTCGTGTTTCCTTTCCTCCACTTCGCGGCGCTTTCCCCATCATCTTGGCGTCACTAACTGACCTGCTCCAACTACCGTCCGCCGATCGAGGTCACCCACTCAATCTCCATACCATTGTGCTGCTAAGCGGAGCGACATTATTTAAATTGATAATAAATGTAATATGTTAAACAGGTTATTTATTTGTATACGTTCAGTCCCTGTAATTGAGACATATATTCTAAGTAGTATTTACAAACACAGATTAACTATTAACAATTAATGCTTCTACATTGCTTAATCTATATTTTTAAAGAGTATAAATTACTTATTCTAATCTATACTAATGGATATTCAATAGTACAATCTATAGAGATGGACATATGTACTTTTTATCAGTCAACATAGTCAAATAAATAATAAAACCCATAGTATAATAAAATTTAGTATACTCCTTTGTGTATTCCTTTAAGAATACTATATGACTTCTTTATCTTTTTACCAATGTCGGAATTTTTAACAACATGACTAAGAATTTCATATGATAAATAAGAAAATGACAAAAAGAACGATTTTATATTTAATTTATTAGTGAGAATAAAATATCTAAATATCCGTATTTCATTTACTTTAATACGAGAGTAAATGATAGGTTATGAGTAACTGCTTGTTTCCTTCAATTTGATGACGAGTTTAAATATTAATTCAAATATTAAAAGTATAATTAAATTACTAATCAGTAAAATTACATAGTAGTTTTATTTACACATTTTTAATATTTTCTCGTTTTATTGTAAATGTCATTGAGAGGTAAAGAAAAATATTGAATATTACATCAAAACGAAGTAATAATATGTTGTCTGAATGGATAATTTCCTAAATATATTTTTATAAGTTGTGTAACAATGTATAGTTACATTTATTTTGGAAAATTTTAAATATTTCAAAAAGTACTTGCAATAGAAAATTAATTAAAACTCTATAGCATTTTAATCAAAATTTTGCAGTGTTTCATAAAAATTTAGAATCTTAGACCCTCAAATAAAAAAGTAAAATTTTCCCATTGGAAATAAAATAACCAATATTTGTTACAACAAAAGCTTTTCATGTCCAGACTGATCGACATGTTTTTTGCAATTTACAGGTTTTGGTGACGTTATGTTTGCTTCCTCTCCGAAGCTCCCTGATTGGTTCTCATCCCTTTTGTTCGAGGCGTTTTGCTTGTAGTGGGGAGTCTACGTAAATACTTCGAGGAACGGTGTTTTCGGCCTGTTTAGCCGCCGTCTTTTGCTGTATTAAATTAGCCGCTTTTTGAACCATTTTCCGCTACGTTTCAGAGTTCGGCAATTTTGCCTTGGGAAGATTTGAGAATTATTTGTGCCGCGCAGTAAGAGTGTTGTTTGATTGTGCGGGGACGTTGATGCGTCTTTCGTTTAAATAGACTGTTCTCTGGAAGCAACGTAAATTTGAATGTTGTTATTAGCTTGTAGATTCTTGTTGTTAGCGTTATCCCCTGCCCTTTTAGCAGTTCACACCAAAACCTAGTAAATGTTTCTTAGTTTTTCTTGTTCTTTAAGCGCAGCTCTTCTAGCCTCTTAGAATATATGATTAAGTCATCTGCATAATTAATTACAAACTTAATTATGTAGATAATCTTAATTTTATTCCTCTAGTACTTATTTAAATAAGATAAGAGTAAAGATGATTCAAAGTGTAATCTAAATGGAATGCGATTCCATTCAAAAGATTCACAATGTATAGAAAAACTTGTAATATGGCGAGATTCTTCTGATAACTTTATCTGGTGGAAACTACTACATAAATCTAGGACAATAAAATATTTCGCACTTTCCAAATAATGATATACTTCATGTAAATCTTCCAAGGGTGTATTCTCACGTTCTATTTCTTGTTTACTTCAGAATAGTTTATGACTAACCTATATTTGTCCTCTCCTTTAGGTATTTAAAATGCTGGACTATTATAGGCTGAATTGCTAGGTCTTATTATGTCTTGTTTAAGTAAATCATCTAATATATTTTTCAAGATTTTCATTTTTGGAGGGTTTTTGGGATATGGCCTAATGTTTACTGGTTTTGGGTCAGTTAACTTTATAGTATGTTTATAATCAATTCCACTTCCAATTTTATTAGTGTTAACAGTAGGATAACTTTTAATTAAACATAAGATGCCTTCACTGCACCCAATGTTTATTTCTTTAGTGACATTATTTATGTTTATTATTATGTTTCCCAAGCTATGAATGAATTCAATTTTCACCATCGGCTTAAAATTAAAATATCATTGATTATTTTTTAAATCAACAACCATTTCACTTTCCTTAATAAATTCACTTCCTAATATCATTTGATAACTTAATTGTTTGCTTACAAGGAATAATGGTTTCGAAGCAAATTCATTTATTTCTTTTTAACTGACACTCACCTAATATTTCCATTTTATTTTTACTAGCCATGCTGCAGTGTGTATTTGTTTGGTTAAGTTGTAGTTCCTGATAATAAATCTTTAATTTATTGAACAAATCTCCACTTATTAAATTGGCTGAACTACCAGTGTCAATTATTGCTTCATGTTCAAGTTCATTATTAATAACAACTTTAATTGTAGGTAGAATGTAGACATTGTTGACATTTGTTGTGTTATTGTTTACCATTCCTCTCTATGTATGCTTACATTCCTACCATCTGCAGTGTTGTTATTAACCTCTATCTTGTAAGTATGTGTCCTTTCTGGAGAGAAAGGACGCTAGCTCCGAATCTGACCCCTTCTCTCCCTTCAATTCGTTTTTTGGATGCTAAGCAGTAGAAGCTTTATTTTGGATAATAGGTTTATTATAAAATCCTACTCTTCCATAAACTTGTGTGAAATTGGGATTGTGAAACTTGTTCTGTGTAGTTACAGAGTGATGATGTGTTGGCTTACGTTGTACACTTTGTTTGTTTTGATAACAATCCTTGGCGAGATGTCCGTATTTGTTACTTATAAAACATGTTTTCTTATCATTAATGTTATTTATGGGACGAGTTAAGTGTTTTGGCGGTATGAAGAAGCTTCTTACTTCTCTACGCTGGATGTCACTCAATCCTACATTCTGTACTTGGATACACATTTTATCTAAATCTTCATAGCTTACAGGATTCGCCATAAATACTAATTTTGCTCGGATTTCAGGATTTATTCCTAACTTAATGATTTCTACTACTTTTATTCGGTGTATCAGGTATTCAAAACTTCACCATGGACCTTTATTTCATTTATGTAAACTTCTAATAGTTCCCCGGGCTTTTGAGGTCGGTTGACCATATCTTTCTTAATAATTTCCCTTGATCCCATTGGAATGAATTGTTTCAAAATTATTAGATGGGTTTCACTTACAGTGGCCCTTTCCTCTTTACATTTTAAACTTTTGCTGTACAATGGACTATTACAATAACCCAATGTAAGCTCCAATAGTTCATTATCCTTTAGTTTGGTTTCGTTCTTCAAAGCCAATATATTGTTTAGGAAATTAATTAACAGAGGGGCATTGAGTCCGTCTGTTGTCTTGAACTTGTTCAGCTTACGCTCTACCGGGTTAGGCAGTCGACGATAACTTAGACTAGCCTCCCTAGGAGCAACGTTATCGTCAATCCCAGCTGGTTGAGCATACATGCTTGCACTAGCTGGTTTGTGAACGCGGCTTGTCAAGCTTTGTTCAAACTCGTCTTCTATCTCCCCATTATGGGTTATTTCCTGCTCAATACTATCCTGAAGAGTCTCTATTTTTACTACCCCCAACTCTGTTCTCTCAAATATTACCTTAAAGATGTTTAATCTAGTTTCATAATGACCTAGTTTTACCTCGGTGCAAATGAGGTCACTGACACTTTTACTTTTGACTAAAGACTATACTTTTCTTTCAAATTCTCTAAATTAAATTTTATAATTTCACATTCCTCTCCTCGATTAATTCGGCTGGACAGGTTACTGAGATTAGGCCTAACACCTAACTTAATTAAATCCCTTAATTTCTTCCTTAATTCTACCACTAATATATCCTCTTCCACATATATTCCTCGCAGACGGGCTTCATAAATTAGTTCTTGCTTCACTAAAAAGTCTACTTTGAGGGATATCCTGCTTCTTTGGATTGAAAATTAAAGAATAGCAGAGTTGCGCAACTTTTTGTAACATAATCTTTACAAATATCAGAATAGTTACAATTTTACTTTTGTTTATCTTTAATTTCTCAAACACAGGAGCAAACAATGAAAATTTTTATTGAGTAAAATTTAATTTAAAATAAAATTAAACAGATCTTCAACAAAATAAAAATGTTAACTTCTTCTTGTCAAAATACTTTATTTAAAATTAAAAATCAAACTTAAAATCTTTTCTTAATTAATGTTATAAAACCAAATTAAACTTTTCAATATACCAAATTCTTTTATATAAATGCTTTGTATGTTTCTTAAAATGAATTGATGAATGATTCTGCCTCAGGAATCTTCAAATCAACACAATAACCAATAGTTATTTTGATTTTTAAAATACCTTTTTGTTATTACTAAAAACTGATTTCTGAAAAAATTTATTGAAATGTCGCTAGAAGAGTGGCACTTAAAGAACAATAAAAACTAAGAAACATTTACTAGGTTTTGGTGTGAACAGCTAAAAGGGCAGGGGACAAAGCTAACAACGAGAATCTACAAGCTAATTTTAAAATTTGAACTTACGTTGCTTCCAGAGAACAGTCGATTTAAACGAAAGACACCACCGTCCCGCACAATCAAGCAAGACTCACTTCGCGGCACAACAACTTCTCAAAGCTTCCTCGCAGACGGGATTCATAAATATTTTTCGTTCAAAATACAAAAACATGTGGTTAAATTTTGTTTGTTTATATATAAGGGTTTTTTTATTTGTGTTTACATAAGTTTCTAATAATTATATATTTTATGTGTTGAGTACAAATACTAATATCTGTTACCCGATCAACAATCGACGAAATAAATCAAGTCCATGAGTAAAATGAGCAATAAATCATACCTCTAAGTCTGTATTCTAAGTCACGTAGGCAAAGTCAATACCATTGCAAAGTTAGAACTGTATATTGTAATTAAATTCACGTTTTACGTAAATTCATTTACTATGAACTATAGATGAATGATCAAAACAAAATTTACAAACTTTAGCCTGTCAAATGCACCTCTAACTTAATAAGTAAACCCCTATCATCTCTGTTCATGTAGATAACATCACGGATGGGTGGTTCAACATTATCCTAACCGTAACGATCGACTGGCTTTTGTTTGAATGGTGTCACTGATGTATATCGTGACTTTTACTATAGTTGATACTGTGATTGGTGACGTCACAATTGGGCGATTCAACATTATCCTAACCTAACCGTAACGGTCGACTGGCTTTTGTTTAAATGGTATTTATTACTGATAAGTATCGTGACTTGTGTTGTAGCTGTGACTGATTGGTGACATCACAACTGAGCGGTTTAACATTATCCTAACCGTAACGGTCGACTGGCATTTGTTTGAATGGTGTCACTGATGTATATCATGACTTTTACTACAGTTGATACTGGGATTGGTGACGTCACAACTGGGTGATTCAACATTATCCTAACCGTAACGGTCGACTGGCTTTTGTTTAAATGGTATCACTGATATGTATCGTGACTTGTGTTGTAGCTGTGACTGATTAGTGACTACATAGATGTGTATCTTGTAGATGTGTATCGTGATTTGTACTACAGCTGATACTATGATTGATGACGTCACAACTGGGTGATTCAACATTATCCTAACCGTAACGATTAACTGGCTGTTGTTTGAATGGTGTCACTGATGTATATAGTGACTTTTACAACAGTTGATACTGTGATTGGTGACGTCACAACTGGGTAGTTCAACATTATCTTAACCGTAACGGTGGACGGGCTTTTGTTTGAATGGTGTCACTGATGTGTATCGTGACTTCTACTACAGTTGATCCTGTAGTAGATTGGTGTGTCACAACTGGGTAGTTCAACATTATCCTAACCGTAACGGTCGACTGGCTTTCATTTAAATGGTGTCACTGATATTAATCGTGACTTGTTCAACAGTTGTCACTGTGATTGGTGACGTCACAACTTGGTGATTTTAACATTATCCTAACCCTAACGGTCGACTGGCTTTTGTTTAAATGGTGTCACTGATATGTATCGTGACTTGTGTTGTAGCTGTGACTGATTGGTGACATCACAAATGAGCGGTTTAACATTATCCTAATCGTAACGGTCGACTGGCTTTTCTTTAAATGGTGTCACTGATATGTATCGTGACTTGTGTTGTAGCGGTAACTGATTGGTGACATCACAACTAAGCGGTTTAACATTATCCTAACCGTAACGGTCGACTGGCTTTTGTTTAAATGGTGTGACTGATATGTATCGTAACTTGTGTTGTATCTCTGACTGATTGGTGATATCACAACTGAGCGGTTTAATATGCCACTGTTATTACCACTGTACGTGTATGGGTGAGCGGGTGGGTCAATACCACTGTACGTGTGTGGGTGAGCGGGTGGGTCAATACCACTGTACGTGTATGGGTGGGACAATACTATTGTACTTGTATGGGTGGGCAGGTGGGTTATACTGGAGAAACGTTGATTTATTTTAGTACTTTAAACAAAAGCTAACCGTAACGGTCGATTGGCTTTTGTTTAAATGGTGTCACTGATATGTATCATGACTTGTGTTGTAGCTGTAACTGATTTGTGACATCACAACTGAGCGGTTTAACATTATCCTAACCGTAACGGTCGATTGGCTTTTGTTTCAATGGTGTCACTGATATGTATGTACTTGTGTTGTAGCTGTAACTGATTGGTGACATCACATCTGGGTGATTCAACATTATCCTAACCGTAACGGTCGACTGGCTTTTGTTTAAATGGTGTCACTGATATTTATCGTGACTTGTGTTGTATCTGTGACTGATTGGTGACATCACAACTGAGCGGTTTAACATTTTGTCCATATTTTAGATCAATTATTTTAGTTTAATTTCTTAACAAACGTATTCTCCATAGGTGAAATTTTTATTTACAAGCCTGGACCAGTGTATCGGGAATGAGGAGATTCGTTTTAGAAGTCCGATGGTTCCATTCAGTTAAATATTAATTATTTTTAATTTACAGCTGATAAGAACAAATTTCAAATCTGTTTATAGCTTAGTGGGATGTGTCTAAATAAACCTCTAAAACCTTCATGACTCATAGCACACAAACGTTCAGTATGTCCATGTATTTGTAAAGGACTAAATAATAGATTTTAAACCGTACGTCAGTATATTTGATTATATTGAATACAGTTTATTAAAAATTAAGCTCATGCATATTTAAAATCACTTTAAAACTTTCTATAGTACACTACTTTCAGTGATTTGTGTGGCTTATGATATAATGGGACTATGGGCCCATTATAATAAAATAATGATTCTTTGTCCCACTCTATTAAGTTTATAGTTTGGAAGTTATAATGAACCTCTGATACAAGAAATAAATAAAAGTAATAACTTTTCTTACGATTACAGGTACATGTTACCAGTAGAAGGGTTGATGACACTTACCTGAAAAAGAGAAGAAGAGAAATTAAAAATTGTTTATTACGTACTATCTAAATTATACTAAAATACAAATCAAAGTTATCGAAAAGGTGATACACATAAAAAGTATAAACATTTAACTTCACAAACTAACACCGTCTATCGACAAACATGTATATATCCTTTTTCAGACATTACTTGCTTGAAAGGCGTTACGTTTGACCTCCGTACCAGACCAATATTTGAAAAGCGACATTGTTCGAAGAGTAAACAATCAAAAGTGTAACAGTTTATAATAAACCGTCGTGTTTAGAACACTCAAAGCATCACGCTTTCTTTATAAATGTTTAACTCAGACGTAGTTACCACACTGATAAAAATGATAAGAAATAGACTCATATTCTTATCATTATTCTCATATTGATAAGCCAATATACTCATATTCATAAGCAATAGTATAACAAGATTTTTTATGAACAAAAAAATGCTTCTGAAATATAATTATTGAAAACAAATTGAAATCCTCCTTACGCAAACGTACATGCGTGACTTTAAACGTATATGCACAATTTTATAAATATGTGTTTTGTGGCCTTTTACTGTAAATGTTTGGACTGTTCAAAATATCAAATATCTTCAGCAATTGAATTCCACAAATAAAGTAATACGTTACAATCAATCAAACATCATAATAATACAATTTTTAGGAAAACCTTATCTGATCATATATTTTTCTTATATTTAATAAAAGCCCTTTTCTACATTATATAGATTTTTATTCGAAAGTTGATTGGACTAGATTAACAAGCGATTACTGTCTCTTCTAGAATGAGTATACGGAGTATACCGGTCTCAGCCAATTCCGTCGATTTTTTTTATTTTTAATTACTATTCAATAATGACTTTATGACAAAGAACCAATGAGCACTTTCCCCCAGTAAATATTAAATCTGGACATAAAAATGAAAAAGAAATGAAATTTTACACCAAAATGATGTGAATTATACTAATACTATGTAAATTTTCCTCTTAACACGATTTTTACATTCTTTCTTCCAAGAGTTAGGTTTGGATTGGTTAGTAATTACCCAGGACTTTGGTGGGTACATTTGATATGTTCATTCTTTTCTCTTTTTTTGAGGAGAGGCCGATCTCCTTACTCATGTCCATTCCCCATGTGGCATTCCTAATTGATCTGTGCGAGAAGCTTATTGAGACAGAGTGAGGCCGGATTCGAACCAGTGCTATCAGTCTCTATCACTAACCCAAGCTCAAAGTCCTGACGCCGTCCACTTGGTAACCTATATAACCTACTATGATAATAGTGTTCAGGTCTATTACAACTGAAGTGTATAGGTATAATATATCAATAGGTTTAGATATACGGTGTATTAGTGATATTATACTATACTAAATCCTTGTGTGAATTTATTACTTTATAGTACAATTGGTAAGATTAGGCCCTACAGCTTGACTGTTTGTATTGTATGATTAATTTAATTAGTTAAATAAATTATAAGCACTCTCATTGCGCGAGTTCTTAATTCCTACGTTCTCGTAGTAGTGGAAACGTGTTTTCCGTTACATTACCTAACCTAACATTGTTTGTTGATTATCTCAGTTATTTTTTTCGTATGAAGAAGTAAATGTCATATTCATGAGTAGCAGAAAAAACTACATATTATTAATGTAATATAGGCTACATATTTTTTTGTATAAAGAAGTTTTGCTATGTAAAAATTCCCTATTTCCCGCAAAAATTACTATGGATTCGTTTTCGTGGGGTTAATATTTACTTGTTAAAAATGAAGGGGGGGCACTTATATTCCACATTTACCCCAGTTTGAAGATATGTACTGTACTTTGAATGATATGGGCTTATATAAATTTGTGTTCGGCGGTTTATCATCAATACCTGTGAATCAGGAAAGGTAGATTCAGAGGCATACAACCACTATTATCGGGTATTTCACCTCTACCAAGAGGCATTGTTATGACAGCCAGGTATAACCTCGAGTTAAATCACTGTTCTACCTGGCCATGTACTTGATAAGGCAGGATCCCCAGGTGGCCCAAATACCACTGGCAAAATAAAGTGAAGACTGCAAACCATCATTTTGCAATTGAAATAACGAAATATAATCTTCTAATAATATACAATTATACATTATGAATTACACCACAATAAAAATAGCTGCATCTAACAGCAATTGTGGCCAGGAAAATCATCAATAATGGATTATATATTAAATCCATTATAATAACATAAATGGACAAGTCCGAATATAAAATATACTACCACTACCTGTATCACTTGCGGATCACTTTTTAGAATATAATAATAATAAAGTACCCACAAACAGTGTTTGAATATATTATTTGGACACAAAAGGTATTAAAAAAATACAACAATACCTAAAACAATTTTAAAAAATGTATTATTGTTTAATGTAGAATACAATTCAATATTTACTCTCAAAAAATAGAAAAACTCGATTTAAACCTATAATTCGGTAATAAGAGAATATTACTTTGGTATATACACATAGTTAGTATATGCACCAACATGGAATTGATAAAAATATCACAATACAAAACATTTGTATTCAAAAAGAAAAAAATGTATGTTTGTAGAACTTAACTTGTCAAACAAACAAACATTTTGTAAGTAAGAAAAAATGTATTCTACCAGCAACTAATCGGAATTTTTCTATGTTATAAGACCTTAACCCGTACGTTAAGGATTTACAACCAACATACAGTACTAAAGTAATATCAACCAACATACAGTACTAAAGTAATATCAACCAACATACAGTACTAAAGTAATATCAACCAACATACAGTAGGCTACTAAAGTAATATCAACCAACATACAGTACTAAAGTAATATCAACCAACATACAGTACTAAAGTAATATCAACCAACATACAGTACTAAAGTAATATCAACCAACATACAGTACTAAAGTAATATCAACCAACATACAGTACTAAAGTAATATCAACCAACATACAGTACTAAAGTAATATCAACCAACATACAGTACTAAAGTAATATCAACCAACATACAGTACTAAAGTAATATCAACCAACATACAGTACTAAAGTAATATCAACCAACATACAGTACTAAAGTAATATCAACCAACATACAGTACTAAAGTAATATCAACCAACATACAGTACTAAAGTAATATCAACCAACATACAGTACTAAAGTAATATCAACCAACATACAGTACTAAAGTAATATCAACCAACATACAGTACTAAAGTAATATCAACCAACCAACATACAGTACTAAAGTAATATCAACCAACATACAGTACTAAAGTAATATCAACCAACATACAGTACTAAAGTAATATCAACCAACATACAGTACTAAAGTAATATCAACCAACATACAGTACTAAAGTAATATCAACCAACATACAGTACTAAAGTAATATCGCCTTTGTATAGCATTTTATTGAACTATATTGTGACTTTTAATGGTTAGGTGTAAGAGAGGACTTTTTAGCCCTAACTTCGCTATTTGTAACATAATTATACAATAAAAATAGTTTTCATTTTATTTCATTAAAACGTTGTTTTTAAAACATAGTTCATTATATGAATGAATAAGGGCGTCTCATTGAAATAAATCAACGATAGGTTCCCTCTAAGAGTACAGAAGGTACCTAAAATATTTCATATTGTGTATAACAGCTATACACAACTATTTTCTAGGAAAGTTTGTAGAAATAAAAAACTATTATTATCACCTTCTACGCCTCTGGCACCCAGAAGATTGGAAAAAGTAACCAATATAATACTGCCCTTGTTCAATATGTTATTTTGGCTTTTACAAAACTCATAGTTGTTTGCAGATAGTGTTTAACACCTAGCCGATTCCATCGGAGGTGTAACCAACACTGCGTATAAAAATAATGAATTGTGAATTTTCCACTCTGTACAAACAGTAATAAAACAATAACAACACTTCGGATATACCCACCAATCAGTAGCTGGAGAGGTTTAAAAAAAAATAAATTTCAGGCTTTCTTTTGTTTTAGTCTGTCTATGAAAATACAGTCAGTTTTTGCCACGTGACGTCTACATTTATGCTTTAAAAATAAAAAACAAATACTGCAAGTTATATAAAATAATACGGTATAATAAATTTGTATTCTCTTATTTCTTATACAAATAAACCGAACTACCGAGCCAGTCTTTGGCAACGCCTGATCGGTGTCCTGTATTTGCTAAGCCCGTGATTACTGTTATTGTGACGGCGTTGGCAAGAACACGACTCCAACATTACGTCAACCAGCTCGTTGTGTCGTGGGAGACGACACTCTCATTTGCCGTTTTTCAATAACCGCGATTTATTATGAGAACCCACTAATTAATTAGGCCACTAACAACATCTAAATAAAGTATATATTTCAAATTACATACTATTTTTACATGTGGCGCCCGTAAAAATTATGACACCGATATTCACACAAGGATAATTCTGTAGTTACATAATTTACGTTTCAAATAATTAACAGACTATTATTCATTCTATTCATAAGATAATAGTCAAGTCAAATAAGAAAAGTACACAATCATATTATTTATCTTGTAGAGTTCAGTCTTAGAATTACTGATCAATATATTTGTATACTGGTTTACTTACTTTATTGTCAAGAGAAAGGACAACAAGGTGATTAAACCAGTATACATATGATTTGATTTAGTAGTACAATAATTGCATTGTATTACAATCGTCATAGTTACGTAGTTTTATAGATTAATTAAACTTATAACAAATAAAAAACAGACAAAGAACTGTATTGTGATTGCTCTATCAACATTCGTTCCAACTATAATTTACACATACACACACAAATTCACACATGGACAATATTAACTTCTTATCAAAGGTACCAGAATCGGCAGCCTTTTCAGGATCATTCTATTCCCAGCAGCTGTCCATGAATTCGTCCAATGAGTAAAACACCTTGGTAACACATTCCTTAAGGTGATGCAATCGGTTGTAGGTGAGTTAATTATTTCCAAGTTTTATAATCAACATTTTAATGTCTTCCCTTGAGACAGGAAAAATACGACTCGTAAAAACAGCAAGTGTTTTAACCACTACATTAGAACTTGTGGCCTTATGAAGTGGTGAATTTAGCTGATTTTAAATCGACTAGAAGACAAAACGGTTCAACGGTATTTTTTTACAATTAAAATTATAAATATTTTTAAGTTTTTTTAATGAAAAACATCCTAATCCCTTCAGTTATGTGTAAAAAACGTACTTATAAAACTAATTTTGATTATAAATTTGGGAAATAATCAACTCACCAAAAACCCATAAGTTACATTTAAATGTATTTTGATACAACAATTTTATGGGTTCAGGGAGTCTATTTATCAACCTGTGCTATACAGGGTGCTGACAAGTCTGAACGGTCCAATAGCATGTGCACTCGTAAACGTACATATGGTATTATGATTCCGCAGTTTTAACATAGGACATAAAATTGAACTTTTTGATGCAATTAGTAGCTCTTCGCCACCTCAGGGGGACGGCCCGCAAGAAATCGGTAGAAAATCTTACATGTAAGCATAGGTGGATGTTCATACCATTTTAAAGGTCTTAATTAGTAGAACATTATAATGCAAATTTGATCTCAGAAGGTTAAATCTAAACAAAATGGCGGGGCTCGAAAGTTTCAGTACTGATCTTATGTGCAAATTCAAGAATAGCTTAATTTTATCGTAATCATATCAGAAGAAGCCACAAAACTTCACATGTGATTACTGTTCACAAACCTACTTTAAGATATATTCAGTGTCCTGCTATACTTCTATAGAAACGGTCCAGGAGGAGTCGGTTGAACATGTTTAATGTAAGCATAGGTTGATATGCAGATCAGTTTAAAGGGCTGGTCTAGTTCAAAACAATGCCGCAACCTGACGTCAAAAGCTTTAACCGTTACAAAATTATGGCTGTTTAAAATAGTTGAAAGTATATTTATTATAATTACGCAGTTTTAATAATAGTGTTGGCTAAAACAGAGGACTTATTAGTCCTAAAGCCCCTTTTTAAATAAAAATATGTTCTACAATAAAGCCAGCATTATTATATTATTTTCATGTTAGTTCCCACAGTGCACAGTTGTTTAGACGATTATGCCTGCCAAGAGACAGGACTTGGAAACATCATTAGTTCCAAGAGCCCCCAGCCCCAGACAAACAACCCTCTGTCAGCCCCTTCCATTTTCATCAACACGTCCACGTCTGGTGAGAACATTTAATCTCTAATGTAACATTATATCAAAACAGTCAACTGTCACTTTGTTGTAAGTACTTGTTACTTTACATAATATCCCCACTAGTCAGTGAGGTAACATTTTTAAACTACTTATACTCGAACTTTTGCACTTTTACGTTTTACAATAATTTAATCGTAAATGTTTTATGTACATTTACAGAGTAAATGTATTAACATATATTAATTTACATGTTAACTTGCAAGGCAAACGCACATCTTGGACTTGTTAAAGTTCTGTAACAGAGTAACTACGCCCAGATTTAACCTGTATTCAGGCCGTCGAGGCCTATGACGTGAATAACTAAATGCTTACAACAAGTATAACTGGGCCGGACAGTTTGTTATAATGTAGCGCATGTAGGAGTTCCAGCAGGAGAGAGGAATCATTCCACCACTGAGCTGCCTTAGTTCAAGGACGTGACTATCTTCCACCTTCAAATGTCCAACATCCGAAACCGTGTTTAGTTGGAAAAAAATTATTGTAATGAACTGTACAAGTTTGTTTAGTAGCTATTTATTGTTTTACATTATTAGGCATTGATTTATTGCTATTATTAATTTCTGCTTTAATACTAAATAATGATTTAATTTAATCGTTCTAAGCTTTATTGATAAGTGTTAATCAAACCAACCAATGGCCACTGCTGCTAATGATATAATGGACAGGGCTGCACGCGGCCTTCCATGATTGTGGTTGCCATATCAATTTTTAAAAGGGATTACACAGTTGGGAGAGTAGTTCTCTGTCTCACTCATCTCACTCGCACCAGTGCGTTCAGTAGATCGTTTTCTAAGCGGCCTATCTAAACGCCACGAACACTACAATTGTTTCTGGTTTTCTTTAGCTCGCTTTCATCGATGATTAGTTATGAAATTCTTTTAGTGTCATAAAATGTATTTAAAACCTGAATTAAGATGGAAGTAGATTAAACAGAAAAAGCGAACAAGTTTTTTTTTTACAACCGAGATAATAGTGTATTTAATATAACAAAATCAAATATATATAACTAAAATATTGCAATACATAATATATAACATATAAGTAGAAACAAAGTTATTTATTATACAATTAAACAATTGTTTTGAGGGAAATAATGGTAATTAACGGAAAACAAAAAAATAAAAAATTTTGTATTTCACAATAGTACAAAGAAAACAAAAACAACTCTCAAATAAAATTTATTTACGATGCCCGATTTCAGTATACGACAGATAAATAACTGATTTAAATGAGAATAAATATTTTGTGAACATTTAAGAATTCAATATGAAATCACGGCCAACGATTTCTTTTGAAGTATTGCATTGATGTGTAACTTTAAACAAATGAAGTCACAAAAATCCGATACATTTTTTATCCATAAAGCGTGCACGTATTACTTTTACTTTTTAGTACAACGTTTAGATAATCATTATTTTAATTTGTTAGATATCTATAATTTAAAAAAGTACGTTTTTATTTTAATTATTTTCATTTACAATTATTATTAACTATATTAATAACTTTAAATGTAAAACGAAAATCCTTAATTGACATCTTTAAAATATGCATTAGTGAGGTAGTTGTAGATAATCGATTATTTAGCTTCAAAGATTTTCAGAGCGTATAAATAACAGGCTCAGAACATCTCAATAAAAATTAACAAGACATTAGGCTAACAAGACATAATTAATATTACATAGTTTTTAGAATATCTCCTAAACTAGTTGGAGATCACAGCTAAGCTAACTATAAAAAGTATTGTTTTAAACATTCTACGCACGTTGAAATCAGCACATTACTTAATCTAAAAAAGTGTAACTACACGACTGCAAAGCTTTCGTAAGAATAATTTCTTTAAATTATTATTAAAGTGAGAGGTGTTGTATAATATAACATAAAAATAGAGCTCAAAGTTTATACCAAGAATTCAAAATAGGCATATTTAACGTGTAATTACTAAAGTGGCTGAATTAACTCGTGATCAAAGTGACGGCAAGCACCATTACACCGAGTGGAATGTTGAACTGTTGGAGTGATAGCACAAGTATCATCAACAATCTAAACCACAACTCAAGGCTGCTGGTTCAACAACTGCAGTCTCCTTGGGAGAGGAACTCGGGTCACTGGTTCGACCGAGAACCACAACTCAAGGCTGCTGGTTCAACAACTCCAGTCTCCTTGGGAGAGGAACTCGGGTCACTGGTTCGACGAGTGATAACTCAAGTACCATCAACAATATAAACCACAGCTCAAGGCTGCTGGGTCAATAACTCCTGTCTCCTTGGGAGAGGAGCTCGGGTCACTGGTGGGTCAACAACTGCAGTCTCCTTGGGAGAGGAACTCGGGTCACTGGTTCGACGAGTGATAACTCAAGCACCATCAACAATCTAAACCACAACTCAAGGCTGCTGGGTCAATAACTCCAGTCTCCTTGGGAGAGGAGCTCGGGTCACTGGTTCGACGAGTGATAACTCAAGCACCATCAACAATCTAAACCACAACTCAAGGCTGCTTGTTCAACAACTCCAGTCTCCTTGGGAGAGGAGCTCGGGTCACTGGTTCGACGAGTGATAACTCAAGCACCATCAACAATCTAAACCACAACTCAAGGCTGCTGGGTCAATAACTCCTGTCTCCTTGGGAGAGGAGCTCGGGTCACTGGTTCGACGAGTGATAACTCACGCACCATCAACAATCTAAACCACAACTCAAGGCTGCTGGTTCAACAACTCCAGTCTCCTTGGGAGAGGAGCTCGGGTCACTGGTTCGACGAGTAGGAGCTCGGGTCACTGGTTCGACGAGTGATAACTCAAGCACCATCAACAATCTAAACCACAACTCAAGGCTGCTGGGTCAATAATTCCTGTCTCCTTGGGAGAGAAGCTCGGTTCACTGGTTCGACGAGTGATAGCTCAAGTACCATCGTTATGTGTTTTTTCAAAAGGTAATTTATTGGAGTATTATCGCTTGAGGAGTCTCATGAATATTGAAGGACATCTTGGTGAACTTCGTATTAAAGGGATGGATAACGTTGAATGTATGTTGCACATGAGCGGGAAAATTCGACTGTTGAAAATTAAGTTGCAATTAGCAAGATCAGCCAGGTAATATCTAAGTTCATACTCAAACCAAGAATCACTTAATTAATATTGCCAATACGTTCTTTTCTGGAGAATTTGCTCGCCTTCACATAAGAGCATGTGAAGAAACAAGTATTGAATATTTACGAGCGTTGGAATGGAAATCACAATTTTAAAATGACGACAGAATAGTATCTATAACTTTTATATTCTAAATAATTTTTGTGGCTAAAAAATTAGGTTAAACTGTATAGTATAATAGTTGGTAAACTAAGAACGAAATTATTGTTAAGCGATTTCTAAATAAATCACGCACATCCTGGCTCTAGCAATAAATAACAGTGTGTACAGGACGAACTTGAACCAACCACTGTAAAACTATATTGATTACGTGTTAGTGTGAATTACCGCATTACATGTGGCTGCAGTGGTAACAACAGTTGGTACAGCACCCCCCCCCCGCTAGTATGTGCGGCTAAAATCAAATACAGTAGACTTTAATGATAGTTCATTGTAATACATGGATACGCTACTTTACTCTTCGATATATAAGTCAATTTCGTCTCTACTTACGTCTCTGCACCAGTTAGCGTCAGTATTGCGGCGACTCATTAGTTGTGTGTATTTAGGCAGGTCAGTCAACGTCAAGGAGGGAGACCACCACAAAACACAACTTAATCTCTGCACCAGTTAGCGTTAGTATTGCGGCGACTGATTAGTTGTGTGTATTCAGGCAAAGTCAGTCAACGTCAAGGAGGGAGCCGACCACAAAATACAACTTACTGTCTCTGCACTAATTAGCGTCAGTATTGCGGCGACTCAGTAGTTGTGTGTATTCAGGCAGTATCAGTCACCGTCAAGTAGGAGCCGACCGCAAAATACAACTTACTGTCTCTGCACTAGTTAGCGTCAGTATTGCGGTGACTCATTAGTTGTGTGTATTTAGGCAGGTCAGCCACCGTCAAGGAGAGAGCCATCCACAAAATACAACTTACTGTCTCTGCACTAGTTAGCGTCAGTTTTGTGGTGACTCATTAGTTGTGTGTATTCAGGCAGTATCAGTCACCGTTAAGTAGGGAGCCGACAACAAAATACAACTTACTGTCTCTGCACTAGTTAGCGTCAGTATTGCGGTGACTCATTATTTGTGTGTATTCAGGCAGTATCAGTCACCGTCAAGTAGGGAGCCGACCACAAAATTCAACTTACTGTCTCTGCACTAGTTAGCGTCAGTTTTGCGGTGACTCATTAGTTGTGTGTATTCAGGCAGTATCAGTCACCGTCAAGTAGGGAGCCGACAACAAAATACAACTTACTGTCTCTGCACTAGTTAGCGTCAGTATTGCGGTGACTCATTAGTTGTGTGTATTCAGGCAGTATCAGTCACCGTCAAATAGAGAGCCGACCACAAAATACAACTTACTGTCTGTGCACTAGTTAGTGTCAGTATTGCGGTGACTCATTAGTTGTGTCTATACAGGCAACATCAGCCACCACCGTCAAGGAGGGAGCCGACCACAAAATACAACTTACGTCTCCACACTAGTTAGCGTCAGTATTGCGGTGACTCATTAGTTGTATGTATTCAGGCAATGTCAGTCAATGTCAAGGAGAGAGCCGACCACAAAGTACAACTTACTGTCTCTGCAGTCTGCACTAGTTAGCGTCAGTATTGTGGTGACTCATTAGCTGTATGTATTCAGGCAGTATCAGCCACCGTCAAGGAGGGAGCCGACCACAAAATACAACTTACGTCTCTGCACTAGTTAGCTACAGCATTGCGGTGACTCATTAGTTGTGTGTATTCAGGCAATGTCAGTCAACGTCAAGGAGGGAGCCGACCACAAAACACAACTTACTTCTCTGCTAATATATTTAGGGTCAGTATTGCGCTGACTCATTAGTTGTGTGTATTCGGGCAATGTCAGCCAACGTCAAGGAGGGAGCCGACGCACCGCAATCCTCGCCTCCTGTTTGTTATCTGCTGCTAATGAACCCTATTGACGCCCACGACCGGACGCTTTGTCCACTGCCACTCGGTAGTCTTTTGTTAACTAGGTCTGTGCTCTACCAATCAATGTAAACTAAACTCCTCACTATTGAGTATTGGTCTACAATGAGTTAAACGAACATTGTCTATTCTAACGATAATAGTCTTACAGAACCCTCCATCCTTAATTCACCTGCTCTGGTAATACTGTTTATTATTATCACAGTGTATATAACTAAAACTAAAATCTTTATTTTAGTATTTTTGTGTATATTATAATCCAGCGACTTAACAATTCTGTTTAAGAGTTTTATTAAGATAAAGAAGTATGATATTAATTGGTAGAGCATTTTGTATATATAGCCTTTGTATGTTTTATATTTTTTTAAACTCAAAATGGTTTTAAAGCGAGTTTTAAACAATTTTCCGTTTGTTGGTTACATTACATGCTCAAAGACATTTGTAACCCCCTTCAGGGTGGCCTTTGTTACGAAGTATTAAGTTAGTGAACGTGCAATGTCCCAAGTCAGTATTTTCGTATTTTGTTCTTTGTCACGTGATAAATACCAGTGGCCACCAACAACATTTATAATGCAAATTGAATACGTAATTCCTAGTAATTTAAACTGGCAATGAAATGTCAGTAACATAAATATATTTTCTACCGTGAATTTCTTGTTTTTAACATGTCATCTCGACATAAAATTGTCAGAAGGTAGGTCTAAGGTCACGCCTACGATTTACATGCTTACGTCGTATCGCAAGTGAACAAGTAGGAATATAAATACATTACATACTAAGGGGGCGTGATGACTTGATGACTTGGATAAAGAATTAAATATCGAGAACGGCAGTCAAAATATCAATAGTTTTTTTCCTGGTTTTGTCTTTTCTTTTTTTAGGAAAAGATCACAAATTAGAATCTTAGTTACCTTCTTGGAGCGGCTTTCTGTGTACTTTGAAAACAACTGACCATCTACATCTTTTGATTCTATCTATGTTTCCTGCCCTTATACTATTACTGGCTATAAAGTAAGACTCCTTTCTCTAGCAATACAACAATTACGTTATCTCTCATATAATGTGACGACCTTTATATTACTGGAGAAGTTTAGTGGGATATTATCCTCTTGCTGGAGAATATCTAACACTTTCCTACTACAGAAGAGCTACGATAGCTAGCTAAAAACGTAATATCACAAAATTTCAGATGTGGCCTTCTTTATTTTTTCGGAAATTCTTCTACCAGAATAAGTTTTTTTTGGATCCTCAAGAAAGAATAATGAATTTCACTCTCTAATAATGCCTTTTGGTAATATTTAGTTCATGCAGTCTTCTTGAAATTCTCGAGCGAATTGCCTTTCGTTTTTATATTGTAGAAGAAATCGATATCCTAAACTTATTCTTATTTTTTCATACAACTTGAGATCTTTTCAATCTTTCCACATTAATTTTCGAAAATTTTATTTGATACTAATTTTATTTTATTTTATTGGAACGAAGTATCATTCTTATTTATTTGTCCGTGCTTTGCAAAAGTTTAAGAGTTTCTGCAGCATATAATGCTTCTGGTTTTATAACTGTGATGTAGTGTTAACATTTTTTACTCCAATCTAGTGATACATTTTTGCATCTATCCTTTGCTAAAGGAAGAGCTAAGTACAGTTCCTGTGATCTAGACTCAAGTGCATGCTGTAACCAACTCTTCTTTGCAAGTTACTTTAATTTAAATTTTCTTAATAATTTGTTAAAAATTATGTAAATTAATTTTTATTCTCTTATGTCTCAGGGTTAAATGTGGGTAATTTGGTGGAGCTATAAAATACAATAGATTAAGACTGTTTTGACAAAACTAGTTTATTGATACAGTTCTTTAGTTTTAGATTTTACTGTTTTAATAACTTTTTCATTAGAACAAAATTGAAATTGAATTAATTCTTTTAACAAAACTGCTTTATAAAACATGATTTAAGCTTAACTTATAGCTAAAACTTATCTTGCAGTCCTTCCATTCTATTGGTGAACATCTGGTTGTTCTTCAATCATGTGTCATATCTCGTTAAATTTAATCCTTTAAAACCGCACAAAAATTTAAATTATTGAAGATGTTTACTTTAAAACAAATAGAAATTCCTTCTTTGAGGATTGTATTTTTTAATTTAAAAAAGTCACACGCGGTAATATGTACGTTGTAACGGGAAGAACACCATATTCAGGTGTTGTTACTGGTAAGGAGGATTGCCAAATGAGAGTGAGTGATGCCTTTAGAACGCTGAGCTTGGGTTCCCCCCTCTTATTATTTTGTCCGGTGAAACTAAATCGTATTGGGTCAGAGAGTTCATTTCCGCATATTCCATGAGGTTTGTCCCCGGTAGGTGCTGCGCTCATCGGTTGTTTCCTTAACCAGACCTATCCTTTGGAATCTTCCATTGCGTTGTCACACTGTGACTCCCCTTTTGGTTCGCCATGTGGACTCTTCTTCTGAGAAATTAGTCGAAAACAGACATGCTCCACCCTTCCAAACAATAACAGAAAGAATGTTGTTTATTCAATTCTTTTAAAACATCTGTCACGATGTCTCCACTTTCCTAGCTGACTGGTTCTTTACTTACAACGATTTAAGAATATTATCTGAATGTTTGTTATTTATTTTAATTAAATATATTTATTTCTTCAACAAAATAATTTATCATTTATTTAATTTAATTAATTTATTCATCAATTTGGTGGACCTGTTACAATGCCAACCAATCCGTTCACCTAAATACTTAAAATATTTTACTCTCTCAATTTATTCATGTGTCTCGGTGAGTTTGTTAAAAGTGTTATTTATTTACTTTTGATCCTGTGTCAAGCAAGGTACACTCTTGAAGCCAACAATCATACGCCTGTAATTTTATTTATACATTTATTTTATTACACTACTCATTTACAGCGTGATAAATAAATGTACTCCTCAATCCTCAATTTCGGGATACACAAACTGACTGGACAGAAGATGGATTAGAGACCTCCTTGAATGAACTCATTAAGACTCATCTTGGGTGTTCCACAGGGAACTAACTCTGTTACATTGTTTAACTGAGCTTATAACTTTGTTCATTTTGATTTTTCTAAGGTAATGTATAGCTCCAAAAACAAAATAAAAGTTAATAACACTTTCACACTGTTCCGAATGAAAGAATGTAAAGCGTGTGCGTGTTTTTTTTTTTTTTTTTTTTTTTTAGTGACATCGATTTCTTCTTTAACCTTAGCCTGCTTATTTCGACAGTTCAGACAGTAAGAATGTTACTGATATAATCTGTCAGTTAATTTTAAAGTCCTGACGCCTTAAACCGCTTGGACACGGGCATTTAGATAGAAAATAGCGAGAAATTAAACAATCTTAACATACAAAATGAATATCAAATATTTTAAGGACGAAACATAACACACCGTCTTCCTGTTACAGTAGTGTTACATATAAGTCAACCCCCTCGATTTTAAAGACAATTAGTTGCCCATTTTTCACCCATAAAATAATTTACAATGTCAACGGTATATGGAAATTACTTAACACAATGTTATCACTAGTTATATGTTATTATTTTCTGAGAGTGACTTAATTAACTTAAAATAAACAGTTGTAACGTACACAGCTGCCATGAAATCACCAGACAATATTCAGCAGCAAGTTATAGACACGACTCTTAAATACTTATCAACTAAAACCCCTCTTTACTAAAATACGCAGGACGACTTATTCAATTACAGTCATTCTTGAAGGAAAATTTAAGCGTAAAAATCAACTTGCTTCGTACATTAGAGGACCAAGTGCACTGAGGCTGACAAAGAAGCATAATTTGAAAACATCCGCATGTAAATATGACAAAATCATGAACATTAGGTAACAACGTCCCGTCTCTAGACATCCATCTAAGGGATGTTTGATGCTAATACAAAACAGCTAACTAATGTGTCTGTTATTACTTTACAATGCAATCCAACCGTTCATCAGGACAAAGCATTACTAACTAGCTGCTCAGGTCTCGCAAAGCTCGTATTGTGTCTGTTATCACTTTACAATGCGATCCCAACCGTTCGTCGGGACAAATCATTACTACCTAGCTGCTCAGGTCTTGCAAAGCTCGTATTGTGTCTGTTATCACTTTACAATGCGATCCCAACCGTTCATCGGGACAAATCATTACTACCTAGCTGCTCAGGTCTTGCAAAGCTCGTAGTGTATCTGTTATCACTTTACAATGCGATCCCAACCGTTCATCGGGACAAAGTATTACTACCTAGCTGCTCAGGTCTCGCAAAGCTCGTATTGTGTCTGTTATCACTTTACAATGCGATCCCAACCGTTCGTCGGGACAAATCATTACTACCTAGCTGCTCAGGTCTTGCAAAGCTCGTAGTGTATCTGTTATCACTTTACAATGCAATCCAACCATTCATCGGGACAAAGCATTACTACCTGGCTGCTCAGGTCTTGCAAAGCTCGTAGTGTATCTGTTATCACTTTACAATGCGATCCCAACCGTTCATCGGGACAAATCATTACTACCTAGCTGCTCAGGTCTTGCAAAGCTCGTAGTGTATCTGTTATCACTTTACAATGCGATCCCAACCGTTCATCAGGACAAAGTATTACTACCTAGCTGCTCAGGTCTCGCAAAGCTCGTATTGTGTCTGTTATCACTTTACAATGCGATCCCAAACGTTCATCGGGACAAAGTATTACTACCTAGCTGCTCAGGTCTCGCAAAGCTCGTATTGTGTCTGTTATCAATTTACAATGCGATCCCAACCGTTCATTGGACAATGTATTACTACCTAGCTGCTCAGGTCTCACGATGCTCGTATTGTATCTGTTATAACTTTACAATGCAATCCCAACCGTTCATCGGGACAAAGCATTACTACCTAGCTGCTGAGGTCTCGCAAAGCTCGTATTGTCTGTTATTACTTTACAATGCGATCCCAACCGTTCATCGGAACAAAGCATTACTACCTAGCTGCTTAGGTCTCGCAATTCTCGTATTGTGAAAAACAAAAAAAGAAACAGTAAATACAAATTTACTAAAGTATTAAAAATAAAAATTATGTAAAACTTGGCCAACTGATCGCAACACAACTGATTGCTTACGTGATGGCTCAGCGGCCCTTAAACAAATTTTTGAGGGCCCTAAAACTTTTTAGAACTGCAATGATTTGTTAAGGTGACAACGGCTTGGTATTTTTATAAGCCAACAAAACAAGATCACAATGGTTCGTCTTTGTTTTAATGCACTAAGTACTAACTTAATAGCAGACAGACAAAGTGCAAGCTATTAATCTGCCTGTATATGTACTTGCGGCTCTTAGATTATTTTGGAAAAAAGTAATAAGGCCCTTCGTGAAATCCTAGTGAGGAACTCTGGGCTAAGGCTTCGGACTGCGGAGGACTGCGCATTCCCAACTACTAAGGAAGTAAGCAAACGGTCGGTACTTCACTCATTGAATAACATTCACGTATAGGCCTGCAGGAACATGATGGCTAGATGGTTACTAACGAGCATTATAAAGCATTTTCATTGAAAGAGCTAAATAAAGGTAGATAATGCATATCCCGACACCAGCCAATCAGAGCCTTTGTTACCATTCATCGTACAAGCGAGGAAGCTCACACACGGTGCAACTTAACCTAGGAGGTTATTTTCAACAATGTAGGTGCATTGTGACAAAAAACAGTTACAGTAACAAAATTACACAAGATAAAAGTGAATATGAGAATAGTGAGCTGGGATGTCTTCTTGTTTAACATATACATATAGGCCTACATACATACATATATATATATATATATATACATATATATATATATGATTATATACTTAATTTACACTTGAAAATGACCATAAAGTTGAAACATGTTGTGTGAATCAATTTTGATAAAAATGTTAAGGGTACTAAGTTTTTAATTTTATTACATCCTAAATATAAATATAGGATGTAATAAAAAAATTTTAAGGGTACAATATATATACATCATATATACATCATATATATATATATATGATGTAATAAAATTAAAAACTGAGTATCCTTAACATTTTTATCAAAATTGATTCACACAACATGTTTCAACTTTATGGTCATTTTCAAGTGTAAATTAAGTATATAATCATATATATATATATATATATATATATATATATATATATATATATATATATATATTGTTTAATTAAAACTTCACTCGCCAGTTCACATGGGCCTGCAGGCATCTGTGTCAACTTTATTCAACGAGTGAAGTACCGACCGTTGCTCAATGGGGATTCGAACTTTGGACAATGCTCTCCGTATTGCGAAGCCTTAGCCACTGCGCCACCACACCGGCGAACAAAGCAAAATAATATATTCTCAAAATACTAATAATTATAATTTTAAATACTTCCGAACAACGCAAAAACATAAACAACGCTAAATGAAAAATTGCTATTTTATACTTATTGAATATTAGTAACTTTTTTGAGAATGAAATAAAAAATTAACAAAAAATATTAACAAAATTTAAACAATCTAACTTTATTCAATTAAGAATTTCTTATCGGAGTTAAACATTAATAAGTTCTTATTTTACAACACAATCCTTCACTGTTTCATTAGGATATGATGTATGCCTAATATTATTATCAATTATATTTATACAGTGTATGTTTCTAAAATAGCACTGTATAAATATTCGGTATAGCGCGAGAAGCGCCCGAACGGTTATATGTTCCGTATAACGTCTATTACAAAGGCGGCAGTGCGGTCACAATATACATGAAGTGATGGAGTATATTTCAAAAAAGGATTTTATGGTTATTGAAAGACTGGGGATATAATGCATAATAAGATGGATGGGCATCAATAATGGGGACGCTAATACCCTCGCGGTCAACACACACACACGCGTACAGCGACAGCATCTTCAAGTCCTTTCATTAGAAAGGAAACAGTAAAACTGAATTGAAAACAAGCATAAATGATTGGAAAACTATAATTAATTAGATTACAGACATCACTTGAAAACTTGAGGAATTATTTATGACACTTGACGAGGCACAAGTACATCAACACAATACATCCTCTGACTGTGACTAACACTTTAGAACCACATATTACGACCTTGACCTCCCCACTCTCTCTACGTAAACAACAAGGATACTACAAGGCAGACGGATCTCTACGACTACCCCACACTACAATGTAGTTCGGTCTCGTAATGTTTGTGTGGCTCCTGTCTACACCACATTTCAATGAAGAAGCACCTAGATAGTTAATAGGTGTACGCAAACATCACTTACTGCACAGCTGGGTACAGTCACAAAGTTCTTCCCGTGTACTGTATGTTAATATCGCCATTTACAACAAGAAGACTGCCGAAAAAGAAAATTTGTGTATGTACACAAAAACGTGGTTTTTGGGTTTAGCCATTGATCACCTATGTACGTCTACAGTTAGAACTGCGAGGTAAACCGATATACCATTACCCACTTGCCAACGTCTTGAATCGCAAACCCATGATGGTGTTAAATTACCGCTCGACGAATCACAAATTGACTACTCTGACGCCAATCGCTTCCGGTTGGCTGGCGCTGTTGAGACCGTTTTGACTGGTGAAGGGGTCGGTTTTAAATAAATAATCTAAAATTCAATTAATATTTCAATTGATTTTACAGTCATGAATTAAAAAACAAATTAAAACAGCACAGAAGAGGTGAAGTTTCACAAACATAGTTATACTTACGTGTTATGCATGATACTTAATCCATTACTGTGTTCCTTATTTCCACTGTGATTTATTAATGAATAACTGCCCTTAATTCATCTTCAACTGATTTATTTGTTCTCCCATTAGTGTTATGGATAAGTCCAGATGAATTCCCTTCAAGTGACCTTTCTTGTCTTGTAGAAATAAAACCTGAACGTTGATAACCTTACATTGCATGACAAGTAAAATATTCACCTAAGATTTGTATTTTAAAATAAATTGTCTTTCTTAACGCATTAAGATATTTTTCATATAATTTTGTGTAAAAGTAGTTTTAACAAACTACATTAGTGTTAGCCATGTTTTGAAATACTAATAATTATTATAAAAAAGGATAAAAACAAATAGTTAACTTTTTATGGTCTAGTTTTCTATCAATTTAAGAAATGTATTGACTAAAGTAATTGGAAATAGAGTATTTTAAACTGTTGTGTACCAGATTTAACAAGAGCAGAAACAAACAGCTTTTAATCAGGGCGTCACTAGAATCATAAAAAGCGTCTCGTTTTTTATAAAAAGCAGTAATTTGTTTGGAATTTACTGAAGAATGCTCCTCCGCGGTGTAACAAGTGACATTATCGAGAAGGCAGTGACAGGTTCGTGCGACATCATTAGCAGTGATGTCGCAGTAGCCATTAACTCTCAACATCTAAACAGTTCCTGTGTAACAAGTGACATTATCGAGAAGGCAGTGACAGGTTCGTGCGACATCATTAGCAGTGATGTGGCAGTAGCTATTAACTCTCAACATCTAAACAGTTCCTGTGTAACAAGTGACATTATCGAGAAGGCAGTGACAGGTTCGTGCGACATCATTAGCAGTGATGTGGCAGTAGCCATTAACTCTCAACATCTAAACAGTTCCTGTGTAACAAGTGACATTATCGAGAAGGCAGTGACAGGTTCGTGCGACATCATTAGCAGTGATGTGGCAGTAGCTATTAACTCTCAACATCTAAACAGTTCCTGTGTAACAAGTGACATTATCGAGAAGGCAGTGACAGGTTCGTGCGACATCATTAGCAGTGATGTGGCAGTAGCTATTAACTCTCAACATCTAAACAGTTCCTGTGTAACAAGTGACATTATCGAGAAGGCAGTGACAGGTTCGTGCGACATCATTAGCAGTGATGTGGCAGTAGCTATTAACTCTCAACATCTAAACAGTTCCTGTGTAACAAGTGACATTATCGAGAAGGCAGTGACAGGTTCGTGCGACATCATTAGCAGTGATGTGGCAGTAGCCATTAACTCTCAACATCTAAACAGTTCCTGTGTAACAAGTGACATTATCGAGAAGGCAGTGACAGGTTCGTGCGACATCATTAGCAGTGATGTGGCAGTAGCTATTAACTCTCAACATCTAAACAGTTCCTGTGTAACAAGTGACATTATCGAGGAGGCAGTGACAGGTTCGTGCGACATCATTAGCAGTGATGTGGCAGTAGCCATTAACTCTCAACATCTAAACAGTTCCTGTGTAACAAGTGACATTATCGAGAAGGCAGTGACAGGTTCATGCGCCATCATTAGCAGTGATGTGGCAGTAGCCATTAACTCTCAACATCTAAACAGTTCCTGTGTAACAAGTGACATTATCGAGAAGGAAGTGACAGGTCAGTGCGACATAATTAGCAGTGATGTGGCAGGAGCCATCAACTGTCTACATTTAAACAGTTCCTGTATAACAGGTGACGTTATCAAGAAGGCAGTGACAGGTCAGTGCGACATAATTAGCAGTGATGTGGCAGGAGCCATCAACTGTCTACATTTAACAAATCCTGTGTAACATGTGACGTTATCGAGAAGGCAGTGACAGGTCAGTGAGATAATTAGCAGTGATGTGGCAGGAGCCATCAACTTTCAACATCTAAACAGTTCCTGTATAACAGGTGACGTTATCAAGAAGGCAGTGACAGGTCAGTGCGACATAATTAGCAGTGAAGTGGCAGGAGCCATCAACTGTCTACATTTAACAGTTCCTGTGTAACATGTGACGTTATCGAGAAGGCAGTGACAGGTTAGTGCGACATAATTAGCAGTGATGACGCGGTTGCCATTAACTCTCAACATCTAAACAGTTCCAGTGTAACAGGTGACGTTATCAAGAAGGCAGTGACAGGTCAGTGCGACATAATTAGCAGTGATGTGGCAGGAGCCATCAACTTTCAACATCTAAACAGTTCCTGTGTAACAGGTGACGTTATCAAGAAGGCAGTGACAGGTCAGTGCGACATAATTAGCAGTGATGTGGCAGGAGCCATCAACTTTCAACATCTAAACAGTTCCTGTGTAACAGGTGACGTTATCAAGAAGGCAGTGACAGGTCAGTGCGACATAATTAGCAGTGATGTGGCAGGAGCCATCAACTTTCAACATCTAAACAGTTCCTGTGTAACAGGTGACGTTATCAAGAAGGCAGTGACAGGTCAGTGCGACATAATTAGCAGTGATGACGCGGTTGCCATTAACTCTCAACATCTAAACAGTTCCTGTGTAACAGGTGACGTTATCAAGAAGGCAGTGACAGGTCAGTGCGACATAATTAGCACTGATGTGGCAGGAGCCATCAACTTTCAACATCTAAACAGTTCCTGTGTAACAGGTGACGTTATCAAGAAGGCAGTGATAGGTCAGTAGGACATAATTAGCAGTGATGTGGCAGGAGCCATCAAGTGTCTACATTTCAACAGTTCCTGTGTAACAGATGACATTATCGAGAAGGCAGTGATAGGTCAGTGGGACATAATTAGCAGTAATGCAGCAGGAGCCATCAACTGTCTACATTTAAACAGTTCCTGTGTAACAGATGACATTATCGAGAAGGCAGTGAGAGGTCAGTGCGACATAATTAGCAGTAATGCAGCAGGAGCCATCAACTGTCTACATTTAAACAGTTCCTGTGTAACAGGTGACATTATCGAGAAGGCAGTGAGAGGTCAGTGCGACATAATTAGCAGTAATGTGGCAGGAGCCATCAACTTTCAACATCTAAACAGTTCCTGTGTAACAGGTGACGTTATCAAGAAGGCAGTGACAGGTCAGTGCGACATAATTAGCAGTGATGTGGCAGGAGCCATCAACTCTCAACATCCAAACAGTTCCTGTGTAACAGGTGACGTTATCAAGAAGGCAGTGATAGGTCAGTGGGACATAATTAGCAGTGATGTGGCAGGAGCCATCAAGTGTCTACATTTAAACAGTTCCTGTGTAACAGATGACATTATCGAGAAGGCAGTGAGAGGTCAGTGCGACATAATTAGCATTGATGTGGCAGGAGCCATCAACTCTCAATATTTAAAAAAAAACAGTCCTATATAATATCACTACTATGGTAGGTAACGACTTAGCATGGCGATAAAAATTAATTAACTGGGACTATATCTTGTCTCAACTTTTTTGCATCTTCGAAGTTAATTAAAATCTACTGATCTAGTTACTTACTACTCCTTGGACCTTTTGATGGGACTAATTACATCAAGTGCAGGAATACTGTTTCAGTGAAAAACCTCTTCAATCTTTAAGTGACAAAAAGATAATCGTGAATGAGCTTTTCACAGGTGGATTTATTAAATTTAATGATATCGTCGTGCTTGAACACCTTTTATAAAAATACACGGTTGATATTTCGAGTACAAACGTATAATTCTGTTTTACACAAACATAAATGTTCACAGAGTTTTTATTGACTTATTTATTGATTCATGACTTATAGGATCCACTATTAAAAATAATCTATCAATCTTTAATCATGGGATCCATAAACAGGATACAATTTAAAAATTAAAAACAAAAATGTATAAATATAAACAAATCGTAAGTTTAATAATAGTCATAAAAATTTGGCAAACCTAATATCCATGCTAATTATCGCATTATTTGTTTAAGAGATTTGTAGTCGATTGGTTTATTTCGAAAGGCCCCAAAGTTTAAGCCTTAGATATTATTGTGATGTTCCCCGTCACATACAAACACTCGCTAACATTGCCCTGTCGAAATACCGAGCCGAGCACTGATTGACAGCTCATCTGCTCTGTTCGGAGTTAAGGGGCAATTTTGTCACAACTTTATCACCTCGAGCCGAACGGCGAACCGAACATCGCCTCGTAACATTTTGCCGAACGATTGTTGTTGTATTGTATTTTGTATAGATGTTCTACAGTTTCGCAATTTCTACATAGCTAGTTCACAGACGATAGCAGTGGCTCCATGTATTTATCTTCATTTATTTAATTTGAATTTAGCACAACAATTATGAAAAGGAAAGGAATGAGAGATGTTGTTGGCAAGAAAATTTTCTGCAAAGAAGAAATGGTGGTACAGTACTAGGTTGACTCTGAAGTTTCAGTGTGTAAGGGGTATATGTAATAATTTTACCAGTATGTCACCAAAAGAGATCTATCCCACAAGAGAGTGGCTTTTGTAACCCTCGATAAATACTATGTATCTTCTTCACTTCACTCCATCGCTGAACTTATTACAAATTATTGTACCTTAAACCTATTAAAACTACACTAAACTTATTACAACTAATAAAAATGTGACTAATAAACAACAAATACAGTAAACCATAAGTGTTAAATATAGCTTGATGCGCCGATTTTTTTTATTGTTAGGGAAGAAAGTTACGGTGCGATGTTACGAACCTGCCACACACTACCAACCCCGAGCCGTAACATCCTTTTGATGCGTTGGGGAAAAACCGACAACTTGATGGTTCGGGGCTCTGCTCGCCCAGATGCTCGACACGACGCTCGGCTCGGTAGAGTGCGGGGGGCTTAACTGATACATTAACAACAAATTAATTGGTCAAAAATATGTTATTAATTCCGCCTAATGCAGCAGATTATTAGGAAAAATCAGTTATCAATTAATAGATTGTAAGTGTTGATGAATGTAGATTTTATTATCATACTTCATCTGGAACACACATACATATCAGTCATTGGCATTTATAGGACTCCCAGTGGGAATGTAAACAACTGTTTTCTCAATTTTGAGTCACTTGTGGTCGAATTGACAGCAAAAAATTCACCTTTCATTTAATATAGATATACTTGATTCTAACAATTATCTAACAAAACGATTCTCAGATTGCTTAAAGACCTTTGGTCTAAAGTGGGTTATAAACTCTCCTTCAAGAATTACAGCCACTACTGAAACTGCAATAGATAATGTAATCACGAACATACCTTACATTGTTGTGTCTGTGGTCAATACCGCATTAGCAGACCACTGCGGCCAACTCGCTACTATTTTAGGTCATTATCATGAAGGTAATAGTCCTGCCCCCCGGGAGATAAGAGACACAAGGTCTTCCAATATCAGTCCTCTTAACTCACTGCTGAAAAAGGAAGATTGAAAACTTTTAAATGCCGATGAAGACTGCGAAAGTAAATTTTCTAAATTCGAGGATGCTTTTAATGTTTACGTTAATACTTGTTATACGTTACGTTAATACCCAATAAGAACTAAAAAAACCAAGCTAGCTAATAAAGTTGGCTCTTGGATTACAAAAGGGATATTAATTTCCAGAAAAAAATTTTGGAAAATTTCAAAAACTTCTGTCGATTTGGAATTTCAAAACTTTTTTAAAGAGTATACAAAAATATACAAAAAAGTCATAGTTGCAGCAAAGGCTTATGACGTTCGAAAAAACCTCATAAAGTCCAAAACATTTTCCAAAACTGTGTGGAGTATCAAATATTCACAAAGGCAACAAAAAGAACAAAAAAAATTGAATTAAAAATCAATGAGGATTTAATTACAGATGCCAAGCTTGTGGCGGATGTTTTTAATGACTTCTTTTCCTCAGTTTCTCAGCCCCTTCGGGGTCCCGAGCCTATGTCTCCTCTTCATGGCAACAGCCCGACGTCTTGAATGGTGTTGAGGCCGGCTACGGAAGAGGAACTGGATAAAGTAATTAAGAGTCTACCCTAAAAAAAACACAAACGAACAACATACATCTCATTTCTATATGGTTCATCAAGAAAGTATCCAAATAATAAATGAACACATTATCAATCATTCTTTCTCAGTAAGCTACTTCCCATCAAGACTTAAATTAGTCAAGGTGATACCTATGAAAAAAAAATAAAAAAAATGAAATAAACAATTTCAGACCTGTATCAATTCTTCCTTCTCTGAGCAAAGTTTTTTCGAGAAAATATTCTTAACTCGCATGTTAAGTACTTGAAAAACACAATCTCCTCGCGGATGAACAGTTTGGGTTTAGAGAAGGTAGTAAGCCTCGTTACAGAGGTAGTGGAGAACTTCGAAAGGCGGGAATCCACTTTGAGTGTGTTCTTTGACCTCCCTAAAGCGTTCGACTGTGTAGACCACAGCATACTACTTCACAAACTACATCACTACGGCATTCGAGGAGTACCATTCTCGTATCAAACTAACTATTGAAGTCAAATCAAAATAAATTTGGGGTCCCTCAGGGATTTGTTTTTAGTCCACTCCTTTTCTTAATTCACATAAACGATTTTTCTTCAGCACCACAACACGCGAAACCCGTGCAGTATGACAAGATACTCTGCTTCAGTGATTAATGAAAATCAGACTTGGAAATTCAAACACTCACTGACTTAAATAATTTAATGCAGTATTTTAATAGGCCTAGTACAAATCTAAAAGCCAATCTAAAAAAATGGAATAACATCAGTTTTAACTTACGCCAAACCGATTTAGACGGTATTCTAACCATTATGTTGTCAGAAACTGAACTCGGAGTCCAATCCACTAAATTTCTTGGAATATACCTGGAACAAAGTTTATCCTGGAAAAATCATACAAAAAAGATTTGTTCTAAATAATCAACATGTATATAATGTTTGAGATATTTGTCCAAATACTATCCGATTGAAATTCTCATGACGGCGTATTATGGGATCATATACCCACATCTTTCCTATAGGGTGATACTGTGGGGTGGATGCTCAAATGGAGAATTTTTGCAAATATTCAGTCTGCAGAAAAAAGTAGTACGAATTATTTCAAAATTAGAAAGCAGAGATTCGTGCGGAACTGCATTTCAAAACTTACGACTGTTGAAGCTGCCTTGCATATATATATATATATATATATTGGAAACAATCACTTACTTCAAAACCAAATGCATTCTAACTAGAGGCACCGACTTACACGGACACAACACCAGAGGCAGGGAAACCTACCGAACTGGGCAACACAGGACGGTGGTTTACGCACATCTTCCTTATCAGGTCGGTGTTCGATTAATCACACACTATTGGGTAATTTACAGTTTACCCAATGAATTCAAATGTGCACAGGTGCCCAAGGCATTGAAGGCTCGTCTTAAAGGTGCCCAAGGCATTGAAGGCTCGTCTTAAAGGTGCCCAAGGCATTGAAGGCTCGTCTTAAAGGTGCCCAAGGCATTGAAGGCTCGTCTTAAAGGTGCCCAAGGCATTGAAGGCTCGTCTTAAAGGTGCCCAAGGCATTGAAGGCTCGTCTTAAAGGTGCCCAAGGCATTGAAGGCTCGTCTTAAAGGTGCCCAAGGCATTGAAGGCTCGTCTTAAAGGTGCCCAAGGCATTCAAGGCTCGTCTTAAAGGTGCCCAAGGCATTGAAGGCTCGTCTTAAAGGTGCCCAAGGCATTGAAGGCTCGTCTTAAAGGTGCCCAAGGCATTGAAGGCTCGTCTTAAAGGTGCCCAAGGCATTGAAGGCTCGTCTTAAAGGTGCCCAAGGCATTGAAGGCTCGTCTTAAAAACATGCTTGTATCAAACGCTTTCTACAGCGTGGACGAGTTATTTGCACATAACTGGGAGACCTAGTAATGCCAAATGACCTTCAAATATTGGCATGGCACAGGGAGGTGGAGTGGCCGCTATCTATTTCTTTAGTTATGTAGGTATTTATTTATTTAGTTTCAGAATTTTAACCCAGTATAAATGAGAGCGTGAATGTAAGACAGCTTGTATGTTTGTATGCACCGTTGTGAGAGTGTATGGAATAGGTTATTTAATATTGACTATTGCGATACAATTCATGTAACTGTCTTCTATGCAATAAAACAATTCGAATTTGAATATAAATTAAGGCTAAAATATCCTTAAAATGTTGTATTAATGACTATCCAAATACCAGGAGTAAATAATTCCCATCTGCAAAGTTGACATAAACTCTTTCAAAATAAGTTTATGTCATCAAACGAAAGCAAACTGATAATCCTGTTTATGAAGTTGACCACAGTTAAGCTTACTGCCAATTATAAGTTGAATTTTGTATCTATATCTCATAATTAACTTGAGCCAAAGCCTTTTCGCCATTTTTCTGTGTTCTGTGACCAAGTCATCTCTCAAATTTCGTTATTTATGAGAGAAAAAAAAATAATTGTAGTGTTTCACTTTAATGTGTTGAGCAGTGTGAGTGTCAAACTAATGCCAGGTTTAACACTTGATTTTCATGCAGCACAATTATAATCAAGAGAACCTCAATATTTAGAGCCTCGTGTATTAAATTAAATTAACTAATTAATTATAGCTTCTTAACTAGTTTCTATAACAATAATTACATAAAAGCCTTTATAAATTGGACTGTCCAAAATTATAATCTTAACAATAAAGTGTTACATGTAGTAGTAGCCAATAATTAACGGCGTGGTAGGGTGGCTCAGTGACTAAGGCTTCGGACTGCCAAGGGATGCTACCCAAGGTGCGAATCACCGCTGAGCTAACCTTCGGTACTTCACTCGTTGAATAGTTAACGCACAGGCATCCAGGCTCATGTGAATTGAAGAGTAAAGTGCATTAGAAATAAAATTAATAAACAAAATGTGTCGGTAGTTAAGCTAGAAAACCTTCTAAGTAGAATGTTCGTACGAACATCGAAGTTTCGTAGTTGTGGAGCGTGAACTGTATCAAGTGGAAGTTCGTGTCAGAGAGGCCTTACATGAAGGGTTGAATGACGCCAGCCTTGTCCATACTCGACTAGAAGGACAAACCAGGACCATTTACTTTACCTGTACATGAATTGTCGGTTCCGTCTACCTTGTTGACGTACAAACTCGATATGTATTGATGACCCAATCACTCACCAGCTATCGAGCTTCACTCGTACCTCTCATTGCGATTGGATTGCTATGTAATGTAGTTCATTGAAGCCTCATGTTCATTTTAGCGTAGTGTGAAAAACTGACCCTCAAATTAAAAAATATCCGAGTTAATGATCGTTTTACTTTTTTCATTCTCAATGTAAATATAATTCGGTTTCCAAACGCAACCACAATATTGTCAGAATATATAATCAAACCAGTAGACGCAAACATCGACACGTCATTTTGTGTGGTTCCACAAGTAATGTTTTTCTTGCCATTTAACCTTGAATTCTACAGATTTATAATATAAATTAATAATATTTTATTAGTCTCTGACTAAGTACTTACATTTTACATGTCGGTATAGCCGGCTTCAAACTGTCAGATTTCTGGAAGTAAACCTGCGCGTAGTTATTGAGAGTTAAAACAAATTAAAAATTATCTCATCAAAACAAACCTGTAACGATACGAACTGCACGAATACTTGTGAGATGTGAATCTGAAATTAAAATAGCCTATTGCCTTTTCACTCACAAATAAAATAAATAATTTCGTTACAAGCGGTGCTATGCCAATAACGCAAGCTACAGACATCCAAACAGAAATTGACGAGATATATTTCGGTTTCACTGGTGTACGACACGCAAATAAATGTATGTAACACTCAACACAGTTCTAAGTAAAGACGAAACTATTATTTTTTTATTTAAATGGATATCTTGTAAACGTAATTCAAGGGCAGACGAAACTATAAGTATCGATTCATTAAATATAATTTTAAATTTATAACGCCAATATTTACAAACCAGGATTTAATTTAATCTAAATACATTAAAATTAAACGTACAATTTGTATCGAAAATAAAGAAATTCTGATTAATTAAGTGTATTTACTTCATTAGGGGGGAAAATTAAAAATAAGAGACCCGCCAGATTGTAAGTCGCTCATACAAAGTTGCCAATGTTGAATTAATCTGTTTCAGATTGCCGGTACAAAACAAAGCACGGAGAAGTTAAATATCCTCTGGCACAAGAAATGTAGGTTGGAACGAGGACAAACAATGTCCAAGCCAGAGAGTTGTTAGCTTACCGCTGAACGAGAATAAGTATAAATATTTAATAAAAATAAACCTTTAGCTTTACATGGTCATGTTCACTATTTTATACTTGTATTATTTCTAAATTTTTACATTCCTCCTTAGAAAATAGATGCAAAGAGCCTTAGTTCAGTAACTATATTGACCGTACATGTTCTACAACATAAGGATATTCTCCTCGTGGAAAATTAAGTTTACTTGTTCATAGAGTAGAGGAAGTTACCTGCCCTCTGGCAAACCCTCCAATTACAGTTGCGACATTTAAGACACGACGGTTCGTCCGTGAAATGTAAGTTTGACACCAACAACGTTGTGTCGACGTCTCATATGTAAGAATATGTTTTAAATTGATAACATGATGCATTCGTTCTTAAGTCGACTTTTAAAATTAAAAATACCAAAACATTAAGAGACAATCGAAGGGTGTTTCCAATATTATGTCAATTAAAACATACTTAACAACTCAATGTAACATAAATGTTGTGCGATCTCAGGATTCGTCTGAACAAATTCGGTGCAGCTGTCACAAAATGTCACGGCATTGTCCTTTACTTTTTGTTATATCCGGCTTGAATCGGGGGTTGAGTAGTAGAAACTCTTACCATATTTTATTTGTTTTCTCTCCATATTGGTTATAATGCAGCAGGAAACAAGTTTCAATTACAACACACTTTTCAAAGAAACAACACACTTTTCAATTACCATATTACAGATGACAGCTTCCAATTAATTATATGATTAAAAAAGAACTTATGGCAACAATAAAAACTCTTAAAAAATGTACGGTACAGATTCATAACAAGAATGTCAATAAAACTGAGAGTAATGTTAGTACCACTTTTTACGTTGAATCAACTTCGTCCTGACATTCCGAATTAGTAAATTAATACTGATAACACACTAATTAATACATCTAGTAACCAAAACGACATAATACAACATAGATAAAATCTTTTTCTTGTTGTCATAATTATTTTCATCAGGGTATTCAAGGTTTACTTCCTGAAAAGGTCACGTAGAGTCGGAACAAGTCGGCTTCGGAAGCATAGTATACGGATGTAGAATGTGGTTTCCACCAAAACAAATATTCATCTTTAAGGCAAACTCTTTTAAGATATCCATCAAATTAATGTCAACATAATTGGACTCATTTTCTTCGGCAATGTTACTGATTAGACACAAACAGAGAGGTTAATGACGAAAATGAATTGAGGTTCAAGATTCGCCGATCCCCAGTCATAAAAATACAGAACGAGATTTTGAATGAAGATCTCCGTTCTGAGAGTTTACAACTGGTCACACAATGAGTCACAGGGAATAGGTCACTGAAAGACGGATTTCACTTGAAAAGTGAATACAAATAAAGCTCAATCGACGGGGAGAGGAAAATAGGTCGCGTAATCGAAACTCCATTATGTTTTCTACAGATGTTCGGTCAGCAAACAAGGGGGAAATCGTTTCAGAGTATCACAAACACATTAGTGATTTTCCGCCACTTTCATCTGCCGAAATGTCAGTTCCACGTGTGAGGGGATGACTCAGAGTCGCCGAATGGATCAGCCACAATGGGTGACCTGACTCGTGCGCTTCGCTCGCATCGGTCACATTGTTCAAACACAATATCGTTCCCTGTACACGTACAAACGACGCGAGGGCATCATCATCTCACGGTGTTTGGAAACGCATCAACTCGGAACTGGCACGGTCGGTTCTCTACGGACTCTCATCTTATTTACAATGCATGTCAACGTTTCATTTGTTATACATCTATTTTAACACACTCACGGTTTGCTTAAAAAATTTTAATTTCGTTCAAAGAATTTTCATTTTTAATCGTTAGCTATCGAAATCTGGTATTATTTAGATTTTTTATCAATACACTTTGTAACCCACTAACCCTCAATAAACAAGTCTAAATATCCCACTAACTTACCTACTACGTCTTTATAAGAAGTGGGCTAGCCATTGATTATCAAACAAAGTGTCAGTTGGATAACTGTGCAAGTGTCCAATTCCCTCATTACCTTACTATCAAACACGATATAAGATGAAATGTTTCAATTTGGGGAAATGATTCCATTTTCATTGACGGAGGAGGCGAGAAAGTTCAATGTCATAAACGTCTAAGTTGATATAGCTATATTTAGGTCAACAGAGAGCACAATATGCATGGCGACTGCTAAATACAGTAATAAGTGTAATTTATTATACTTGACTAAACAATAGTTATTCTTTATATTTCGTTAATTGCAACCTTTCCTAAAATAATAGAAAAAATAGTTCTAACCAGACTGGCAGAACACATATCATTTAACCAACTTATACTTTCACACATATAATACTGTCACAACTTCGTTTTGAATGAAAGCAATGCCAAGTAGCTAATACTGGAAGACAACATTGGAAGATTACTTCAATTACAAGAAACCACAACCACAGAATACATTGGATTAAATCTTGATGTCAGACTCTCAAGGACAGCACACATCAATACTCGATATATTTCACCCCGGTCTGTTTGAGATGAGACGTATAAAGAAAGTAACCGACTTGCTGACTTGATGACAGCGTCATATGCACCGTTTGAATCGCATCTTCAATTTGGCAATACAGTAAGGGGAAGTACTACTACAGCAAAACACATGCAACGTGTTCTTTTTTTAACAAAAAAGCGTGATTGAAATCCTACAGAAGAGCATTACAAGAATTTGAAAACTGTTCAGATATCAACTTATATATCCTGGAGAAAATAACTCATATCCATATCAAGGTAAGGAATCACTAGAAATGGAACACAATTCAACCATCATTGCACGTAGACCTACCTGTACGTAGTCTCAGCTACACAGAACAGTAAACGAGTTACATCGGTGGAAAGATGTGGAACGCTTTACCAGAAGTACTGAGGAATAGTGATAAGAAGCTCTTCACCCGACACTTGAAGAAATCGCTACAAGATCTTCCTTTTTATTCTATGAATGACTGTTATTACAATAATTTATAGAACAATGTATTATCATTAATGCACTATACTTATCTTGATGATAATGTATATTAAATAAACAGCAAAAAGTATCTTGTCGTACGGGTTTTTCTTTCAGCTGTCCCGTGAATAAATATTTCAAGCGGCAACATTAATAGTACGTATGTATCTGGCATATTTGTCACTTGGAAGGTGTGGGTGGGCGGGAAGGTCGACAACGTCGTTCAGTAACGTGTCTGGGTGTTCAAGCACTGAGGGTTGTACTGTTTAGAGAGTGCGCCCACTGACGCAGTTGGCACGGGCAAACTTGTACGTACTTCATCTTGTAAACAATTGCTATACTGTTAACATTAAATTAAAGTGGAGAGTGAAGGAAAATCTATTTATACACAGTGACATGTAAGACATAAATGAAAGTGTTGTTTGCCAACCACCATACAATTTTCACATAATATTTGGAAGTTCACCCATTCAAGATTTAGTCAGAATTAGAGGTATAGTACTGGGTGATGAAATTTAATTTGACTTAAAACTCCAATGAATTTGAGTGTAGGGAGAATTGGCCGGCTCATCAATATGTTGGTACAGTATATTTGAATAAACATAAAAAACTAATTAATTAATAAAGAAACAAATGTGAGATCTAAAACACGCTTAACAAAAATTAAATCACAATTTCGAAAATTAAACAAATAAGCACTTTTATTACAACACCAAGGAACATTATTTAACATTTTGACTACAGTTCGGCCGCTTTGATTGCGACCTTATTAGAGAACCTTATGAGAGAGACAAAGCTACTCTTTGAAGTGAGACAGAAAATAAGTTTTCTCCCACCACTGAACCGACGTGCCACTTAAACATATCGTTGTCATGGATACACTGTGGGAAGATCCGCCTACTACGTCGTCTTGCTGGGTGATCATTGGCCGGCAAGGCACGTGGTGAAAACTGGAATCTAGTACAGCTGTAACATAGCATAGGGGGAAATACGCTGTGACAGGAGTGGGGAATCAGCTGGTGTGGGGCGGTTTGTTGTCATTACCGAGTTATATTGAGATTAAATTATAATTTTATTTGCGATATTAATTTGTTTTAAATGTATATTTTTTATCTGAAATAATGTGATTAAATAATGTGATTAAACTGTTCAGTGACCTACCTTCAAACTGAAATACTATTTATCACTACTTTCATTAACGTTTTATTTACAAATTACTCCGTTTGCAATTTTAAAAAGTGTGCTTTGCTAACTGTATAAGCCGTGATAGGTCGAGCAAGAAGTTAACATCAAATTTCAGTATGATTTATAATAACTACAAAAATGACATTATACAAGATAATGGGTATATTATATCGACTTTTATAATTCAAGCAGTTTTCTCTACTATCTTTAACATAACCTACAAACAAAGGGAGCGAAGGAGATGAAGTGGCACCCACCACAATTTTACCAGCCGATTGTGTCCGTTGTCCCCACTTCCAACACTGGCCCTCGCCCAAACTTGAGACGGAGTGGTGTAAAACTTCTCCTCTGCTGCTGGAACCCCTACATGCGCTAAATTTATCACGCAGGCCCAATTATAGCATTCGATTGTTTTTAGCTGAGTTAATTTGAAGCATTTAAATAGTTTCTAGTTTCCGAAATATTAATTCTGCCTACAGTCATACTTTAAAAGGTGTTGTGAACATAAAATGCCATGAGTTCATGAGCCACGAAACAAAGGAAATGTTGTAAGAGTCAAGTTTCCTGAGGTCATGACAACCTCACTACTTGGAGTCACCACTCCACTACTTGGAGTCACCACTCCACTACTTGGAGTCACCACTCCACTACTTGGAGTCAACACCACTACTTGGAGTCACCACTCCACTACTTGGAGTCACCACTCCACTACTTGGAGTCAACACCACTACTTGGAGTCACCACTCCACTACTTGGAGTCACCACTCCACTACTTGGAGTCACCACTCCACTACTTGGAGTCACCACTCCACTACTTGGAGTCACCATTCTAATGTCTAGAAACTAATTAAATACCTAGACGACATTTAAGTAATAAACAGAGCTAAATTGTAATTGTGAAGTGAATCATTAATGAGAAACAAACCAACTGATATATATAAAGATATTAGCTTAAATTGGCTTTTGTTGTGTCATATTTTCTAGTTTAAAACAGAAAGACGAAACAAAATGAAAACGTTTCCAAAAGAAAACTGATATTTAGTTGATATTAAAAAAAAAAGAAATTATATTTCCATCAAAGTAATGAAACGTATGATATTGAAAACAAGATAAAGCTATTGAATACGAAGCCTTTCAACACTGTCCACTGAGGTCTTCTTCCCTCCCTCCTATATTCACAAATTGACTTTTTACCTGATTGTACAAAACATCCCATCTACGACAAGTTTACAGATTGTGTTTCTCGACAGAAAATAATTAAGCTGATTATTACAATTTATGGACGTATTAAAATAATTATTTTATTTTATTTCATGTTACTGATTGAATTGTACTTTATTTTGTGTTTGGTGATAACTAAACAAAGAATATAAATATTCTTTATGCAAAAAATATATATGTGTGTGTGTACAGTACAATATAAGTAAACTAATTATATGACCATTAATTTATTTTATAGAACATTATGCACATTAGAGAAACTACCAAATACAAAGTTGCTTTCAGTATTCTAATCAGCTGCAAATAAATTTGATGAGATTCAACTAGTATAGCTAAAATCCCTAATTACTCAGTCTCGAAAGAAAAGTTGGAATTTTGAAATGGTGGGAGTAAAGACCTCACATTGGTTTGCTCAGTTTTACGTCGTTTAAGCCCACCAAGTCACACATAATTTATTTAACATTACTTACTATTAACAAAACACTGACTAATTGGTTCCTTACCTGAAACAAGAGAAATTTTGTTAAAATTGTGTTTTTAATTAATTACCTATATTGTATTACGTTCTACATTATCTACAGTAAACAATTATGAGTATAAATACAACAAAATAGAATGACAATTATATATGTTCCACTGGATTAATCACTAGTACTAATATTGATAAGTGAAAATTTTGATTAACCCTCAGGCACATACGTGGTTGAAAGTTACATTAGTACATACGTGGGGTTCTAGCAACACCCCATGTTTCTTAATTTTATTTATGAGTATTTTGGCGTTTTATTCATCACACCTTTGTACCATTATATGTTTTACAATAGAGAAAAGGTTTTTACACAAAAAAAAAATATATTTATATAAATATTGTTTATTTTATAAAAGTTCCAGAAATTAGAGAAAATTTAAATACAAACTGAATGGATAATTGCTTAAGATACAGTTCAAGTTTAGTCTTCACCGCTTGACGAACTTTCTATAGTTTTCTTTTCAAAGCAGTCATGGCAAATATTTTTCATATGATTCAAACACATGTACTTCTGACAGGCGTTGCAATAAAACTTCGTTTTCTTGTCTGATTTTCTTGGGCATACGGTGCATCTTCCAGCTGTTCGGGCATTGGCTGCGTCAGGCTGAACTGGTTCAAGCTTTGCTATTTTACATGCTTTTGTTCTGATTTCTTTGGGTAGATTTTGCATGACTGCCCTTTTTCTAATTTGAGGATCCAGTAAGGCAGTGGATAAAGTACGAAGATACTGTAATCTGTTTGTGCCGTCATTTCCAACATTGTTGGCTTTGAACAAGACGAAGGAATTTATTCCAGCAATGTCTAGGATTCGATCTTCAGCCATTATATACACCAAAAAGCATTTATAAAGAGTAGTAAGAGTAAGAATAAAGTAAAGTAAGAGTATTTATAAAAAAAAACCTCAAAACTATTGCAATTAAACACACGAAAAAATAATAACACAATTGCATATGTGGGGTGTTGTCAGCACCCTATGGAACAAAACTGTTTATAACCACGACAAACGGCCGGATTTGATACTGTCAGGCAGCAGACTGACACAATGGTGATGCAATGGAAAGGTACTGCCAAGGTCAGCAGTGATGCCAACCCCAAAAGGAAAATTTCCCTTATTTTACAACACCGGGGTGCCGTCAGCACCCCACGTATGTGCTTGAGGGTTAAAAACAAATAAGCCTAAAAGGTTTTATTTTTTTATATAAGATAAGACTTACATAAAATATGTCATATCTAGACTAGTATAAGACTTAAAGGGTTGACTTATATCATTTTCAAAAGGAAGATATTTTTCATTTTCTTCCTTTTTTATATAAATAGAGAAGAGGTTTATCTCATTTTCAATCTTATTCTGACAATTTTCAAAAGCCTACTGATCGAACGAACCAGTACAATAGCTACAAATTACCGATAAAAACTCTAGTCAAGGCCAGGATTGGAACCTGCGCTATACCTTTCCTCAGGTGCCTTAGACCGCTCGGCCACCGGATCTACCAATTTTGAACTTTGATTGTTATTGATTTTACAATGTTACCCAAATACATCTTAATTTAACCCAATCATTATGTTGACTTCAAACCGAGGGTTTGTTTCAAACGCTTATTATGTTCTATGAACTTTTAATATTTTCGACGCATTTTACCAAATTGAACCCTATCACATGCAAAGTTAAATTTTTTACACTAAAACAGAATAATGAACCTTCAAAATATCAAATCAATTAATTTTCACTGTCACATTTTTACTTTAAATCTTTTATTTTACTATCGCAAATATATAATGTTAATGTACAATAATGAAAGGGAACATTAGTTTTAGAAGTTGACGACTGAGTACATTTACCAGCGAGAATCTAAAAGTACAAAATATATAATGCTAATGTACAATAATGAAAGGGAACATTAGTTTTAGAAGTTGACGACTGAGTACATTTACCAGCGAGAATCTAAATGTACAAAATATATAATGTTAATGTACAATAATGGAAGGGAACATTAGTTTTAGAAGTTGACGACTGAGTACATTTACCAGCGAGAATCTAAAAGTACAAAATAGTTTGGAAGCAAACATCACTCACCAACTTTGTACAGCTTTATACATTTACAGACATTCGTTTGAACTGTGTGTAAATTTGTTGATCTCTCCCGTCTCAAAGGAAAACCTACCTAATGAGGTTTACTTTCAACATTTATTTTGAAGCAAAGTTTTAAAAACAAAACCCTGTTTTTTAAATGCTGAATGTAGCTAAGTGTTTAGTCAATAAATAAGGCATATATAACACTAATTATAGTTGTAATAAATCCAGGATTAAAGTAACACAAATCGAATAATTTAATTACAGTAAATGTCAGTGAATATTTAATTGTAAAAAACATACATATCAAAGATAGAAACATCGTATATATAAGAGTGTCTTGGACCCGTGGAACACAATACGCATGAATGGCTCAGCAAGTCGTCAGAACTTCCTTAAATCACAGATACTATGCTAAAAACTTTACAAATATATAAACTAAATACGTGTTAACAGTCATGGAAGTAGAAAATCATAATGTTGGCGGAATCATTTTTTAATTATAAATAAATTAGTATTTTATTAAAACGTACACTGATACGTTTGCCATGTTTAACTTATACTTGCGTGTGTGAAGTTCAAACGATGATATGCTACTGTATTAAGTATTGTATAATTCTGTCATTTTACATAAATGTTAAAGTTAATATCGCAAGACGTTTATTTTATGAAAGAATACAGTCAGTTATTCTTAAACTATTGGAAAGTCTGTGTTACAGTACTTTTCAATTAAATATTACCGTAGCTCAAAAAAAAAATATATATATATATCAATACGTTTCTGGTAGATGTCGGGTGTGACATGATGTACTTTGACTTTTACTGGTATATCTAAGAGAAATAACATTTAAAAGTAAAGTTAAATTCTTCAGAACCAAAGTTAGGAATATTGTCTACATTTAAAACAAGAGTTCTTCCAAACTTTCGAACTTTTCCAAGCTTCTCTTTTTTATAGACTAAAAGATTTACTGTGCCTCGTAAAGAAGATTAAAGTTATATCGAAAATCTCTTCTTTTTTAGACGATTAAACGCTAAATAATCTTCAAAGCAGCCACTGTATTCACCATAAAATTGTATTCAGATTTTATAAGGTGAAACTAATACAGTAAATATATACATTTAATAGTACATTTTGGTTTTAACTGGATATTGCCTATGTAGCATTGTCAATAAACAGGTAAAAATGAAATTAAAGTTGTATTTATTAGGAGCGAAGTTAAGACTATAAAATCCTCTTCCACTTTTAAACCCTCCACCCCTGTAGTAATTATGAAAATTTTTTATTTCATAATGTATTATGCAGTAATTTATGTAGTAATTTATTTATACTGGACTTTTAATTTTATCCTCACATGCCAGATTAAGTTCAATCCAAACAAAATATTATTAATATCATTGTAAGAAAATTAAACTATTAGTTATAAAGCAATCCAGAAACTCTGAAATGTAGGTAGCTTATGAATCACATTACAGGTTCATATTCTTCCCAAATCAGCGGTTTTACAATCAAGACAGTAAAGTACCTAATAAAACGGCAATGTCATAAAAACCTGGCTATAAAAAGCAAGGATATAAGTTCAGCGAATATTCGGTTCGTGAAAGTTCTTTTATCTTCCTGCTCCCAAGGACGTAATCTTCTTGCCAAAACGATTGTACACTAAAACAACCTTCGACCAGCCGGGTCCCTTCCTTTCCCTGTGCGCACAGGATCCAAGGTTTGAGCCTGGGAGCTATGGACGACGCCCACGCCAGACTGTTCACGACACTAGCGCTTCTAGACATCACGACAAGTTGATGCCAACTACAGAGGGAAAGTTAACTCATAGGCAGATAAGAACAAAGCCCCTTAAGGGATTGATAGGGCTACTTCACTAGTGTCCCTACGTATGTAAATATAAATATTTAGGAAAAAACTAACCTGTTTATCAAGGACTCAGATATTCCCAAAAATTAACAATTCATTGGAATTTATTTGGTGCACTTAACCCTGCAAGTGTGAGCCATCGGAATTTCCGATGGTTGGTACCCATTACGGGTGTGACTCTCGGAATTTCCGACGGTCTCGTTTCGTCACGACTACGTTATTATTATATGTCAAATTCCATTATAATGTCCACCAATTGGTTCATGAGGTTCCATTTGTTATATTTAGATGTCTTTGGTTGCACATTTGACTGAATACACTTTGCTAACAGCTGATGAAATTTATTCTACAATCGTCGATTTGTCAGATGTAGTCTGTGTTCCAGTTTTACCGTCATAACATTATTTTGTTAAAATCTAACCTAATTTTTACCGTTTTATTTCATACATACAGTCAAATATTGTTTATAGTGTAAATATAGTTATTGTTTTTAGAAAATGTAAATATATATATGAACACTGCAGGTTACTGGTAGGCCTGTTTGTAGCTGGCATGAATCTTAGTTATGCTTATTTTATTTTTTAATTTATTGTTTGATAAGAACGTCATTCATAATGACAGATCCTTGTAGATCAAGTGATATTCGGGATATTCTATTTCAAAGTGAGATTACTGAATCTGAAGATGATACATTATTAGTGTATTGAAGGTATGGCAGCAAATGCAAAACACGCAATTTTTGATTTATGTGCGAATTTACTTTTTGGAACTTATAACTTCCTATCAAGTACTGGTTTCTATAGATACCTATACATTTTTGTAATCTGTATAAAATTTTACATAAAATAAAGAAACTACCAAGCTAAAATAAATATCACTGGTGTTATATAAATAAGCAAAAGAAAAAATAATTAATTTATTTATATATTTATTTTGTCTCTTATCTCATACCAGATTTACAAAAATAAAGTTAGCCTTCTAATATATGTACTGTCAAATGCTACATTTCAAGCTGAAAACAATGATATACAACAAGTTATATTTATATAATTATAAGGCAGATAGAATATTAATTTAATAAACCTTTGCGAAACAACTAATTTTACTGCCACACTGGGGGAACAACTATACCACACTTGCAGGGTTAAATATTTAAAACAATAAATTACTCTGTAAGTAACTGTAATTTTTCTATGGTAACTGTGAGTATTCTTTTTTTAATTGGAAGCCAACCGTAGATAATGTTTACTTTATATTTATTTAACAAATTTAGTACAAAACAAGTGAACGTCACACAACACAAATGTATTAAAATATAAGAACAAAATGTACATATATCATGGTGATCGATATCGGTCGGTCGATCCTCGTTTACCTTTTTCAAACCAGAGGGATCACAAAGGAATCATATGTAATCACACAAATGTAGTGTAACTCGTCAAATTTACGCTATTTTGGAGTTTACAGAGACAATTAAGTTAAAGTACGAACTATTTTTCACGCATGACTTGTAAATTTGTACTTTTAGGGGATGATAAAAAAAAGTAACCTTGAGCCCCTACAAGAGAGGTAAACACCTGTTGGTGGGATAACCAAAGGTACAAGCTGTTTTTTATACTTAACGATATTCACCACACAAATCATCCAAGACCCGAATCTTTTGAATACTCACACCACGGCATCTATTAAACTAACACATGCATATCCCCCATCACTATATTTTGTCTTTTCACGTAGTTTCTGTTATTTTATACATATTTAGTCCAACACTTTTTAAATACCAAGATGACGAAATTCAAACGTTGGTTTAGGTAATTAGTAAGTATATTGACCAAATTCCTCGTGTTCTTAAACCCCAAGATAGCCTGGCACTCACAAAAGAAATAATGTCATCATTGTGCTATTAGGGCTGATGGTTGGCAATTTGATTTGAAATTGACGACGTTAATGTTGTATCCAAAACCTTTACGTTTATTCTCATCAAACAATGAATGTACAAGAAACGCTACTATATCACAGAGACAAAGAAACAGACGTCGCTTATATTGCCAACGCATCAGCGGCAGTTTGTAGTTTAAATCGCTAAAAAATAAAAAAAAACGCCTCTGATAGAGATATTTATTTATTGATTACTCTAGCCCTGGCACCCAGTATTTACGAGATGTCATCTATATATGTAAAAATCAAACTTCCGAATGTATGTGTACACGATACTCGAAATGTACATGGATTCACTCGACATTTTTACGCAACATTGCATTTACACAGAAGAGAATTTTCATATTTTTGTTTCCTAAAATTATAACTGGAACCGGAAATTTCAAGCATTTCACGACCTACCTACATTTCACAAATGAAAATAAATATCAGTGCTGAAAAAGTGCGACTGTGACCAGCTGATTTATGTGCATATTATATGCAAATGATATACTATAACCAGATGTTTTTTTTATATTTTCAAACAACTTTAAATTACTTTACTTCACATAAAATCAAGTAAACAGTTAATTTTAATTATTTTCCTAACAACTAGTCAAAAATATACTAAAAATAATATCAGATTAAGCCACAGCAAAGCGTGGCCGAGTTTAGCTAGTTTATTAACAAAAATAATGTTAGGCAGCTGCCACAAAATAGACTTACATAATTATAGATATCTACTGGCAAATGTGTAATTCTTTAACAGCAGACCAGTAACAGAATTACACATTTACCAGCAGATATCTTGTGTATGAGTATATTAAAAGAACGGCAAACAATAATAAACGTAACAGATGTATGTTAAACGGGGTATATCTGAGTAGGAATGTCGATCTATTACTAGTTAAATAGATTAGGACTATTTAACAAGTAGTCCTAAGTACAGTTCATTAATTTAATATATATTAAATTAGATAAATGATATAACCACAAAACATATAACGCTTTAATGTATAATAATATTCGTTAAATAGCAGTTTGTAATAATACTTAACTGTGGAGATCATGCAACGTGACTTGTCACTACTTACAAAGAACGAAACTTGTTATGAGACGCAGTGCAGGAACCGTACATTGGGCAAACAATGCATCACGAATACTCTGACCGTGACTACGCAATGAAAATCCGCGTGGTCCCGGTCACTACAGTGGTTAGTTGTTACACCTCGACTGCCGTTCCACCGGAAATGAATGACCTTACGTTCTGCTGCACTTAACTGCAACATGCGATAGCTCAAGGCGTCCAACAACCAAATCAACAGGCCTCCTTACAATGTGAAGACATTACACAGGCCGCGACGAGCTTAATAAAGTTCCATGGTCAACGTGGTCCCGGTCACTACAGTAGTTAATTGTCACTACACCTCGACTGCCGTTCCACCGGAAATGAATGACCTTAAGTTCTGCTGCACTTCACTGCAACATGCGATAGCTCAAGGCGTCCAACAACCAACTCAAAAGGCCTCCTTACAATGTGAAGACATTACACAGGCCGCGACGAGCTTAATAAAGATCCAGGGTCAACGTGGTCCCGCTCACTACAGTAGTAAATTGTTACACCTCGACTGCCGGTTCCACCGGAAGTGTATGACCTTACGTTCTGCTGCACTTCACTGCAACATACGATAGCTCAGGGCGTCCAACAACCAACTCAAAAGGCCTCCTTACAATGTGAAGACAATACAGGCCGCGACGAGCTTAATAAAGTTCAAGGGTCAGCGTGGTTCCGGTCACTAGTTAATTGTTACACCTCGACTGCCGGTTCCACCGGAAGTGTATGACCTTACGTTCTGCTGCACTTCACTGCAACATGCGATAGCTCAAGGCGTCCAACAACCAACTCAACAGGCCTCCTTACAATGTGAAGACATTACACAGGCCGCGACGAGCTTAATAAAGTTCCAGGGTCAGCGTGGTTCCGGTCACTAGTTAATTGTTACACCTCGACTGCCGGTTCCACCGGAAGTGTATGACCTTACGTTCTGCTGCACTTCACTGCAACATGCGATAGCTCAAGACGTCCAACAACCAACTCAACAGGCCTCCTTACAATGTGAAGACATTACACAGGCCGCGACGAGCTTAATAAAGATCCAGGGTCAACGTGGTCCCAGTCACTACAGTAGTAAATTGTTACACCTCGACTGCCCGTTCCGCCGGAAATGAATGACCTTACGTTCTGCTGCACTTCACTGCAACATCTGACAGCTCAGGGCGTCCAACAACCAACTCAACAGGCCTCCTTACATTGTGAAGACAATACAGGCCACGACGAGTTTAATAAAGTTTCAGGGTCAGCGTGGTTCCGGTCACTAGTGAATTGTTACACCTCGATTGCCGGTTCCACCGGAAGTGTATGACCTTACGTTCTGCTGCACTTAACTGCAACATACGATAGCTCAGGGCGTCCAACAACCAACTCTACAGGCCTCCTTACAATGTGAAGACAATACAGGCCGCGACGAGCTTAATGAAGTTCCAGGGTCAGCGTGGTCCCGGTCACTAGTTAATTGTTACAACTTGACTGCCCGATCCGCCGGAAATGAATAACCTTACGTTCTGCTGCACTTCACTGCAACATACGATAGCTCAGGGCGTCCAACAACCAACTCAAAAGGCCTCCTTACAATGTGAAGACAATACAGGCCGCGACGAGCTTAATAAAGTTCAAGGGTCAGCGTGGTTCCGGTCACTAGTTAATTGTTACACCTCGACTGCCCGTTCCGCCGGAAGTGTATGACCTTACGTTCTGCTGCACTTAACTGCAACATACGATAGCTCAGGGCGTCCAACAACCAAATCAACAACAGGCCTCCTTACATTGTGAAGACAATACAGGCCGCGACGAGCTTAATAAAGTTCCAGGGTCAGCGTGGTTCCGGTCACTAGTTAATTGTTACACCTCGACTGCCGGTTCCACCGGAAGTGTATGACCTTACGTTCTGCTGCACTTCACTGCAACATGCGATAGCTCAAGACGTCCAACAACCAACTCAACAGGCCTCCTTACAATGTGAAGACATTACACAGGCCGCGACGAGCTTAATAAAGATCCAGGGTCAACGTGGTCCCGGTCACTAGTTAATTGTTACAACTTGACTGCCCGATCCGCCGGAAATGAATAACCTTACGTTCTGCTGCACTTCACTGCAACATACGATAGCTCAGGGCGTCCAACAACCAACTCAAAAGGCCTCCTTACAATGTGAAGACAATACAGGCCACGACGAGTTTAATAAAGTTTCAGGGTCAGCGTGGTTCCGGTCACTAGTGAATTGTTACACCTCGATTGCCGGTTCCACCGGAAGTGTATGACCTTACGTTCTGCTGCACTTAACTGCAACATACGATAGCTCAGGGCGTCCAACAACCAACTCTACAGGCCTCCTTACAATGTGAAGACAATACAGGCCGCGAAGAGCTTAATGAAGTTCCAGGGTCAGCGTGGTCCCGGTCACTAGTTAATTGTTACAACTTGACTGCCCGATCCGCCGGAAATGAATAACCTTACGTTCTGCTGCACTTCACTGCAACATACGATAGCTCAGGGCGTCCAACAACCAACTCAAAAGGCCTCCTTACAATGTGAAGACAATACAGGCCACGACGAGTTTAATAAAGTTTCAGGGTCAGCGTGGTTCCGGTCACTAGTGAATTGTTACACCTCGATTGCCGGTTCCACCGGAAGTGTATGACCTTACGTTCTGCTGCACTTAACTGCAACATACGATAGCTCAGGGCGTCCAACAACCAACTCTACAGGCCTCCTTACAATGTGAAGACAATACAGGCCGCGACGAGCTTAATGAAGTTCCAGGGTCAACGTGGTCCCGGTCACTAGTTAATTGTTACAACTTGACTGCCCGATCCGCCGGAAATGAATAACCTTACGTTCTGCTGCACTTCACTGCAACATACGATAGCTCAGGGCGTCCAACAACCAACTCAAAAGGCCTCCTTACAATGTGAAGACAATACAGGCCACGACGAGTTTAATAAAGTTTCAGGGTCAGCGTGGTTCCGGTCACTAGTGAATTGTTACACCTCGATTGCCGGTTCCACCGGAAGTGTATGACCTTACGTTCTGCTGCACTTAACTGCAACATACGATAGCTCAGGGCGTCCAACAACCAACTCTACAGGCCTCCTTACAATGTGAAGACAATACAGGCCGCGACGAGCTTAATGAAGTTCCAGGGTCAGCGTGGTCCCGGTCACTAGTTAATTGTTACAACTTGACTGCCCGATCCGCCGGAAATGAATAACCTTACGTTCTGCTGCACTTCACTGCAACATACGATAGCTCAGGGCGTCCAACAACCAACTCAAAAGGCCTCCTTACAATGTGAAGACAATACAGGCCACGACGAGTTTAATAAAGTTTCAGGGTCAGCGTGGTTCCGGTCACTAGTGAATTGTTACACCTCGATTGCCGGTTCCACCGGAAGTGTATGACCTTACGTTCTGCTGCACTTAACTGCAACATACGATAGCTCAGGGCGTCCAACAACCAACTCTACAGGCCTCCTTACAATGTGAAGACAATACAGGCCGCGACGAGCTTAATGAAGTTCCAGGGTCAGCGTGGTCCCGGTCACTAGTTAATTGTTACAACTTGACTGCCCGATCCGCCGGAAATGAATAACCTTACGTTCTGCTGCACTTCACTGCAACATACGATAGCTCAGGGCGTCCAACAACCAACTCAAAAGGCCTCCTTACAATGTGAAGACAATACAGGCCGCGACGAGCTTAATAAAGTTCAAGGGTCAGCGTGGTTCCGGTCACTAGTTAATTGTTACACCTCGACTGCCCGTTCCGCCGGAAGTGTATGACCTTACGTTCTGCTGCACTTAACTGCAACATACGATAGCTCAGGGCGTCCAACAACCAAATCAACAACAGGCCTCCTTACATTGTGAAGACAATACAGGCCGCGACGAGCTTAATAAAGTTTCAGGCTCAGCGTGGTTCCGGTCACTAGTTAATTGTTACACCTCGACTGCCGGTTCCACCGGAAGTGTATGACCTTACGTTCTGCTGCACTTCACTGCAACATACGATAGCTCAGGGCGTCCAACAACCAACTCAAAAGGCCTCCTTACAATGTGAAGACAATACAGGCCGCGACGAGTTTAATAAAGTTTCAGGGTCAGCGTGGTTCCGGTCACTAGTGAATTGTTACACCTCGATTGCCGGTTCCACTGGAAGTGTATGACCTTACGTTCTGCTGCACTTAACTGCAACATACGATAGCTCAGGGCGTCCAACAACCAACTCTACAGGCCTCCTTACAATGTGAAGACAATACAGGCCGCGACGAGCTTAATGAAGTTCCAGGGTCAGCGTGGTCCCGGTCACTAGTTAATTGTTACAACTTGACTGCCCGATCCACCGGAAATGAATAACCTTACGTTCTGCTGCACTTCACTGCAACATACGATAGCTCAGGGCGTCCAACAACCAACTCAAAAGGCCTCCTTACAATGTGAAGACAATACAGGCCGCGACGAGCTTAATAAAGTTCAAGGGTCAGCGTGGTTCCGGTCACTAGTTAATTGTTACACCTCGACTGCCCGTTCCGCCGGAAGTGTATGACCTTACGTTCTGCTGCACTTAACTGCAACATACGATAGCTCAGGGCGTCCAACAACCAAATCAACAACAGGCCTCCTTACATTGTGAAGACAATACAGGCCGCGACGAGCTTAATAAAGTTTCAGGCTCAGCGTGGTTCCGGTCACTAGTTAATTGTTACACCTCGACTGCCGGTTCCACCGGAAGTGTATGACCTTACGTTCTGCTGCACTTCACTGCAACATACGATAGCTCAGGGCGTCCAACAACCAACTCAACAGGCCTCCTTACAATGTGAAGACAATACAGGCCGCGACGAGCTTAATAAAGTTCAAGGGTCAGCGTGGTCCCGGTCACTAGTTAATTATTACACCTCGACTGCCAGTATCACCGGAAGTGATGACCTTACGTTCTGCTGCACTTCACTGCAACATACGATAGCTCAGGGCATCCAACAACCAACTCAACAGGCCTCCTTACAATGTGAAGACAATACAGGCAGCGACGAGCTTAATAAAGTTTCAGGGTCAGCGTGGTTCCGGTCACTAGTTAATTGTTACACCTCGACTGCCGGTTCCACCTGAAGTGTATGACCTTACGTCCTGCTGCACTTCACTGCAATATGCGATAGCTCAGGGCGTCCAACAACCAACTCAACAGGCCTCCTTACAATGTGAAAACATTACACAGGCCGCGACGAACTTTATAAAGTTCCAGGGTCAGCGTGGTCCCGGTCACTAGTTAATTATTACACCTCGACTGCCGGATCCACCTGAAGTGTATGACCTTACGTCCTGCTGCACTTCACTGCAACATGCGATAGCTCAGGGCGTCCAACAACCAACTCAACAGGCCTCCTTACAATGTGAAGACATTACACAGGCCGCGACGAACTTAATAAAGTTCCAGGGTCAGCGTGGTCCCGGTCACTAGTTAATTGTTACAGCTCGACTGCCGGTTCCGCCGGAAGTGTATGACCTTACGTTCTGCTGCACTTCACTGCAACATGCGATAGCTCAGGGCGTCCAACAACCAACTCAACAGGCCTCCTTACATTGTGAAGATATTACACAGGCCGTGACGAGCTTAATGAAGTTCCAGGGTCAGCGTGGTCCCGGTCACTAGTTAATTGTTACACCTCGACTGCCGGTTCCACCGGAAGTGTATGACCTTACGTTCTGCTGCACTTCACTGCAACATACGATAGGTCAGGGCGTTCAACAACTAACTCAACAGATCTTCATAGAGTGCAGTGAATAACTAATTTATTTTCCAATTAATAATTACAAACTTACATTTGCATAATTTGGTAATTGACCGGTGACTTTTTCATGTAGTCTAATATTGCCAGTTATATACTTATTTGAAAAAAACTTTATAAAAAACATGGATATTAGTTATAACCTACTGCTGTCTAGAGTTAATTAGAGCAAATTATAAAGATGTCATTAGCCATGTACTGCTGCAATTCATTACCTTTCGGAAATAGGAACGAATTCACCATCTGTAAATTACATCGTGTTCAAGTCTGGAGATAGGCTCTCTAACAAAAGCTTATTGAGATGTATCAATCACACTTGTCACTTGATGGACAAAGAATGCCGTTTTGCAACTTACTACCTTCCAAATTATATGACGTAAAATTCACATTTAAATACTTCATTTGGTACTTCAATATTTGTTGCTTGGAACTTTGTATTTTTATCTTATTCGTTCTATACCATTTCATATTTAAAATGTTTCGCATTTATTTATTTCTTTTCGTGTATTAATCTTTAATATTACACTGAAACTGTTTTTAAAATAAATACACAATAAAATAGCTGAAATTAGTTCTGAACAATGTTACAATTTTGTTTTATTTTGATTTCATACATTAATACCATTCAATTATATAAATAAACATCAAAGAAATTAAAGGATCTTCCGAACCCCAAAAGTAAATCAAACCATGTTTATATGTCCTTTCAAGCATTTGGGCCAATATATTTGAACAAATCACCACTAGAATTAAAGCTATCTATTGCCATATAACGTTTTGTTTCTAGGTCAAAGGATCTGTTATTTGCAAAAGAAGATATTAAATTTGTGAACAATGTTTAAGCATAATTGTATATTTTCAAACAGTATCTTTTATTAATTGATCATTCCTATAGATACTAAGTAAATGCAACATTTTTTGTCAGCTTTCCTTTCGTAGTTATAACTTTTTTTCAGCATTATATTATTATTTTTTTATAGCAGACGATACAAAGGGCAGCTAGCTGCAATTAAATAAAAGTATTGAACTAGAATCTGTTTTTCATTGTGTTAGTATTAACTTACTCTGCCACTATACACTGGCAGAGTTTATACACTATAAACTGTATCAGTGTAACTACGAGTTGTAAAAAGTGTAGTTTACTGTTTAATTATGGAAAAACAACTATTCGCTAAACATTTTTAGTAAATCATGCCTCGACTCAGGTTTAAGAGAACCCCTAAAAGTGGATAGATATAATGGCTCTGCTATTTACCATTGACTTTTCACGCTTTCTATTCTTTTTACCGGCCAGTATCCTGTTAGGCTCGTCCGACCTTGCATTGTCTGAAACCCCATTATCATGACAGCGTGTCGTCTTTGACACCATGTTTTTTTCGTTTTCATAAAAACCAACTTAATTTTAATACAACTAATGACAATTACATCTTTGAATATTGTTTCAATAATAAAAAAGAAAGTTTATAAACTTAAATCTTCGCCTTACAACACTAATGCCATCAGTTTTCCTCCAATTGATTTTAAGCCACATCTTTTTGTCGTTTCTAATCCGTCATTAACTAATCCTACCGATTGAGAAATACTCTGTGAATGAGATCCTTTTCAGAGATCCAGAGAATAAATCGGGTACTTTATTTCTTATGACATTACTGTGAGACTTAAGTCACCTAGAACTGCAGAGTAATAATACAATTTAATTTTCAATTGCCATATTTAACGACAAAACATCTTTACTTTTTATTTCTAGTATTTTCTTATAATTCTTGAGCTGCTTTGTGGACCGTCTGTGTTGAAGCCAGTCTAACCAAGTAATTCTGGAACTGCTTCGTGGATAATCTGTGTTGAAGCCAGTCTATCCAAGTAATTCTGGAACTGCTTCGTGGATCGTCTGTGTTGAAGCCAGTCTATCCAAGTAATTCTGGAACTGCTTCGTGGATAATCTGTGTTGAAGCCAGTATATCCAAGTAATTCTGGAACTGCCTCGTGGATAATCTGTGTTGAAGCCAGTCTATCCAAGTAATTCTGGAACTGCTTCGTGGATCGTCTGTGTTGAAGCCAGTCTATCCAAGTAATTCTGGAACTGCTTCGTGGATAATCTGTGTTGAAGCCAGTCTATCCAAGTAATTCTGGAACTGCTTCGTGGATAATCTGTGTTGAAGCCAGTCTATCCAAGTAATTCTGGAACTGCTTCGTGGATCGTCTGTGTTGGAGCCAGTCTATCCAAGTAATTATTGACGAGATTGTCATGCCATACATATGAATGTGTCTTATTTTTATTTATTACTGCTGTTAAGGGAAAATCGTTTTTTTTAACTTACGTTTTATTGACGAATATATTATTACTTATTATTTTATAACTATTAGACAGCTTAATCAACCAATCAATTCAACAAACCATACCTTGGGATTATTTTCGTAATTGCTTTCTGTATAGGATTTATCGTATTACGTAATGCAGGAAAATAGTTATCATATTGAAATATTTTATCAATTACTGTGTTATTAACTTGAGACGGTTTTTAAAGATATTAATTGCTCAGAGTTATCGTAGATATTTATCGAAAAAATATTACAAATCAATTTTTTATGTGACACTACTACTTTGCAAAACACACCTCTTTTTCTCAAAAGAAAATTAATGGAATCCATTGGTTAGAAAATAGAGTGGACCAGAAGTAAAAGTGGCTCCCTGTACGTAACATCGTGAACCAGTTTGTTAAGAATGATTAAAAGATCCTCGGCCCACCGGACATTACGACACACGTGGCTTGGCTACTCTGCTAATGAGATGACCCATTGTAGGACTCCACGATTATGTGAACGTCAGGCCAAAATGGTTACTTCAATATTTTAAGAAAATCTAAATCAATTTATCCAAGTAAATTATCATTGCTTATAACGTAGCAGGCAGTTCAACCTATATTATTCTTATTATACACAGACAACGTAATAAAGTACTCCGTGTAGTCAAGGGCGGACAATCGAGAAAAAATATGAGAACAGACAATATATAGATATATTTTAAAGATTAAATTATTTTAAATTTTTCCCCAGAAAACTGACATAGCAGGCATATTTCAAGGTCAAACCTCGTACGACTCTTGTCAAAATTTAAAGTACTGTGATTATACTAAAGTTTTTAATTTAAGAGATAATAAACATTCTAACGAATCTATTTCATGTATTCTATCAATCAATCAAAAATTGAGAAGCTGGTTTAGAAAGTATACCGCAGACTTCACATAGAATTGAGAGATGGAAATCTCGTAATGTTACGTGGCCATTACGTCAGGACTTTCCACGCTGATTTACATGGGTGTCAGCAGACTGAGGGAAGTCTTGGGCGGGTTCCCTCTATAGGTCAACAGACTGATGGCAAGGACACGACGGTGACAAATGGTGGAGGTGCCGACAGTAGGGATGGCAAATATTTTCAACATATCGATACATCGCAAACCAAATATCGATCTAACGATAATATCGAAATAGAAATATCTATATATAGGGTGGCCGATATATCGAATTGTAAATTATTTATGTTTAAAATTATGCACTAACTCATATGTCATGACCAAAAACACCCTCAGTTTGCTTTTACTATTTAGAATAGCCTACTGAATGTAAAAATTAAAAATACATTAATCAGCACGAAACAAGTTGTGGTCTGTAACAATGAATTTAAAAAAAATCAAAATAAGAATAACTATACCGGTACCTTTAATTATTATTATAATTATAAAATAATAATGTAATAACATTATTATTTTTGTTTTTAACGTTTAAAAATGCCTTTAGGCTTCTTACAAACACTAAAAATGAAACTAATTAATTCACTAAGGTATTCCAATTAGTCATCTTTAGAGTCAGCGTTGTCAACTCACGCAGAACTTCACTGTCCGTTCCACCCACTGGTCTACAATAAACTACATTTTAGTGCGTTAACCTCCCGTAAACAAACTAAATTTCACGTAAGTTACTTCATTATTTAAATACATGTTTAATACGCTTAAGAGGCAACTTAAATGTGTTTTTTCGAATCGATGATTTTGAGGAGAGGGAATACGTGATATAATATAGCGGACCGAAAATATCGTTAAGTTAGTTCCGATATTGTCGAAAGAAAATAACGATACTAATATATCGATATATCGAAACATATTTATCGATATTTCCGATACATTGTTGCCATCCCTAGCCGACAGAACACCCAATTTGTAGTCCCCTCCTCCTACATATAGTACATAGTCTGTATATAGTAAGTGGGAATATTCCACTGTTTTGTACTGGAATATTATCAATTAAATTTGGCTTCGCCATCAGTTGTGAGTTCTATCTGCAATGAACTTAGCAGGAGTTATAAATACAATTTTGTGATAGGTAGATACAAAATATCGGCGTCCAAAGTGTTTATTGCGTATGTTCCATGAAGGCCCACTAATAGAGGGGGCCGTACGCAATAACTACAACATATGACTCGTGTAATACATCTTCGTTGAGAATACTCTTCACATCTTAAAAAATGAGTATTTTAGACTCTATACATGCTATAAATCTGCAACTTCATTCATGTGATCTGTAGGCGTGTATAAGAGATTTTTTACATTCATATGGATCAATTAGGTAAAAATATAAGTTTTACATGAAGGGTAAGGTAGTAAGGAACACCTGGACTGCAGTTTTATTCATTTCGAAACATGTGTTTGTTTCTTTAAAAACTTGGAAGTTTTTAGCAACAACAAGAATTTCTCCAAAAATTTAGCAATCAAGAACAATCCAATCCCAACAAAAAACTGATACTTTATTTTCAGTAAATTAAACATTATGTACATGTTTGAGTCTATGTTGAAGCAGGACCGTCTATGCTGGGCTGGAATGAGCAATAACTCATCCCTCCAACGGCCGTTGTCGGGGTGATTTACCTAACGGCGTAGCTCGTTCCTCATGTCGTTGCCAGATAGGTGGCATTGTATGTCACCCTCCACGTCAGGACACATATAAAACCCCAGCCCTTCACGCTCACACGACAAATGACGTGATGAACATTTTTGGGGTCCTTAGTAATCATTAAAACTTTGTGTCTTTGAAACAAAAATATTACATCATATTTACACACATTTAGAGACCAGGGAAGGACTGGCCAATCCGGTTTTTGCAAGTATTCTTGCCCACGTAATACACAGTTACTCTATATTGCCATTTGCCTCAATAGTTGTGCTAAAAGGGGAATGTTGTTAACTTTACAGCCACTTGCATCACGCAATACCGCACTGCTCTACGCCGTAACCCGACACATGGTCCGTATCACGATCCAACTATCAGACTGGGGGTACTGCCATGACTATACACCGTTTGGCACAGGGGAATTGTGAGACTGGAATGATACATCACTTCACCCGAATCAACAAGCTTGTATAGTACAAATGGATAGTCAATCACTGAAAATTTCAATATTCTTCCCGACTTGAAGCATTTGAGGGCTCAGATCAACAAAGTTTTTTTAGCAAAAAAGGTTTATCCTGAACAACACTAGGACATATGAGAATGACTTTAAAAATAAAATGTAGTTTTTTGGTTTTGGAAAAAACTGCATGTATTAGTACATAAAAAAAACTAAAATTTTTGAAAATGTAACATTATTTGTCTACACAACACAATCAATAAAATTAGCAGTGTAAAGATATACATGTTTATTTTCTGAATCTCAACTTCAGGTTGTAGAAAAGTCAAAACTGACTGCCCTCCTACCAAACCCTAAATGGATAGATATTGTGGAAAAACAATTTATGAAAAACATACTCGAATGAAGGAGACAAAGTGTCTATTTGTCGATTGTCTGAATATAAGTATCAAAGAAATAAGAGATGCAAATATAAAACTGTTTAAAGTAACTGGGTGACTAGGTATCAATTAATTACACATATAACAAAAGGGGTTGGTCGAATTGTAGGTTCTGAAGATAAATAACGTGGAGCTCACTATGTTCCCAAACATGCAATTTACTGATCAAACCACGAACACCAACAACCCTGAGTTTCCGCAATACGTAGGTCAATTGAGAAATACAGTACTTTACTAATGCGCATACATAATAAATCTAGCTTAAGACGTTTATTTATTTTTTTACATATATGCATTTTGAAAAGTTCATATTCATGTATGATATCGACATATTTAACACTATTACTTAACTATAGTTATTGGACAATGATCACTCTAAAAACCTAACAATAAGCAGCTATCACACTTACAGAACAACTTCTCTGAAAAATGTATTTTTTGCCTAACAAACAAGTTGGGGAAGGTATTTTGGCTGAACTTTATACCGCCTAACAGAATTAAAATCTTAGCAATTTTTAATATACAAAAACCTAAATGTTTCTAAACAACAAAGCGCAGCGTTAAAGACAGTTACTTTAGCATTAAATCTTGCAGTACAAAAATCATGAATAACTATAACAAATAAAGCTGCTGAACCCTGATGCATCCCATATTTTATTTTCTCCACAAAACCCAAGATCTCAGCGAATATATGAAGTAGTAATCTCTGACCCAATTAGTAACAAATTGATAACAAAGCTAGGGATGCTACAGCTCTCGTCGCACATGTTACCTAGGTTCACTGATGACACAAATTGATGACAAAGCTAAAGATGCTACAGCTCTCGTCGCACATGTTACCTAGGTTCACTGATGACACAAATTGATGACAAAGCTAAAGATGCTACAGCTCTCGTCGCACATGTTACCTAGGTTCACTGATGACACAAATTGATGACAAAGCTAAAGATGCTACAGCTCTCGTCGCACATGTTACCTAGGTTCACTGATGACACAAATTGATGACAAAGCTAAAGACGCTACAGCTCTCGTCGCACATGTTACCTAGGTTCACTGATGACACAAATTGATGACAAAGCTAAAGATGCTACAGCTCTCGTCGCACATGTTACCTAGGTTCACTGATGACACAAATTTATGACAAAGCTAGGGATGCTACAGCTCTCGTCGCACATGTTACCTAGGTTCACTGATGACACAAATTGATGACAAAGCTAGGGATGCTACAGCTCTCGTCGCACATGTTACCTAGGTTCACTGATGACACAAATTGATGACAAAGCTACAGATGCTACAGCTCTCGTCGCACATGTTACCTAGGTTCACTGATGACACAAATTGATGACAAAGCTAAAGATGCTACAGCTCTCGTCGCACATGTTACCTAGGTTCACTGATGACACAAATTGATGACTAAGCTAAACATGCTACAGCTCTCGTCGCACATGTTACCTAGGTTCACTGATGACACAAATTGATGACAAAGCTAAAGATGCTACAGCTCTCGTCGCACATGTTACCTAGGTTCACTAATGACACAAATTGATGACAAAGCTAAAGATGCTACAGCTCTCGTCGCACATGTTACCTAGGTTCACTAATGACACAAATTGATGACAAAGCTAAAGATGCTACAGCTCTCGTCGCACATGTTACCTAGGTTCACTAATGACACAAATTGATGACAAAGCTAAAGATGCTACAGCTCTCGTCGCACATGTTACCTAGGTTCACTAATGACACAAATTGATGACAAAGCTAAAGATGCTACAGCTCTCGTCGCACATGTTACCTAGGTTCACTGATGACACAAATTGATGACAAAGCTAAAGATGCTACAGCTCTCGTCGCACATGTTACCTAGGTTCACTGATGACACAAATTGATGACTAAGCTAAACATGCTACAGCTCTCGTCGCACATGTTACCTAGGTTCACTGATGACACAAATTGATGACAAAGCTAAAGATGCTACAGCTCTCGTCGCACATGTTACCTAGGTTCACTAATGACACAAATTGATGACAAAGCTAAAGATGCTACAGCTCTCGTCGCACATGTTACCTAGGTTCACTAATGACACAAATTGATGACAAAGCTAAAGATGCTACAGCTCTCGTCGCACATGTTACCTAGGTTCACTAATGACACAAATTGATGACAAAGCTAAAGATGCTACAGCTCTCGTCGCACATGTTACCTAGGTTCACTAATGACACAAATTGATGACAAAGCTTAAGATGCTACAGCTCTCGTGGCACATGTTACCTAGGTTCACTAATGACACAAATTGATGACAAAGCTAAAGATGCTACAGCTCTCGTCGCACATGTTACCTAGGTTCACTAATGACACAAATTGACTGCGACTGAATTTTCTAATGTAATTGTCTAATGTTAAAGTATTGGTTATAACATTTAAATCATTTTTGTTCGATGTTACTACTTTTCTTCCTTTATTTTAAATAGTTGTACGACAAAAGTAAAGAAAATTAGGGGGATGTTCTACAACATTGTTACCGAAATGTGACTGGAGGCAGAGCCACGACACTCAACTAACCCCAGTTCCCATTCTCGAAATTATGTTATTTAAATACACTATATAACAACAGCGGCTTCCTTCATTACGGTCGCGACCCAAGACAGGAAGCGCCTGATACACAAACGTATAAAGAAAAAGTGACAAAGCCTAATTTACCTGACGACTCGGCGAAGACAAAGGATTGTTCCGATAAGGAAACAGGAGAAAGTGTCCTGAGGGGAGGAGGTGGTCGCCACAAATTACCGTAAACACGCTCGTGGTCCGCCACGCACACGGAAACATAACTACATTTCAACTGAATTATATAAATAATAATATTTGTTGCAATGAGACAATACAACACTAAGTGTTGGAATAGTTAGCAAATAAGATCGTATATATGCTATATTCGTATAATATTTATTTTTAACATATAACAAATATTTTCAATTAAAGTGGAACCTCTTCAAGATTTTTTAAATTTAATTGGTATCTTTAATTTAATTTTTTTCAATGCTATCGAATTTCATTATCCTTAAATCTACTGCTATATAATATACTAGCTCAACCCGGCCATGCTTCGCTGTGGCTTAGTATGGTCTTAGCTGTTAGAATCTATTGACATAAGTTGTTAGACAACTAAAGTGTGACTGTTTATGTTTTAATTACCGAGGAAAAAAGGTTAACACCAAATACAGATCACCTGATCAAGTAAAAGTAGTGTGTGCTACACTCTCAAGGTGAAATGTAGAACTACAATAAATCAAAACATACAGTACTGTTGTTGTGAGAACTTCAATCTAATTATGGCATGTGAAACTACATTAAACTACACAGTCATATGTTTTTTGTAAACAATTCAGATTCTCCATTTGAATAACATGGGATCTTTAGAAGCCCGTGGGGCAGGACCCTGTAGACGGATCTGCATCAAACTTCACAGAAACCATCTCGGGAGTATGTATACAGGACAACATCCTAAAGTTTCATGGCGATCGGTTGGATGGTTTGGCAGCGCATAAACTTCAAACATACATATATATATATATATATATATATATATATATATATATATATATATATACATATATACAAACATCCTCTTTAATAAATATAGATATAGCAGTAGATTTAATTCTTAACATCTACAAACGTGATTTTTCTGTTAGTGTTGTTGTATGTTTTTATTATGTATGTAATTATTTCTTTATTGTTGGCAATATTTTAGCGTTATTTTGTTTTTATAATATACAAAGATTTTCTATTTAAATTATTTATAGGAAAATATCGACATGTTTTTAATAATGCGTTAAGTGCATGAATCAGTAATATGAACACTATTGATTATTCTGATTTGTTTATTTTGAATTTAATATATTATTTTAAATTTGTTATAGATGTTTCGGAATATTAAAAAAAAAAAAAAGAACAAGGGATACCCCTGCACGCTTCTCGTGCCAACTGCGTCATTCGCGACTCTTGTCACCTTGCTCGTGTAATACCGTTACTTTTCTTCACATTGCACGCTTAAACAGTTAAAAAATTACCTCTAATGTTAAGTTGCACCGTCCTAAGCTCTCTAACATTGGCATGGTGAACGGTGACAAAAGCTCAGATTCACCTTTCCAGGGTATTTGTTGTCCGCCCTATTTTAGCTCTGTTACAGAAAATATTTATAAATCCTTTCTTAGTACGCATCTAGATCTTATAAAGAATATTTTAGCAAGGTTTCATTATACAAATGTTGTTAATTTTTTGGGAACTGTGATCAGTGGTAGTTTGTTTTTATATTTATAAATTCGCACAACTTTTACGACTTAATGAACTAAAATGTATCATTGGTGTAAAACCTACCGCAATAATTGATGTGAAATCCAATAACGTCAAGATTAACGTGTTCTCGTTTTTTAATTTACTGCTTTAGATTTTTTTAAAGACGAGTTAAGACGTACAAAAGCTTTTCTCTGTTACCTTTACGACTCACTAAAATTATTAACTAGACAACTCTGTGTTTAAACTACCGGCAAATTTGCCTTTTGACTAAAGATTCTCAAAATTCTCGGAAATTCACTTACTTCACGCTCCCTGTAAGCGCCTGAAACAATGAATACGAATCACATTATCTTGACACAATCAGCGTAAACTCGGAATACATAGCCTATCAATAAAGTGTAACATTTCAAATGTATCCATACCGTGTATTATTATTGATTTTTAATTCAGAAATAATAAGATGGTAGAAGGTCAATAAAAGTGAACATTAACTTTTTTCTGAGTTAATTTGAAAAATAATTATTTTTTAATAATTAGATTATTAGAGCGCCAGCTACCTATTTTATACAAGATAACGTTTCGTAGTAGCTGATAATGTATCAATCACCTAACTCACAACATCTCAATAAACACGACTTACTGAGGAGAATTCACTCAGAAGAGGGAAAAAGTCAAACTTAAACGACAAACTGATTTATGCAGACACTAAGAATATTAATGATAACTTTAATATGTGTCCAACAGAAATATGTAACCAAACATTATGATTTTAGACATCCCGAGGGAGCTGGACTATGAGTGACGACCGATATCCCACTCATTCGGAAACACTCAAAGCCGGATCCGGAAATACCAGCACCCTTATGACAGACTACAAACTGAACCAGAACCACAACTTGCCTGGACCCGAGGAAAGAGTGTGAGGACTTATGTAACTCACGATGGACATTGTAGGCACTCATTATTGACGACAACTGTTATCGAACAGCTTCCCAAGCGTGTGAAAGAGGAAGTAATTAATAATACACGAGACAAAATGTAAAGTAGTTCAAATTTAATTCTTACGTACCACTGCCTAAGGTGAACTCACCGGTAGATTGATTTATAAATTCTCACCGGTAGATTGATTTTTAAATTCTAACATTGTCAAGATAACAGCAATATATATTAAATTTAATTTTAAAACAATTTTAATATTGTATGTGGAAGACGACAGAACGGAAGAGTAAGATATGTTTTATAACATTAGTTTTAATTTTTAATATAAAATATATTTTGTACATCTATTACGTATAAAATTAGTTTTAATAATATGTTACTTACAACAATCTGACCAATTGCAACCAATCTTCGCCTCATGTAGCTGTAAAGACGTTTTCCATTTCATTTTTATGAATTAAATTGTTGTTACCGATGACTGAAGAAAGCCATCGGGGAGTTGTCATCCTGCAGAAAAAGCCACGCATGTCCTATTTATGTTGACCTTTTCTGTTTTTTTTTTTTTTTTAATGCTGCAATAAGAAATAAATGATTTTGTTTTCAAAATCCGTTTAAAGCAGTCTTAGTTACATCAATGTTTACCAATATTGCACGTTCTCTAAATCTATCCTTTTACCATATCCTTTACTGATATGTTTAGAGCAATAGTATGGTTCGAGCCGAACTCACACAAATCAAAGACTAATATATCGACCAATTCAATAAGGGCCTCGAAAGAGACTGGCTTGTCTAAAAAGACGTCAGAAGCTAATTATTTATATAAATACTAGCTGTACCCACCCGCTTCGCCGGTCATAATATTGAGTTTGATTATATATTCAAAATGTGCAGCAAGCTTTCAATTTCCACTGTATTCAATTTGGAACAGCTGATGTTATTACTACTGTACTCAATTATTTTTAATTTTAAAAGTTTAGCCTACTACAATTTTATTCTTTTTATTTAACAACTGTTAATCAAATAAAACAATCAATTAATATAGCTCCATAAGAATACTATGTGTATTTTGGAGGCCCGTGAGACTGATTCCTGATTCACTTAGAGAAAAAAGTGTCAAAGTCTATAGAAATCTGCAAGTCTACTTTTAGAGGGCACAAAGTACTATATTTGACTCTGAATCAATTAAATATTGTGTTGACATGTCCTATGATCTGGCTATGCATGCTTTAAAACTAAACTGTTAATTTTCCGATTGAAAACAGTTTGTTCTCCTAGATAACAAAGTTTCATAGTCTACGAAAAATCTGTAAGTTTACTTTTAGAGGACGCAAAGTATGGTAATTGACTCTGAATCAGTGAAATGTCGTGTTTCTAACCTTTTTTAGCCATGGCCTATGATCTGGGTATATACGTATGTGTTCAGATTAAATTGTATATTTCCCCATTGAATACTGTATGTTCTTCTAGATAACAAAGTTTCACAGTCTAGAAAAATCTGTAAGTCCGTAAATGTTCAAATGTTAGAGGCCGTATATTAACCGATTTGATTTACACGCACAAATTGAAAATCTAGCTCTACCTAAGAATGAATGAGGTGAGATAGAGCAAAAAGTCATAGGACCAAAGTTGTAGATCACCTTCAATCAGGTGCAGAAAATTGTGTTAGTTTTGCTGTAGAACTGTTCATTTAGCCGCTACAGTCCAATTAGAGAAACGCTGTTTTTGGCATTTAAAAATGTTTGGTACTAAAAAGGCTGCCATATTCGATTTACTACGAATTTTTCAAAATCCCTTCTTATTGCACATCTACAACTAAGACCTTTGCCTCTACAAAATTTCATGTTTTAATCCACTATGTATTTTAGGGATTGTTTTCGGTTTGGTTATTTACATTGCCGATTGGTGGGTCACGAAACAATTTCAAAAACGATTGTGGGTTGTTCAGAACTATTGATCTAAATGTTAAAGCAATGAAGGGACTTGTGTTTGTTGATAATAACTGAGCGTTTTGTAAATAGTAACAAAATCATAAAAACCACTTTTATGATACATTATTGAATTTATAAAATTAAATGATGACCAACAAGAGTTGCTTACCTATTTACGTTTTTCATATTCAATAATTATTTTATTTTGACAACTTCTCAGGATGATTATCAGTTATAGTTGGTTTGTACACATGAGATAAATTTATTTTGATGTTATAAAGAGTATTGTTACAGTGAACGTGAAATGCACTTACTTGGTTATAAGTGCGTGTGTTTTCTGTACATAACATAATAAATATAATGACGTTAAGTAAAGACATGACCTCAGCCTCACTCATATATTGGTTTAATTAAGTACTTGAAATATTGATTTGCTATTTAGTATTATTAATTTGTTCTCAGCTAAAATCATATATGAAATGCGTTGTGTCATTGTTCGAGCAATAAGTATTATCTACAGTAACAAATGTATAAAGCAACAGATTGGTCGGTGACGTAGTTGATTAAAGCCCAGCTTGATGGGCTAAACCTTCTCAATTCGATCCTAATCAGAGCATAACAAATTTTGAAAGTGATCACCTGATAACCACTGGGCGTTTATTTAATTGGACTATTAATTAATTAATGGCACTCATCACGCTCATTCAAAATCCATAATCGCCCATATCTTGACAATTAGCGACTCAAGAATAAATACATTCTAAAGAGTAAACTCACACCTCCGAAAGGATATAAAGAACCAAACGCTCCCCTACCCACTCATCTTAAACAAATATTCATAATACACTAACAAGGCTTTATCTTTTGATTAAAAATATTATAGGGCTAATAAAGCTCTTTCCAAGGCCCAAAATATAAAGTCGCAATTTATTTAAAGCGTGGCCCACAGCAATAATAAAGGGTGGTGAAACCCTGCATCTCGAGTTTCAGGCGTCAGTCGCATCAAAGGAATATTTACACCACAACCTCTCCGACGGTTCGCCCGCATTATGATGGGTCACCCACTGATACAAGTAGGGGCAACCTTTGGAAGTTTTGTTTGACCATTCCCTTCGGTTCAATATATTGCAGTTGTAATATTAACATTAGTGCCTTTGAAATACGTTGAGGTATGTGTTTGATTTGCACATATAAACATGAACTCAAAATAAAATCATATAAAATTTAAATTGCACGTACAAATCAGCTACAAGCCTTGAATGTCCACTTACAATTATGATGTACTGTAGTTTAATTTAAAGAGTAATATTTAAAAATAGTTAACAATTTCTAAAATGTGCTATTTGTTCAAAAGGGAGAAAGTATATTTTTAATAATATAAATGTACAAAAAAATACGCAATTTTTTTGATCATTTAGTATAGGTAATTAGTTTTTTACAAGTGCTTTTCGAAAAAAAATAACAGAAATAAATATTGATTTAAATGTTAATTTTTAACCAGCCATTAACTATTGATCCTTTCGTAGTTGTCATAACCATATTGTAATTATTTAAATGTTGAATCAATGTTTAATGTTAATTTCTTTTCATTTATCCAATTTGCTGGTGTTTTTATTTAAACTATTTTTTTTTTTAATTAATTTCTTTACATATATTTTATTTTAAAAGTATTTTATAACCTATTGAATCTTTCGATATTGAAATAGATTTTGTTCAATAAATATTAAAATATTGCTAAGTGTTAAATTTATGCACATAATTTTTTAAGTTAAACTTAGTAAAGTCACTCTTTTGCTAGTTGATTTACAATAATTTGTTAATGCTATAAGTTGTGATGTTTCACCAAAATTGTTGCCGTCTGCACGTGGACACAAGTTCCTACTTGGCGCCCACGCTAACGTTCCAAGCGTAATTACGCTATCAACACTAAATCAGACGCTTTGCAATCAATACTCGGCGCAGAGTACATGGAACCGCTTGTTACTTACATTCAGAATGAAGCCTAAACTAGCGAATATAAGGCAAGACAGATCTCCAACCTTATATCAACTGATATGCCTGTAACTCAGAATATAACGGACGCCCATTTATATGTGATTATTCAACGTTTTATTTGTTTACATCAGCATATTCTAGTAGACACTTTAATGAAACAATATACGGTATTAAATATTTACTTATAATTTATACCTTAAAGCGAGGTTGGAGATATCAGAAACTATTCTCCATAAGGCCAATGTTAAAAATTACACCAAATCGAGGAAAAACATGGCTAACGATCCTTTAAACGTTTTTGTCACTAGCCGATTTTATTTTGTATGAATATTGAACAATGATTTGGTAAATTCTTAATTTTGATTGCTTTTCGGGTTTTCCAATTTACTGGTGTTTTCATTTCAACTATTTTTTCCTAATCAGAACAATTTTAAGTAAGTTGTACCACAAACATTACAATATAAACCCCTAAGCAATCAACATTCGCCATTGATAACTACCAAATGACATATCAAACAATATTTTATTGAACAAAAAAAGTCAGCTAACCGAACATTGGACTTATGGGAGATGGACGATCACGATAGTTGCTGTAACAGACATGCATTGTCGGAAGACCGCGGCTTTGGAATATTTCTAAGCAGCTGGTGTGTGTGAAAGTGAACCGGAGAGAGGTGGGGCGAGTAGGCAAGGTCTGTGGACTTGGCTGTTACCCTTGACATTATCCCCTACCCTACACACTTGCAGATATACGGGGCATTGGCCAAGCAGCGTACTGCAACACTGCCATGACAGCTAAATCAAACTTAATAATAAAAAAAACCTCATAAAATTACTCGTCGACTTCCAAATGAAAACACTACAAATGTGTGCAACCTACCTACTTATTTATTTATTATATATATATATATATATTGTAACATTGAATGATTATTAGTCAATAAACATTCTTTAAGTAAATAAAATTAATTTAAATTATGTGATCGTTGAAATTTTCCACTCATTTTCCCTTTAAGTTGATACAAAACTAAGCTAAATTATTTCTAAAATGACCGGTTGGCAAACTTGCCAAAACAATATCCAGCAAATGTTGTGTGGTGATTAATACTTGTTGGTCCTGTATGATGAATTTTCTTATTTTATTACTAGCATGCACTAAAACAGGCTATCAATTACATTGGTGCAACATAATTAACTAAATATATACAATTATAGTGTTGGGAATGAGTCCAGTATTATTGTAAATGTGACAAAAACAGCACCAACGAATGAACAAAATAAGATTTTTGACTCCTAATAATTTATCTTATTATAAACTTCAGATTGAAGACGGAATAATGTGCTGAGTAAAAAAGAAGAGAGAAAAAATAATATGATGAATATAATAAAGGAATAATACGCAATATTACAACAAGTCAAGAACCAATAAAAACAGTAACAAGAGCAAACTACAAAGCAACACATAAATAAAACAAAAAAATTTTATTTCACAAAATTACAAATGGTACATAGAGATAGACTAATTCTAAACCTATATTATAATCTTGCTTTGAGGAGCTTAAAATATTTCAACGTAGGTAGATTATGGTTCCAAACAAAAATCTATTTCACCTCCTCCTGAAAGCACCAGATTATATATGATCTCATCATCACGGAGAAAACAAAGAAGCACGCCCATAGGCCTACTTGAGGCAAGTCAAATAACGGAGTGCTTTCAGGGTAGAAACCATCCCCCTGTAAGACCCTAAATGTGTTTATTTATAAATGGTAATAGTCTTACAGAAAATATAGAAAGGTATGTTATTTGAGTATTTTACCAACCAATATTTTGTATCAAGACTTAGGCCCTAATTATGTTACTGTCCAAACCATTACTGTATTGCGTTCAATAATATTTTACAATTGATTAAAAGTTTAGAATTTTAATGTTATTTAAAGCGGTAAATATCTTTTTTCATGTGTTGCGGAGTAATATTTACTTATTAACTACCATGAAAAACCATATTAAATTAGTCACATCAAATAAAATTATTTTAATGTTTTAAATTAATTATATAGTCAATTAAACAAAACGTCATCAATAGTATGAATACTAGATGTTTGTCATTGTCGTGGTTTGTTTTTTATACAGCATTGAAGGTAGAAAATTGCAGCTGAGGTCGGCCTATGACGTAAAATGCTACCTGCGTGCTACGGATGCGCACCTATCTGAGGAAACCTCTTGTATATAAGCCTTCGGTACAGCCAGGCGATCCCTGAGTATACAGTAAAATTGATCACACAGTATTGAGTAAGAAATAAAAAAATGTCTGCACTAGAAACTACATTTTCCGGTGACAACCGCGTCAAGGTACTATCTACAATATTTACAAGATAACCGGATGTTTCACCCATACTGTGATGTGGGCGAAACGTCTGGTTATCTTGTAAATATTGTAGATAGAAACTTTTCGCGGTTGTCACCGGTAAATGTAGATTCTAGTTATGACACCGGCCGCTTAAGCCTAAGTTCTAAGATTAAATTTCTGCACGTTAACGTTGGCGTGTAATGTAGGAAAAATGTCTGCATCTTTAGTTTGTTATTAATGATGTAATATATCGCCAAACTAATAGAAAACTTAATTGATAGTTTTGACCCAGATTGTATCTTCTAAAACAATAATTGTAACACAAACCTAATAGGTATAACACTATAAACAGATAGCGATATCTAAGTCTTTAATAAAAGCAGAAACTGACACGTCGAACAAGAACACATATTAGGCAAAAAACGTTTTATTGGAGAAATTTTAGACGGTGACAGGAAAAATAAATATTGTATCCGTTTGGTTCAATGAGGCCTTTGCGCGAATAATAATTACTATAATAACAACGAAGCAGGTTTATAAAACATTCACACCTTAACATTATTTCGAAAATATTCCTATAGAATAATACCAGCAGAAAACGACAATCCAAGTGAAGTGAGTATAACTGACATAAGTACGCCTTCATTCTGGTGGTGTAGTCCTGTTCCAGTGCGAGTGAATGCAATTCTTATTCTCACCCACCATGGGAAAAGATCGCAATAGTGTTACTGCAATTCTCGGATTTTATTACTGTAATACTGAAACATTATTCTACACAAGCTACGTATACTGAATTGGCGTGGGATAAAATCAATGAGATATTGTAAGACTTGTCATAAAAACTCCACGTTAATTAAAATTAGAAGAAGAAAATTAGTTCAAATTACGTAACGCGGATTTGGGTCGCATTTTACAATTAACAACGTGCGATAAATTAAGCGTGAGGTAATTTTCGTCTATTCTGTCAATCATGATCTGAAAACCAATTTCAAGTTTCAGCTTCAAGGAAAACCTCTTGAACAATATAAATATGCAGCTTTCAGTTACAAATCAGAATCAATCTAAGTTATAATTGGGGTTTTATTGTATTTTGCAAAAAATAGGACTTTCTCAACCCAAGGAGGTAAAAACCTATTTTAATAACACAGTTATGTCACATCAGCAGTACATAGCATTTAAATGCACAATTTAAAATCGGCACTTTTATTATTAATGCAATGCTTTTGTGGAGAAATAATCATTTGTCAAAAAATGCAGCCAAAGCATTTAAGGTGGTGCAGCCAAAAATTATAAGAATTAAAATTTTGTGTGTAAATATTTATTTATCTATACCTCCAAAATGTGTAGAGCATTTTTTTAAATTTTAATTCACTTATATTTGTAATTAGAGGCTACTGAACGTCATTTTCAACAACCTTACGGTGAGTTCATCTTGGAAACAGTTTGGGTTTACTAACCCAAATGTTTAAATTAAATATATCAAATAAATATAACTGACATGACATATTTGACTAAACTTAAAAAAAATATTTAATTTTAAATTTAATCTGTTTATATTTGTTAAAAACTAATAAATATGTTTGCCGGATAGAAAATTATGTCATTGTGTTTGGTTGAATTGACAACTATATTTTGCAATATTTAATTTCTAATTATATTAATTTGTACAGAGCCTCCATCTGCTCCAAATAAAGCAACAGTGCTACGATCTATCGGAATTCAGTTATCCCTAATGCCGGCCGCACAACCTTAAGTACGATAAACAACTGGAAAAACATTTAATGTGCGATAAACGACCTTTAAAATGCTGTACGATAGACGATCCTTAAAATAATAATTTTAGCATAGCCTAACGTCTAGTTTTTGCTAAATTAACTAGCAAACTAGACGTTAGGTACTTACTGTAACAAAAACGACCTTGGCGTACTTATAATGATAAATGATACTTACACTACTGTATTTTTTATTACATGTTCGATAATCGAACTTAGAGTTTTAACTCGATAAACTATATTACACTAGTACAAGAACGATATTCGAACCTGTTTGTGCACGACATATTCCATTACACTAATACAGCAAGATAGTCAAACTTTTAGTTCTTGCACTATAAACTATATTTCACTGCTATATGTAAAATAACTGAATCTAGAGTTTTATACGATAAACTATATTACACTATTAAGTGTACGATAAATGATATACTTACTTACTGTAACAAAAAAGACGGTGGCGTACTTATTATGATAAATGATATTTACACTACTGTATTTTTTATTACAACAACGGAATTGTTGGAATAATTTTTCATCCCATCTTACGTAACCGTAACCAAACACTACACATGAGGTTAAGTTGGTGAGAGGGCTATGCAGCTCTAACTTCGCCTAATGTAGTTGCAATAAAAACGTTTTTCATTTCACATCTCTCTGGGTACCTTCCTGAGAAACTACAATCGATTGTTACAAAACTAGCGTCATACATTCAGAAGTGAGCTAATCAACACCCACGATGAAGTAGTTACCTTCTTCCTCCTCCCTGGGGATGTTCCACTGGGAATTAACCCCACTTACAATGTTAGCCTACATTTTTATAACCTTTTTGATAAACCATTTGGTTCTTTACTGTATTGTATGGTTCCAAATACAAAATAAAAAGAGAACAAAATATTATTATTTAAGGCATTAGGCCTAAACGACATTTTTGTTTTAAAAATATAGCAGGGTTCGCGTAGATTGATTAATATGCGTTGGAAAGACAACATATGAATACGTCGATCACACAACTGACAATATTTTATATAACATTACCTTCGAGACTGATTTGCAGACAAAAATGAGGTATCAGCGTTGTATTCTTACAAATATTCTTGTCGCTCAACGGTTATCATCAACATAGACGAAGTTTCGTGCGATGTTAAGACACTGGTCAATCACACTCACGGAACGCCTCGTATTATAACACTATCTCATGTCTAAAAAAAACCTAAGGTGCTATCATATTTCAAAGTAATATATTGAAACTATACATATCATAAGGATTACAACTAGACCAAGTAATTAATTTTACGACCTCTAGAAACCAAGAAAACAATTTTTCAGGGAACTGATGAGAACTTTGTTTCTCGAAAAGTTAAAATTCTAAATTTATTAAACTTTTAGAAAACATTGCTATCAACCAGGTATTAAAATATAAATAAGGCACATTAGCGGGTTTTTTTTAGTAATAACAGGATAAATGTGATGTACAGTGAAAACTAGTTAAAATCCGGTACTGTTTTTGTTCCAACTAGGATAAAAATTTTAATGAAATTTAAAAATGCATATTTAACAACGTACAATTAAACGAGAAAAACAATGCTGTGATTATATTTTTCATGTGCCTCTTAGTTACTTAGAAAACAACCTTGAAACTCGAGTGCACATAATTTCTGCGCCAACAGCAGTGTGTACCTGTTTATTACATTTGTTTTGAATCCAATGTATTTTTTAATGGAAACCTTGTAAATTTTATTTCAATTTTTGAACGGAAAATATTATTTACAAAATTATAAAACTGTAAAAATACTAAGATTGTCCCATACAAACATCGACTTTTTCTTCGATAAAATTCTGTATGATTGTTAAATCATAACTCTACGAGCAGTTGGGTGTTAAATATTTTAGTTTGCTTGTTGATCAGTCCAGTCAAGTTTCAGGAATGTCAATCAAAGTTCTCCGCAGTAAACAGTTGTAAGCCCCTCTTAACCGGATCATCTGAATTTATTAAATCCATTTTTCGTGAGAAATTCTAGCATGCAAAGCCTATTGCTGCAATGATCGCACAATAGCGGCTTAGTTGCGCTGAGAGGTCGTATTGCACCACGCGGTAATGAGGCAACCAACTTGTTTATACATTCTAGAACTCACAATAACTATGAAACGTCTGCCACTTGCTGATCGCTACTGTGACACATTATCAGCCCATGTATATACAGAAGTAAATTAAGAATTCCAATCATTTCAGCACATGTACATTGAAATAATGGCATGCTTTCTTAATTAATTGTTACATAACGCATTGAGAAAGACGTTCGAATATTACAAAAGATGCCTCTTGTTGTTAAGTAACTAATCAATTGGTAAGGGGTATAGAAAAATATCTTTGTAAAAACGTAGTGTACTGTATAATATCAATGACTAAAGCAAAACAAAAAGAAGCCGTCTGCTCATATGATTTTTTGGAAACCCGGTTTCCTTATTCGGTAAAATCAGTTCATGTTTGGTTTTTACCATCGATAAATAAAATAGTACGCCAAACGCTCACTTTAAACAAAACACCGCTAAAAATCAGCAAAGGTTGTAGTTTACTATAAATGCATTGGCATGGACGGATTGTTCGTTTCAACAACCAAATTACAATGTCAATTTTTCAAGCATGCCAATAAATCGATCGAAAATCTCTATTTGAGTTACCACTATGGTATATAACAATCGTATCTTTTACTTGTATAAACTAGTTCACGTTAGGGCTACTATTTTAATAAATTAAATGATAAATATAATAAAGTACGCTTTTATTCATTTTTTATAAAAATATATTACCGGTTTCGGCTCTTAGGCCATCTTCAAATAGTAAATAATATAACCTAAAATAAATTAACAAATTATAAAAATAAAACAGATGAAAATAACATAACATATGATTAATTTAGTGTGTGGGTAAGTTGAATTTTACTTTTTGATTCTTATGTTTTTTAACTTCTCTTATTTTTTCGTATATAGGATTGTTCATGTTAATTTGTGTATTTAATATGTTCTTTGGTTCATTATAATTGTTTATGTATATGTGTAAATTTTCTTTTGTATTCATTTTTTCTCCTTTCTTCTCGTATTCTAAAACTGTAACATTTTCATTTATATTTTGATAATGTTATTTATATTTCAAAATAATATTATTTATATTTCAAATCACAGTTATCAAAATATAAATGAAAATGTTACAGTTTTAGAATACGAGAAGAAAGGAGAAAAAATGAATACAAAAGAAAATTTACACATATACATAAACAATTATAATGAACCAAAGAACATATTAAATACACAAATTAACATGAACAATCCTATATACGAAAAAATAAGAGAAGTTAAAAAACATAAGAATCAAAAAGTAAAATTCAACTTACCCACACACTAAATTAATCATATGTTATGTTATTTTCATCTGTTTTATTTTTATAATTTGTTAATTTATTTTAGGTTATATTATTTACTATCTGAAGATGGCCTAAGAGCCGAAACCGGTAATATATTTTTATAAAAAATGAACATAACAATCGTATCTTTTACTATTTATCAATCAGCTGTAAATATTGAATGTTGTTTTATACCTTATGTTGTTGATGATTACGTTCATTAAATGTTATTCTTTTCTGTTTAAATATTCTTTCTTTTCCAGAACTCAATAATTTACACTCAGTTACACTTTTATTCCATACGTATAACGTTTCATTCAAAGGAAAACTGTCATTTATAAACGGCCAAAATGCAATCTTGGAATTAAATTTTTAGATGAAACAGTGTATTCATTTATTGCTACCCTACATACTTAAACTGACCAATGTGTGATTATAAACATTTGAGGAATAAGTTAAATAAAAACATAGGCTTTATTGATCATTTTGTCTCCGTATGTTTGAAAGGTAAAAGTCAAACTGAAAAATAAGTATCCGAAGTACGAGCTAATAATCGTACATAGAAAATAACTAGTATTTGGGTCCACTCCATGGTACTAGTTCAAGACAACCTTGGAGAAAATACATGTCATTGAAAGGTAACAATATCAATTGCAAAGTTGATCCAGGAGCAGATGTTACCGTTATTGAAAAACATTGGACAAGAATGTATTGTCGTAATGATTCACTAATAAAATAAACCATAAAAATAAAGTATAATTTAATAATTATTCCATAAACTTCAGTTCCAGCATTATAAAAAAAAAATGTAATAGTTTTGGATAAAAATCCAAAACTATTACATATTGTGATTTTTATTTGAGTAAATGACTTTTTACTGTGAAGCCTACAATACTAACAAGTGTTTATCACGTCATAGAAACGGAGCACGAACGAGAGTGGCCTCCGAGAGTGAAATATCGACTGTGTGACTAGACGCACCGCAGGGTCAATAGCGTGTGAATAGGAAGTCTCACGGCCCACGTCCTATCCTCTGCTACTTCCGCACTGCTGCCTACCCATGCCATCGTTGAAACCTGCCAAAGAAGTGGCCGGATCACTTTCACTCTCACTCGTATCTTCTGAAATTTGGCTCAAGGGAGTGCCACTATTGTCGATAGTCTAAGTTTAATCAATACGAGCGCTCGTCTCTTGAATGTTATCCAAAAATAAAAGTGCACAGTAAACGAATAATCTTATTTACTAAATACACCATAGGTGTAATAAAAGAACTGTTCAAGGGGGTGTATGAGTTTCGATCCGTGAAGTCAGGTAAGGTCCGTCATAAAAGTGTCAACCTTACTGGTTGCTCCTCTAGGCGGCGTTTCGATCCGCGATAAGGAGAAAGTGAGACTGCCGAACAGGGAGGGAAGGCAGCAGTGGATGGGAATTATAGGGTAAACAACCGGGTGGTAACATGCCGCTGGTCAATCGGCAGAAACATTTTCCCTAACAAAGTCATATATATATTTGCATTAGGTATACTGATTCTGCAATAGTATTGACTCTCATTACAGTTGCTTGAGTCTGAAACAGATCCTGACTATTTCTAGTGTGATTCGTTTACTTATTTCATTATTGAATATTTATAATAAAATTATGTCCATAAATGGCTATAAAACGTTTTGAATTTTTAATCTAATGGTTACATTTAATAATAATGATAATCAGCCCCATAAACTTTTTTTAAACAACCTACGTTGCATTGCAACTAAATTCATAAAGTAAACATAATGACTTTCCATTAGCGTGATTAAAAATAATAAGAAAAGAAAGTCAATATAAGCACATTTCTCCTGAAGCAGAATGTACATTTTCCACTACAAATACGAAAAAATGTGTAACGCTGTAAGAAAAATGTATAAGTATGATTAATTAGTTATAATGAGGATTGTGGATAAATTTTCCACAAAACTGAAAAATCACTTCCTATGTTAATTTGATTATTATACAATTTAATAATCTGTAATGATGGTTTTCACTTTCATTATTTTTCAGTATAATGAATATGGATTTGAAAAGTCATATTTATCAGTCTATGGAATACAGTTACTCCAATTTCAAGTACTTGAGAGTCTGCAGAGGCTTTCGGCTATTTTTATTTAATTAAATATTGTAAATATTAATATTAGTGAGATTTACCATGTAAAATTACAAGCAGTATTTAAAATTTTAAATTATCACCGTGGCTACAAAATGTTTATATTGGATTGACTTCTGAATTTTCATAAATCAGGTAGTAGGGAAAGTGGCCTTAAACTCAATCAACCCTTCCAGGAGATATTGCAATTATGTTCACTGAAAAAACAAAGTGCTATATAGAGATGAAAGTCACATTTGAAATACACATTTAATACTTTAATAATGTAATAAACATTGATATATGTTATAAAACTATTCATTATTGTATAATAAATTTTTACCCACAAATTAAACTGTATAGTTTAAAATATAATATATGTCAACAGGTATGGCCCACGTGGGACCCTTTTATTCATAAAAGGTCACTTAGATGAAACATGTACAGTAAAATAAATAGTTTGTATTGTTATTGTTTGCCAATTCACTATTCCTCTGCTAAAAAGTTTTAAAGTTAAAGATGAAAGTTAGTTATGTTACGACTTATTTTAAAGGAGGTTTAAGTATATTTTTGAAAGTTTGTCCCTCCTTGTCCCTCACTCTTGCCACCCCTCAAACTTTCACTTTTTGGTTCGCGGATCGAAACGCCGCCTGAGCGGCTAAGGGATTAGTAGGAATATTTATGACGGTCTGTACCTGACCCCACAGATCGAAATTCCGTCTCCCGTTCAAGGAGCGATTAAGCTCTATCTGAAGCCAAATGAAAAGAGATTGGTTTTATGTGTTCGATTAAAAAGAGCGGCCACAAGAATTAGCTCAGTGAAGAGCAATCACTGCAGATGGACAAAGAGTAGCCTACAGTGATATTGTCACCATAGATTGTTTTGTGGTGACATTTCAAGAGAGGCGAAAGATAACATAGTTCTACGTACGCCCCATACATTTTTATGCTATGTCGAAATTTAACATTAAATTTAGTACCTGTTGTACCGTAAACATATTTTTAAATTATTATTCTTACTTTAAAAATGCCAATTTCCTAAAAAAAGTTTGTAATGATAAATATCAAATACTGAGAAAATTATTAATAATTTTCCGTGGCCTTCACTTGTTTTGTATTTCTACCAACACTATATGTTAATTAAAAACCTATAAATAATAGTGTTGCACAAACACTACATAGTCAGTACTGATATTTGTTGTTTTTCCTCAACTTGTAACATAAAAATAACACTACAATTTTTCTACATTTGTAATTTTGATGATGCAAACATCAATTTTAAAACATTTAACACGGATAAACGACGGGCGCAAACAGCGCCATAAAATTATTTAGTGTCTACTTCTTTCCAACAATTATACAAGAATTATTTTTCTTATGGAAATGCCATTCACTATCAAAACATCTTTTATTTAGCAATATTTAACACTTCCAAGCTACTGTCTGTTCACAAACTCTGTATCCTGGTCCGATACACAAGGTTTCATAATTAAAATTCAATTTATTTTTCAACGTTTTAAATTAGAATAAATGTAATGATTGTTGTTTTACTCGTTTTCACCCAGGATAGGATAGCCTCCTGTTGTTTACTACTTAGCAACATTCCTAGTAAGACTATGACACGTGATGTACGTTTTAGTTTGAGAAGTGATTGATCGATGTAACTAAACGCCACGTGTCACCTATTAGTAACCACAGTCATGTAAGTAGCTTTGAGTGATAACGAAATTATCATAATGGCAAAAGTTAAGTGACTTTTACCTAAATGGTCTACATAATTTAAAATAAATATCTATTACTAGGCACGTTTAAGAAACGAACTTAGAAACTGTAATGCCTACTTCACAGATAAGAGGATTATCAATTCTTATTCAATAAAACTAAAGTAATAATAATGTTATTAATGATCAAAACAAACTTCGGACCCCCAAAGATTGGTTCTTCCCCTCCTGGACTGACCCTACACTCCTAGACGCTGGAGTGAGATGGACACAGCTGATGTAACCTACTGTTAAAATGAAACATTTGATAACAATGAAATAATTAATTTCAAACACTACAGTAAACTAGGTTAAACAACTAAACTAGAAGTAGGCTTGCATAATTCCTCCAAGAAAATCTACCATAGCATAACATCATCTAATTATTATATTGAGTGGCATCCTTTGTCGTCAGGCAGTCCACTTCAATAGTGGAAAGGAAATCAATAATAATAATAATAATACAGTGTTATTGATTTTATTGCTGTTATTGCAACCAGCTGCGGTAGCTCAATTGCGTTTGGAAGGTAGGAAAACTAAGGCCTAGTCACAATACTTAATTACTAGTTTTTAAAATTCAGCTGATGCTCAGCTTCCGCCTAGAATTGAGCAGACAGTGGAGGGGGCGCCATCTTGGTAAGAGTTCCGGCTTCACTTAGATTGCCGTGTGTGTATTCTATTCTTCGTTCTGTGGATGTAAATAATATGTTCAAATCGAATAAGTTGATATGGAAACCCTGTTTTCTCCGCCTGTGTAACGTTATTCTCAATAATAAGAAGTAATTGGCTATTTGGATGACCCTCGCCAGTCAGTCGACTCAGTCTACTGTGGTTGTTAGAGTACCGTACCGGTGTTTCACTGTTGGTATCACCTGATATTGCAAAATTGCGCACTGTCGTTCATGGTCGACCTGTTTCCGCTCGGCGACCAAACCGCTCGCTGGAAATCTAATCGTGTTTCAGCTATTGGACTAATGTAGTGATGTGACGAGTCGAGTATATCTTGACTCGAGTGACTCGACTCGCGTGCTGAGCCAACTCGAGTCAGACTCGACTCGCGTGCTGAGCCAACTCGAGTCAGACTCGACTCGGCCTGCATTTTCACAGAAGCAACCAAGCAACTTATCATTAAATAGGTAAATAAGAGTAAAGGATAAATAAATAAACAAAAAAGAGATAATAATAAGATAATAAACTAGCTTGAGCATGTTTTGTTTTTATAATTGAATAAATAGTAAAATAAATGAGTTTACTCCGAGTCAACTCAACTAGTATCTCGAGCCGAGTCAACTCGCAGGCCGGCGAGTCGGAAGTCCTCGTCAATCTTCGGGCGAGTACGGGTTTTAACTAGAGTCGACTCAACTTGTTCAGTCTCGAGTTCAGTCAACTCGCCAGTCGGCGAGTCGGAAGTCCTCGTTAATCTTCGGGCGAGTTCCGGTTTAACTCGAGTCAACTAAACTTACGAGTCGAGTCAACTAATTCATCCGGTCGGAAGTATTCATCAACCTTCAGTCGAGTTCGGTTTTGACCCGAGTTAACTCACCAAGCAACGAGTCGGAAACTTTCGTCAACCTTCGTATGAGTTCGTTTTCGTCCCCTTCACATACAATAGCAAAGCAAGCAGTACAAAATTAATCAATTTGACAGTTCAACTTGAGATGAAATTAAAATTACTCGAGTTGAGTAAATATCAGTTAACTCGAGTTGACTCGACTCAACACATCACGAGACTAGTGTAAAAAGCGTAACATGGTTGTATTTTACGCTAAAACGAACCTATATTTGTTATTGCTATAATGTTATCAATTACCCAAAAACAACCATTTTCATAACACTTCACTATTGTGAATTTAACACTGTTATTTTCTTTAAGTTCACAGTTTTGACATCGATAAATGTACGCTATATAAAGTTAAAATTTAAATCGTTTGCAATATAATTAAGAATTCATCTTATGTAAGACGTTAATTAATTATAGATATGAAAATAAAATAGAATTAATCAATAAAGTTATAAACTCGAAATAAACTTAAAATGTGAAGAAGCCCTCACATTTGTTTGTAAATTGACATAGGCCTAAGCCTATTTAAAAAAATATGCCTATAAATACCATGTTGTTTGAGTAGGCTAATGTAAACAACTGTTCAGTAATTTAAATCAGTTTAAAATTAGGGGCTAGGAAGCACAGTATATTAGAACGAGTATTAGTTTCAGTGAAATATCTGAAATTAGTAATATTTTGTTTACTCCTGTATATTCCAAAGTGTTATCAATTTTTAAGCTTCATTTTAACGATGTATCAAACAAGTAAATGCACGATTATTTTATAACCAATACTAAAAATTAGTTAAGCTACAAATTTATTACAAAATTATGATTAACTTATTGGTTTGTTTGTGATTAATGCAAGTCACCACCAAGTGTTCAGTAGCTCACTGTTATCCTGTAAGCTCACCCATCCCATTTATTAGTGAGGATTTTTAGTTTTCTCGCCTCTTAAAGTTGATATTTATATAGGGGGCCTACCTACTATTCATTCTCAATTTTTTTTTCTTTATATAGAGATTTTTGCATAACTCTTCACACTCTTTTGTGTGTATTTGTTTGCATAATTTATCTTTTAAAAAAGATATGTATCCTCGATCCTCATATAAATATAGTTTCATATTTCACCTTCTTAATTTTGGCATCCTCTTAACACTCAAGTATTAAAGTACATTTAGGGTATTTAACAGAACATTTATCCATCCATACCATTGGGCCCACTGTTATAAATAAAAGGTGTAATTTATGAATTGCAACCTACCTATGTTATCATCTCCTACCTTTATTTATCAATATCCAAAACAGAATCTGGAGATCGATTATCACAAAGGTAACTTATTTTATATTTTTGTATCATAAAGAATACTGTTCATTCATAAATAAATTAGGCCTATACTCTACATGTGTTAGGTTAAGTCACTGATTTTACTATACATAGAATATTATAGTAAAATCAATATAAAGTTTATATTGTAAAATCAACAGTTAAGTAAATAATTTTTAAAATAACCCTGCCTGCATCATATTTAACATTTGATTTTTACTGGTTTAATAAAAACAATAATACCATAATTATTTTTATAACAGGATTGCACATGTTTTTAAAACCTCTATTTGAAAAACAAATATTCTTGTTTTTTCCTTCATTTTGTTATTTTACGGATTAAGGTTGTATGTTATTTGTAACTGTGCTTTTTTAAACCGTAAACTTTTAATATAAACTTAGTTCTATTTTTTTTAAAGTAAACTAAGATATTTCATTTTAATTCGAGAATATCATAGCTATGTTTTTATTATTATTAAATTTGAACTGAGAAAGGTTGATTTATTCGCTTGGTTTAGGCCTACCACAAGATGAATACTAAGAAAAATTAAACTAACTGTTTCTTGGTATCTATGCCCAAACATTAAGTGTGCCTATTCATTCCCATTTAATTACTGTAAGCTATTTTTAGATACATGTCTTAATTCGATCTCAAAGTTTAAAATAAAATTTGTTTGATGTATAGAAAATTACCATAATAAGTTAAACATAATTTAATGGGATAAGAATCAAATTTATATAAATATGTATTACCGTTAAAGATATGTACAGTACATATCAATACAGTAATTAGATAAAAAACGTATAAGATTTGTAATTAATGTTTTAAGTTGAAATCCAGTCTGTACTTTTAGTCATATTCTTTGCACACCTTTCACTGCCTATTTCATTATAAATACATTCGCCAAACTTATTTCCTTACACTTGAGTTACCCTTACCTAAAATATTAGACAGTTAATGTGACAATTATTCTTAGTAATGTACATTAAGTGATAAGTAATTAATGAGTTTGTTCTGAACTGAGTAATCAAGCTATTTAAAAGAAATGTTTGCATTAAAATCTAGTCGATCTTAACAATAGAGCATTCTAACCTATGTGGGCGTTTGTTTACATACACCATGTGTACTTTTATGTTTGATAGAAAGCTTTGTCTCCTCTCATGAATGCTTAAACATAAGTATAATCTCATTAATACCTCATGAGGTTTTGGGTGGAGATGACTGCATTGACGTTTGGTAAACATTCCACTCACAAAATTCACAAAAATCGTCACAATCACTACACAACATAACTTCCACCTCACTTTCACAGCCATACCTATATCAAACGCTATTCAAACAGCGACTGACGGATGACAGGTTTTGTTTGACTTCTCTACCTCAACTTAGAAAAACAAGATCCTGCCGCAGTGCTGCCAACATTTCCAGCGTTCAATCATAGACATCTCTGTGGTTCAATATACAGGCATGAATACGCTAATTTTTGTATAAATCTATGACGTACATATTTTAATGATCGTACGAATTTCTCATTCTACGATAAATTAAAACTATCACCAAAAGATTTCAGTATGATGACACCTGCATAACTTGAAGTATGAGTTATGCTTCTTTAGTGTTATACATTTCGATTAAAACAATGGAAATGTTGCTTAGTATTGGGGTTTTAATTATTTGTACCAACAGGAAACACCTCATTTTGAATGAATCAGTTACGAATATTATTTCTCGTAGCTCATCTATTTCCTTGGAGGCTGTACTTGCACGTTATAAAAAGCTCGCTGACATTAACCCTGACGTTCAAATCCTGTTTGCTTCAGCTGGAATTCTAAACATTAAGATTGTATTGTTGTTAAAATGTGGATTTTTACAGTTATTTTAAATGGGAATTGACACCAGACCCGTCATGTTTATATGAACAGTAATTTTGGAGGGATTAGCTGGTGTTTCCTAAGTTAGCGAGAATAGAGGAGTGATTTAGGATTTAGATTCGTGATGAGAGATAACTTTTCCTTTTTTTCTTTTTTTTTCAATTTTAATTAATCTTTTCATTCCTTGCATGTAATGTTTATACATAAAATGTAGACAAAGAATTGCGTCTAACAAAATAAATAATAATTAATCAAGAAAAACACACAATAGATATTTGGAATGTAAAATTAATCCAATGAAATTATGTTCCCTGTTATATCAAAACTTGTTTAATGCAATGTTTTGTCTACTCCACCCATCAGCAAATAATATTGGAAGGGGTTTTCAGCAATTAGTCAAAGTCAGTACTTCAAAGAAGTTATTTTCAACTATAATATATGTGATACGAACCTGATTCGAAAATGTTTCATTTAATTCATTTATTCATATCAACGGCATGGCCAAAATTTACAGGTTATCAATAATAATAGTAATACATAATTAATAATACAAGCAATAAATAAGTAACAATTAATAAATTAACTTAGAAAATCCCATAATATAAAATAATAATATAACAGTAACCACACAGTAAGTATTTCAATATTTAACACTACCACCGACAACTTAGATGGATACCGTAACAAATCGAGCATAACAACAGTAGTTGGAATATATAATAATAATAACGACAAAGACTATATAATAAATAACAGGCAATTTATATGACAAATGATAGAATATGACAGCTATAAACTTAATATAAATAGTATGTTTACTAACCTTAGTGTATTTATATTTTGTTTCATTTAGGTATATTTTATGTAATATTATTGTAATCATAAGATATTTGTTTTGTGAATAGTTGCATAAGTTTAATGTGTTATAATTAGTTTTGTATAGAGTTTTGTATATAATTTTCAGAAGGACCTATTTTTCCTAGTTGGTTTTTTGTTTTTTATCTGTTTTATATTAAATATCTTTTTAAGTATCTTGTTTATTAAGTGTAGTGTCTAGATAACTTTGGATATATTGCTTGTATGATTTATAACATGTATTTACCAATATAAGCTGTACTTTATCATATACAAATTACATTTTCAGTACTTTTTGGCAAATCTAGTCCCTTTTTTAGGGAATTTTAGTACAGTGTTTTCCCCTTCAGTGGGGAGTGGGGACACTGTACGTGAATGCATGAGCCATGAGCTTAACCAACCAACTAGCTCGAGCAGAAAGAGAAAAAAACGTAACGTAAAGAAAACGAATTATCTTCAATCATTATATTTTATTTTTAATGTTTGTAGAATATTGTGAAAACTTGTGTTACTGATATATAATTATTTTGATAATATATAATTTATAAGGTGCCATGGCTGATGCTGCGGCACGTCAACTTCAATATGAGTACAAAGCGGTAAGCAATGAAAATCTTTGTTGTAGGCTACATAGCTTTATGGTTAATGGATCATAACATTCCAATAAAAATAAAATGATACATTAATATTCTGTGTTTGAGCTCGCAACAAGCATTCTTAAATGACCAAACAAGTTTCATTAATAAATGAATAATTTTGACCCTCATGTTTCTGCCATATACCTGTGGATTGCTAGGCCTAGCATAGATCTTACTATCTAGGGACTACATAACCAGTTATAAATGTTTGAATATAATTGCCAATTTTTCATAAATTTTGTCTTATGTTAAATCCAGATCCAATGCCTGTAAAAACAAGCAGATCAATAATAGGCAGTAAAAATTATTTGCTAATTGTTACTTTTAACCCTAACAGCGGCAGGCTAAAAGCTCTTCAGTGCTAAGGCTTTTTTGACTGATTTGCAGGCACCAAACAAAAATGTTCATACAAACAGTAATATTATCAATACCATTTCATGTTATATATCATGTTATATATGTAATTAATCAGATCTAATGACCATTCTTTTGATACATCAAATTAAATAATATTAATTTATAACAATTTCCATGTTATACTATTGTAAAATTTACGTTCTTGAAAAAGTAAATTTCAAAATGCCACTTTGTGAAAAAATATAAATAGTCCTAGTTTTTTTCCCAATTTAACATCAAATATAAAAATGAACTGAAATTTATTTCTTTACCTAAAAAAAGTGAAATATTTTAGAATACTCGTAAACGTTCCTGAGTTATAGGTGAAATAGTCTGCTTACGTCAAATGTTTAATAAAAATGTACATTTAGGCATATGTATTTCAAAGTTGATAAAAAAATCCCGGTAATTGTGCACTTTCTTGCCACCAAACAAATTTGGAACATTTTGCTTGAAATGGGTCTAGAATTGGCTGTATTTTCACGAGATATGCTTTTCATTCCGCGGAAATAACGTATTTTACCGAAAAATTCGAAAAAACCAATGTCAGAACTTTAAGTATTTTTGTCATATTTCCGTTAATTTAAATGGTATTTTAATCATCTTTTTTTTATTTTGATGTGTTTTTTGCGCTAAATACAAATTTGAAAACTATTTTGGTCTATTACAAGTATTTCTCGAGAAATAACAGAAAAACTACTATCGCGGCAGATCGCGATTAGCGGCCATTACGCGATCATTATATACAACAACTATTTATCACAAAAACCAAATTCATCTATATTCCCGCCAGAGTGACGGAGTGGAGGCCAAACGCTCAAATTTAACGCAAATTGCGAATTTTTGTTGAGAAAATAGACAATTAGGATAAGTTAGGTTATGTTTGGTTATATCGTAAAAAGTGCATTTTTCGAGCTGAACAAATAATTTTACTACAAAACCAGTTATATATTTGTGTTCAGCATAAAAAAACACGAGAAATGGGAAAAAAATTTGTCGAAAAATAACGATTTTTAAAAAAGTTGTTTTTTTCACTATCAGATAAAAAACTAGTTTTTCGATTTTTCGGTAAAAAACGAGTTTTCCGCAGATGAAATCAAACTCCTCAAGAGATATAAACTCATTTTTCACCACTTTTTTGACATGAAATCGTATTTTCAGAGGTGGCAAGAAAGTGCATAATTACCAAAATCCCAGTCCCAATAATCCTAATTTGTAACATTTAGCCTTATAGAAAATGGTCTGTGTAAAAGAAAATAGGTCTATGCATTGTTTACTTTAAAAATTATATATTTAATTTTTTTATTTAAATGTTTGAAATGGACAGTATGTTTTGAGCTATCAAAATTTACAAATTCAAATATCTCAAGAAATAATTGTAATAGACCAAAACAGTTTTCGAATTTGTATTCAGAACAAATAAACACATCAAAATTAAAAAAAAAAAATGATTAAAATACAATTTAAAATAATGTAAATATGACAGAAATACTAAAAGTTGTGATATTAGCTTTATCAAATTTTTCGGTAAAATACGTGATTTCCGCAGAATAAAAAGCATATTTTGTGAAAATACAGTCAATTGTAGAACCATTTCAAGCAACATTTTCCAAATTTGTTTTGTGGCAAGAAACTGCATAAATACAGAAAATTTTAAACACTAGTTTTTATCTGATAGTGTATATGATAAAACGAGATAAAACATTAATATATCCCCTAGGTATAACTAATTTCTTTTTAAAATTCATTATTTTTCAACATTATTCTTTTATTTTACATGTACTTTTTTCCTGAACAAGAATTTGTAATGGATTTTTAATAAAATAATTTTTCTGTCCCAAAAATGCACTTTTTACTTACGGAACCAAACACAACTTATCCTAATTGATAATTCACTCAACAATAATTTGTAATTTGCATTAACTTTGAGTGCCCTCCTTGGGACGGCCTGCCAGCCATTTCTTTGGCGGGTATGTATTTGAGTTCGGTTTTTATGGTTAATAGTTGGTGTTAACAATGATCATGTACTTAATAGCCGCTAATTGCGATTCACCGTGAAAGTAGTTTTTCTGTTACATTTAAATTAGTAATTAGATCATGCTTGCCATAAGTCTTGTCAACGGAGCTAACTTAATCCTTTTAGGACCAAACAGTTTCTGATCATGTATTTGTGATAGGACAAAGCCAATTTTCTGTAAAATGTTAGTTTTAAAAAAAATATACATCTACCTCACTTTTAAGGATACAAAGTAGCAATTCTCATTAGAATACTTCTAATTTTGTATACAATATTGATAAAAATCAAATAAATATTTATAATTTGGTTGTACATACATAAATAAACATTTTTATTTTACACCAGTATATTTCTTTACTTTGGACTAAGTAAGAAAAAGAATATTAGGCAGTTAAATCAGTGTTTTATTATACACTACCCAACTTTGATTAATTTGCACATAATTTCATCTATTTACCATAAAAAATAAAATGCTATATAATATGAATAAAAATGCTACAATTCATTACTACTTTCATCAATAACATATCAGGATTGTCAGAAAGGTTTCCACAAGACACGGGTATCACTACATAATAATCTATGAACATGATCATCGTTTGGAGTATGTTTTGTCACTGTTAAGTAATTACATTTGTTTCACACACTAACAAACATAACCTTAAACAAAACACAGTTGTATAGGAACAAAACCCAGCAGACTGAACACGAGCGCACGCAGCAAAATCAAGCGGGAATAACCCAGGTGTTTTATTTTCGTCTGTAACAAAAAAAGTACCCTAGACCTTCCTCATTGGCATTGTTGCAAAGAGAAACTTATCATTAGCAGCCAACAAGTGTGATAAATCTTTATTTAGTCTTAAAAGGGTCTAGCAAATACATAGTGCTATAGTGTTACTATAACTTAGGTCTTCTTCCTGGCATCTGACCCACAACTTATAAATGCATACTTGAAATAAAGCCCTGGGTTTGAAATGCAGAATATTCAAAGGGTCTTACATTAATGTGGCTCCGCTAAGTATCAAAACATACTTGTCAACAGGATCCAATTTAAATTAGCATGGAATAAATGTATTGCCTTAAGTACAATCTCCAATAATCTGTAATCTGCAATAATCTCCATAAAAATTCCTGAATGATGACTATTCACTTGGGCTTTATAAACAATTTGACAGCCTCTTTTAACTCAACGAGGATTTCTATATAGGCCTATTTCTTTTAAGAAACTAGCAAAAAAGTAGTTTTTGACTTACTGTACCTATTGTATTTTCAAAACTTGACGTATATTTAGTTATTATAAACATGCACCTTATATCTAATTTTCAGTTTAGAAACTATATAAAGGGCCAGAAGAAGCCTAAACATTTAAACTATCTACATTGCAAACCAAAGGGTTATAAAATTAAAGTTAAGTTTCTCTTCAATCCGAATATCAATAAAATTTCAGAAAAGTCATCATTCATGGTCCTACTGCCACATAACCAAAAATTGCTCTAACAATAAACTTGTAATCACTCTACGATAATCAAATTAAAGGGATTTTTTTTCAAAAATACAAATGTAGGCTTACCTTTAGATTTTGGTATATATGTGTTGTCAAAATACAGTATATAAGTACTCTAATGTGCCCAAAATCATAAAGACAGAATATTTTAAATAAAGGTTTAGTGATGCAAAATATACTGGATGAATTTTTTTTGTTTTTGACTTAGAACTCCAATCTTGTACTTCAAGCCGATGTTCGACTTATTGAAAGAAGAAGTCGAGATGAGGCTACAGGAGAAGTCATGTCCCTTGTGGGGAAACTTGACGGGACAAGAATGGGGGACAGATTTCAAAGAACAAAACCTGTCAAGGCAGAGGAGAGAAAAGTGAAGTAAGCACATTTTCTTTTTAGGCCAAGTCATAAAATTATCCTAAGCTTATATTTTATATCTAAGGAATGTTTAAGCTTAATCTGAAAATATTTACTTAACAATATATATGTTGCTAGTTGTTTAGCGAAGATGAGAAAATTAAGTGTAAACATAGGTGTTGTTTGGATCATAAAGATAAGAGGTATTTTAAATTGTTGTGTTTAATTTACTTAACAATTAAACAAGTAAATTAATTGTTGCTAGTTGTTTTGGGGAGATGAGAAAATTAAGTGTAAACATAGGTGTTGTTTGGATCATAAAGTTGAGAGGTATTTTAAATTGTTTACATTTATAATTGTGTGACAACAATATTTGTACACAACAGTAGCAAATATTTCAACAATATAATCTAATATGTATTTACTGAACAACTAAAATAAAACAGGTTTGACCAAAACCAACTACTTTTTTAAAATTAAAAAGTGATTGGTGTATGCTGATATAAAAATAAAAAGTCCAATTGGCGAATAGGTAAAGCAATATCTTATTGAACAGTTGTGTGTTCACAGTATGAAATGTTCATAAGAAAATTTAGTGAAGTGAATAAAAGAGACTTCTGATATACAAAATAAATCTTGTTCATAACCATTTTCTAGAAAAATTGCTGTTTGAATAATATTAGATACCATACTTTTAAGAGATTAGAAATGTAAATTTATTAATGGTCATAAATATTTTAATGTCCTTTTTAGGCGTCAGAAGAGGGATGAAGCCCAATATGACTTTACTCGGATGAAGGGAGCCACTCTCCTCTCTGAAGGTGTAGACGAGATGGTAGGAATCATTTATCGTCCCAAAACACAAGAAACAAGACAAACCTATGAAGTATTGCTGAGTTTTATTCAAGAAGCCCTTGGTGATCAGGTTAGTTGAGTATGTTGTTTAGTTAAAAATTGGTTTATATTCTCAGTTAGACAAGGGCTGCTCTTTCTTAACTGAAGTGTAAAGAAATAGTAAACCTTACATGTTTTATACCATGTTCTTTTAAAGTTACATGAGTTGTTCAAACTGAAAATGTGTATTACTATATTCTTTATTTATATTTTTGTAAGGGACTTACTGTAGAGCTATGAATAAATTTGAATTACTAATGAGATTGATTTATATAGATGAACAAGTCAGTGAATTCAGTAGCGAATTTCTTCTTGAACTAGTGGCATCAAGACCCAATGTACTATCCACACATCCCTAAACAAAACTCCATCCAGCATGTGTGGTCCTTATGGGTCCAATTGGGGATTATATACACACACATACAGAAATATATGAAATTGGGTAGGTTAAAGGGCTAGTGGCCAGGAACACAAAAGAATCACATGTTCACAAATTTTCTGTGCCACTGGCGCTTTCTTCAGGTGAGTAGAGAGAGAGAGAGAGAGAAAGACAAAATCATTGTTAATCAGCTATTATTATTGTACTGCCAACTTTTGAAGTAACATTTCCCACACAACATTATTTTGTGCTTTTAAATGTATTAAATTAAGTTGTATAGTATGTCAGCATCACTTGTATGACATGATCAATCTACTGTATGGAATGATTTTACATTTAGAAATTTAAATGCAATGATTTCAATTAAAAATGTATTGTTATTCTATTAACTGGAATAATATATCCCCGCTTAGTTTTACTTTACGCTATGATAAATGAACATTCATTGAATTGAACATCTATTCACTTTCTATATACTTTATTTACACCATTTTGTTCAAAATAAAATGTTCTACAACTTTTCCCTCAAAATAAATTTTATATCAGTGCCCAACAGTGAAAAAATTTGTTTTATTGAATTTTTTTGCATTGTCACTGGTTTTCTCAAAAACTACTAAACTCACAGTTTTCTGAGACCTGTTTCATGCATTTGTCAGGTCAAAAACCATAAGAAGGATTGTTTTCTCTTTAATTAACCTTTTCAGAATTCTAGGAAGCCGTCATTGAACCCAGAGTAAGAAATTCTGGGCAAAATCTTTTGATAGCCTTAACTCAATTAACGAAGAATTGCCTGAACTATATTTATATGAGCTTTAATCTTTATTTTTACATGTAGACTGAGGTACCAAAGATTCTGCTTATTTTTGCCAATCACCTTGTGTATATACTAATAGATATTTCTAAAAGTCCCAGTTTGTACAATCTAAAAAAACCTTTGATGTGGTAAGTAATCTTTCTTTATTCCCTTGAAAATAAAATAATCTAAAATTTGTTATATTTTGCATTCAGTGGTCTTGCACTTAACACGTTGGGGGCTAAGCCTGAAATGACAAAATTCATTCTAATCCTAAAAAAACACACCAATAAACAGAAAACACTTATGGGAAATGAAAACACTTCCGAACTTGCGACTGACGCACACAAATATCAATAGGTTCGTATACAAGGGCCTGACAACGTAACGTCCTACCACTACGAGATCCAATTTCACACTGATGAATCAACCATGAAACTACAAATGGCAGCAAAACCCGCCGCCAGGATGCGCGGAGGGTCCGCCGGCGCGGCTTTATCCGTGCATAGCCACCAACGTGTTAACCCAAATAACGTGTATTTAGTATACTAAATTTGGGATACTAGTACGTAGTATTTTGACTATAATAAATTTCAATTGTTAATTTTTCACAATTAATAGGGTATGTGTCTAAATTTTTATGTTTATACCATTTCAATATAATGTAAATTTACATAAATTCATCTTCAAACAAGCAAATATACAAATGATTTTTCTTACCTTCAAATGGCAAATTTACTTATTGATATGACGTTGCTCTGTGGATTTAAAATATTTACCCACTCAAAATATCTCCAAATTCTATTAAAAAACTCAAAACTTACAAAGGATTTATAATGTGATCACTAGAAAATAAATTCTTACGCAATATACTTTATTCTTATGCAATATACTGTATAGTTCTGAACAAATTAGAGCTGATCTTTTTTAGGATATCCATAATTTGGGATTATCCGGGATATTGTCTAAAATACAATGAAAATAACAGATTGGACTTCTCTGCACTTTTAGTAAATATAATATTATTATAAACTATGTTTTCTTGGATTTATTTTTAAAAACACATAAAGCATTATAAATTGTGTTTTGTTTCAGCCAAGAGATATTCTGTGCGGAGCTGCTGATGAAGTACTCACCGTTCTAAAAAATGATAAACTAAAGGACAGAGAAAAGAAAATTGAAACTGAATCTTTACTCGGAGGTTTAACAGAAGAACGTTTTGCACTTTTGGTCAACTTGGGGAAAAAAATAACTGATTTTGGATCAGAAGAAAAAGTGCAAACAACAGGTATTTTCAGATTATAAAATATTACTGACTATTGACACATAGAAGGGCTTATTGCATTTACGTTTTTTGGCCTACTGTCTGAATTTTAGAGGATTTTTACATTATTTATCATTTGGAACTGAAATTAGTCAAAATATTTTGTGTTAGAACTCATTAAAGCTACATTAATATTTTTTGTAATACGATACAAAACAAATTTTCTACAGGCCTAAAATGATTTTTTAGTATTCTAACTTGACATAGATAACATAAATATAAATAATTCCATGACACAGTTGTTACCGGTAACTAAAGTTTTTAGTAATGACTCCGGCTGTTTAAGCCTGCGATTTAAGTTAATATACACTCATGGTAGTGCATTAATGGTGTACAGATCAATTCCAGTTTGTTCTATTCAGATGTAAGAAAGCAAATAAATTGCGTGGCATTTATCAAATGAGAATTAATTTGAAAACGCACTTGTAAAAGGCCCCTCAGGGTAAAAACACAACGTCTGAGCAGATCGCTGGTAGCCCAGCTGGTAGCTTACTGCTATGTAGAATTGGAGGATGCGTTCAAGTGGGCACATGCACGACAAAGCCTGGCTGGTAGTAGGGATGGTAGCAGTAGGCTAATTTATTTATTTATTCATAAGAAGCCGATCATCAAGATATGGGCGAATATGGATTTCGAATAAGTGTAGATGAGCGAATGTAGTCATTGTTACAAACTAAGGCCGACTATTCCTTAGAAAGTGTCATTAATTAATAGCCCAATGACAAATGAACAGCTGGTGATTATCAGCTGATCCTTCTCAAAATGTATTGACTCTAAGCTCTAACAAGGAATTGCCAGGTCCTTTGTTATATAGCAGTAAGCAGGGATGGTTGGACACATGTATGCGCATTTCGTTTGTTTATTTTGGTCACTCAGTATATCCCTCCCAACACTTGTCCATTAAGATACGTTTCGTGAATCTTTTTGTCAATTTACTCACTCCTTTTGTTTTTTCTCACCTTTTCAATTTACTCACTAGTTCTTTTTCATTCATTCTAACATACAGAAAAATCCTTTCTGGGTAGTTCCTTAAACAGGCCTTCCTAAACACCATAAACCTCCCAATCCTGAATTACAGGATGAACATGACACTTATTTCTACTGATTTGCTTTAGAAAAAAACCACTTTAGAGCAGAGTTTTCTAAAAGTAAAGACTCTTTGTTACTGAAACATGCCACTGATTGAGCATTGTTATATGTATTTCCTTCCTGCTTCCTGCTAGGTAACCTGTTAAGCTACAAGCGGGAATGCGAGTACGGTAGTAAGTGACCATCCAGGCTGCGTTGTGTTTCTACCTTAAGCATAGTGCATGACCTTGGTTACCTGGACGCCATTGTCATAACAGATGTGTCGTATGCATTTGTCTTGAATTTATGTATGTTTTATTTATTTGTCATATGATTATAGATTGATTTTTATTACAGTAATTGTGCTATCTTTCAGGTTTAAGAAATAGATAACTAAGTGTTTTTAGTTTAATGATAAAACAAAAATGTATCAATAATGTTTTTGTTTTTAGGTTAGCATGTAGACTGTAACCTACAAGAGTGTGTGTGTTTTTTTAAAGTCAAACTACTACTCCATAGGTTAATTACAAATAATATAGATTAATACTTGAAAATACTTGGGTCATATGAAGTCTAAACGCTGTGAAGGGTTTTTTTTCACATAATGATGGAAAATGTCCAACGATTCTTATCTACCCTATGCTGAGGATATTTTGTTGCTATTATTTTCATTATTTTATACTAAAAGATCATGTGCTTTCGTTATTTTTACTTAATGCTGATTTGTGACTAAGATGAAACCTATTTCAGATGAAAATATTGATGAAACGTATGGCATCAATGTACAATTTGAAGAGTCCGAAGAAGAAGATGATGAAGACATATATGGTGAAGTTAGGGAAGGTGAAGAGATGGAAGAAGAAGGAGAAGAAGCTAAATTAAACACAGCTATTCATGCTGAAAATGTAAGATATTTAGATTTGATAAACATGTTATAAAGCCATTTATTCTTATCTTACCTATAAAATTCAGAGATCAGTTTTAAGGCATGTGTTTATTGTTTATTATTTTGATACTGTTAATGGTTTATCTTAAACTTGTAATAAGGATTTAATATTTACAAGCTTGATTATATATTCATTAAAATTTACACTGAACATCTAGGGATAGTTGTTTGGATATAGATCTAAGTAGGATAGTAGTAGTAGATAGAAAGCTCATAATCTGAAAAGGTAAGTCAAATAAACAAAATTATCAGAAAGAAGACTCAACATAACACTATATAGACATATTTTCAATGCAACTGTCTCTTCTTCAAGCGGGATACATACTGACTTAATTTCAGTTGTCATAACTAATGAGTTCGATATTACTAATTTATAGTTATTAAACCTAACCTTTATTTATTTTACTATGTTTTCAGCTTGGTGGGGGTGAAGAAACAAGCAAAAAAGAGAAGTCATTGCATCCACTAGACATTGATGCTTACTGGCTCCAGCGTAGACTGAGCAAGTTTTACGATGATGCAATGGTTTCCCAAGCCAAGGCGGCAGAAGTGCTGTCAATCTTGAGAGATGCAGGAGATGATCGAGACTGTGAAAACCAGTTAGTATTGCTGCTGGGTTATGACTGCTTTGAATTTATCAAGATACTGAAGAAACATAGACAGATGAGTAAGTGATTTAAAACAAATTGCATTGAAAGGAAGCAAACGAATAAGTAAATCAAAAAGTAAAAACAAAATTTCCTATTGATTTATTTATATTGATCCAAATTTGATCTAGTCACTGTCTAAACGAAAACCACATGAAATATATAGTTTAAATTCAAAACAAAATATTATTTTTAAGTAATGGGCATTTAGCTGGAGTTTATTTTATTTTAAGTTGTAAGAAATTAGTAAAATATTCAAGGTATGAAGCCCATTAAATATAAATATCAATAGGCATAACAATTTTTAGAACCATAATACAATAGAATTTGGATAATCGAATCTCAAGGGACCAGAGAATAATTCTAATTATCCTATAATTCGAATTACACAATTATGTTGTTTATTTTCAATACAGTGCCTCTTCACACTGTGTTATGAATGAGGTTTTATCGTACAATGTCAAGGCCACAAGGATGTCTCTAGTGAAATACCCGGCCATTCAACGCCGCAATCACCACTACCAGCAGTATCGTGTGACCATTAAGCATTATGTTATGCTGTACAGACTGTAGTTGTTGGGGTTATAACCAAAGCAAACACGAATTAGTAACATTCCACGTGTTATATAATTGTACACCTATCAACGTCAGGATAGGTCGGGTCCCTTACTCGTTTACAAGCTTCAAAATCACATTGATTCGAAATATTGCAAAAAATGTTATCCCTTGTTTTTGAGGTAGGTCGATAATGTGTTTGGGGTATTCCATATTCTTTTGCAATTTGCGATTTCTTTTTTGTAACCTTTTCGACTTCAGGTATAATGTCGACTTTTTACTGCAATGATAACGTTTTGTATTGAGTATGTGGTTTACTCAACATGTTTTGCGTACTCTGAAAAATACAGTATGAAAATGTAAACACTGCAGTAATGTACAGAACACACAAACAACGTGATGCCTTGCGTACTGTCGTCTGTTAGTTGACTTTGACGTAGCGGACTGAAGGTCATCGTATGCATGCGCCAATGCCAAGCAGCGCACCACTCACGTTAAGTTGGAAGTCGTCGCCCCCACTACTCACTCTTCCTCTCTCCAATACTTGTACCAAGAAACTTATGCCCCAGTCTACATCTGTCATTGCATACTGTAGTTCTTGGAAAGATTTTATAGTCTTAGTATCACTTCAGTTTATGCTTCTGACATTGAGAAATTTAAGTTCTACTGTATCAAATAAATATATTTTGTTGTAATGAACTTCAAATTAACCAAAGAATATTTCAAATAAAATAAAATTTTTTTACATTAGTGTAATACAAAGTTCAAGGGATCGCGGAAAAACTTCGAATTAACGAAAATTTTGAATTATAAATGTACGAATTATCCTAGTGCGACTGTAACACTATCTGTTAGGCCACAAAATAATTAAATTTAATATTTTATTGCTGGTCATGTAACAAATTTCTTTAGACTTCCTTAGTTTGAGTATAGATTTGAGTTGGAAAATAACTAATGTTTATTAGAGAAATCTTCAAGTAAATTTCTGATTCAGATAAAATACAAAGATTGAGAGATAGGATACACTGGCCTCTTTCAGTCAATAGCAAACCCAATTCTCTTTTGGCACCTGCATATTTTATAATTTTTACTTTATTTTGTGTGTTTTTATCTTTAGTTTATTCCAAGTATGTCGCTTCCCTTCAAATTTTATTTAAATCATAGGCCACTAAATATATGTAATTTTTTCTGTAGTTAAAAAAGTAATTTTACTTCTGAAAATATCTTGAAACAGAATTGAAACTAGAAATATCAAACCTAATTCACAAACTATTTGTAATTTTTTTTCTCAGGATGTGTTTCTGCACAAAATATGTTGTATACTACTAAAAGTAAAACAACCACTGTGTAGTCATGTTACCATTTTAATAAGTATGTTTTTCCCAGTCCTATACTGTACACTACTGGCCAGTAGTCAGAGTGAGGTTGAACGTCAGAGGCTTCGAGAGGAAATGAACGCAGATCCAATGCTCAGTCGTTTGCTGCGTCAACTGGAGACTGTGAAGGGCGAGGAAGAAGGAGGTGGTGACGATGGTGCTATGGCTCCACGAGGCTCTCGCCGTAAGGATGTAACGGAGGACATGACGTCAGGACCTGCCATTGGTGGAGATGGAGGAACTGTAGCAGGGGCAAGGCAGATGTTGGACTTGGAGGACTTGGCCTTCTCCCAAGGCTCACACTTTATGTCCAACAAACGATGCCAGCTGCCCGATGGGTCGTTCCGTAAACAGCGGAAAGGTTAGGACTAATAGCTCCTTTACATATTATTTTACTTGTATTCAAGACAGTGTTGAAGTCTGAAATTTGTTGACAAATCACATTCCTGGTTGAAGGTCTTTCTATAAACAACTGGTTGAATCAGAAAGCTTAGAAATCGTAATATTATCAAAAGGAAGACAAAAGTCTGAAAGCATTTTTTGTAGATGTATTTAATTATTAAAAATTCCTTAAGAAATATGATTTGTGGCATTCAATTGAGTTTACAATACTCTTTAAAGTGATGTATCGCAAGATGTAGGCTTCCTTAAAGAATATTGACGATACTTTTGACAGGACGTCATCCGATAGTATGACATGACTAAACAATGTTCAAAAAAGTAGATGTCCAATCCCTATCAAGATTGTAAAAAGTTTAGAATTTATAATTCTATGAATAAAGAATAAATTTGGGTTTCCAGACATGATAGACATCCTGTAGTTATTTAAGTCAATTTGTTTTAAGGATTAAATAAGATTAGTAAAATGTAATGTAGTTAAAAAGATTAGTAGTTAAATTTGTAATGTAGTAAAACTATAGGTACTGATCTGGAAAACTTGAACATTGGAGTTATAATTAAGTAAAACAATAAAAGGTTTTAAGTTAACTGGGTACTACAAATTGATCCGTTAACCCTCCAGCGTCCAGTAGTCCACTCCTTAATGTCCAGCCTTTTTGAGCTACTTTGCAGCGTTTTGTAGAAAAATGTTGAACACACACAAAAATAAGTAAAATCTTAAAGTATTTTATATCAATGTAAAGTAAACAAAATAAGCTATATTAGAAAAATATTTTTGTTTACCTACCTTGAGTATTGTTGATGTTATCCTTGATTGTATTGTAAAAAATCAAAATTTCCCAAGTTTTGTTCAAAGTTTACACTATGCTAGTAAGAGTTATTTCACTATATAAAAAAAACCAAGATAGCAGTTTTGTTGCAAATTTTATATATAAAAAGAAAATATATACATTATAAGGTTTATTACTACACTGAAAACGGTACTCTATGAATTCTCTGAAACACTGACAGACTGTTAACACAAAAATTGCGTTGTATAAATCAGCTGTTTTTATTTATTTATTTTTTTTTCACCAGGGAATAGAAGAAATCCAAAGACGTGCGATATAAAGTAGAATCTCCTCTATCGATTCATAAATATTACGATGTATTATTACGAAAAATAACCGAGTTAACATTATAGTTTGTAAACGATTGCTTGATGTCGACGAATCGACAGGTATCATTCAGAGCGCCGCTATTGCAGTCGAATTTTCGACAAGTAACGCCGGGAGGGTTAATGATTTAAACTATGAATGGTTTCAAAACTGTAGGTTTCATTGTCAAGTTATTTAACATTAAGCTCCTACTACTCTTCATCACTGTTGTGGTGAAAGTCATCATTAGATTATGCACACAAACAAACACTAAATATACATAAAACATCGACAAAAAGTCGTCATTAGAATATGCACACGAACAAATACTAAATATACACAAAACATCTAAGAAAAGTCGTCATTACAATATGCATACTAACAAACACTAATATATACACAAAAACATTCAAGTGTCAGGTAGCACACATGCAGTTCTGTCTTGTCAACTGGCTAGTTTTTTAATCATGGGTGTTTTGTGTATATTTTAGTGTTTGTTTGTGTGGATGTTCTAATCATGACTTTTCAGCACAGCAGTGATGAAGAGAAGTAGATGCTTAATGTTAAATAACTTGTTAATGAAACTGTGTTTAAAAAGAATTGGTAGTTTCAACCATTAACCGATCCCTTGGCAGTACCCAGGTAACTGTAAACCTTTTATTGGTAAATTAAGTTAGCTACCCCATCATGAAATAAGTCAATAATTTATTCACTTTAGTATATGACTTTTCTTGTTATTTCACCTCCAAAAATTTTATAATACCTTTCATGAGATGGACATGAGTGACTGGGGTGAAGGGAGAAACTTTTCAGGCCTAAACCATCAAAAGCACACCAACAGCAACCATGGAAAGACAGCATCTTCACTCATTGTTCATGTGCTTTGAAATGTGCCTTATTTTTAAGGATTGCATATTTTTTTAAAAATGTTTAACTACATGAGTTTAACCCTTTCTGATCGAAAGCTGTACCTGGTAATAATAGTGATGGGTCGGTCCCTAAAGTCAGTTCTCTGTTCTATTGGTTATTGTCAAAAGAACTGAAACCGAGAACTGATAAGAAAATCTCAGTTCTGGTTCTAGAAAAATGTAAATGGGGAGATAGCTTTCATATCAGAAATGTTTCAGATGTGAAAAACAGAACAATCAAAGGACATCAGGCCACAAGATAATCAATATATCTTTATCAAATATCTTCCTGTAGATCTTCCTTATCAGTATCTTTTTGTAGAACCCACTTCCTTATCAATACATGATTTGGCCAGGAGATAAACAAAATATCTAAGTTAGAAAATATTCTAAACAAAAATGTCTTAAGTCAGAAAATATTCACCCATAGTCTGGCTAGTCCTTATCAGCATGTGAAAAGAGACAGATAACATTAATGAATAGGAATCCAGCAAAGTCAATGAATTAGTCATTCAGTTTTTGTTAAAGAGTTCAGTCATCCTTTCCTCTTGAGCTCCACTCTTGTTTATCTCCACCCTTTCTTATCACTTCCTGCCTGATAAAAAACACCTTCTGGAAACATTCCATTCTGTTTACAACTCATTTAACATTCTGAAATGAATTATGCTTCTAGTTTTATTGTGTATTTTGAAAAATAAAAGGTTTTTATGATGAACTTAAGATATTAGAGTTTGTAATGAAAAAACAATTCATAAAAAAACCATAGATTGAAAAATAAATGTTTCTTAATATTGCATCAAAACTAAACAAAATTAGTTTTTAGATTTTTATTTTAAAATAATTAAATTTAATTTTAGTTATTTTTTCTTTTTACAAAGTCTTAAATTGGATTAATTTTAAAGGATTAATGTTTTAAATTTTACTGACAACATTTACCGACCCAAAATAATTTATTATTTCTTAAATTTAAAATAAAATATATACTGTAATTTTTAAAAACATTTATGGTATTATTGGCTGTATAGTTTTTTATGAATGCGAGTAGCATTTATATTTTCTTAGTTCAGTTTTATCACCAATTGAGAAAAGAACCAATAGTTAGTAAAAATAGTTTTTTTTTTTTTATAGTTAAAAACAATAATTTTTTTAACTAATTATATTATTATTTGTTTTTATTGTTTTTTTGACGTACTACAAATACATCAACCTCTTAAATTTAGTTGTTGTAATTTCAATCAATTGTGATTTGTTTTTGAATAAGTTTTGTTACTAAACCAGACCTAAAATGGTAGGTTATTTTTTTAATTTTCTCTAGGCTCATAAGTTTTGTAATTTCCTCAAGGTAAATTTCAATTGCATACTAATTTGAGCATTATATAATAATAACATTTTAATAATAATAATAGTAATTTTTATTTCCTTCAATATATTACAAAATATTTACAAAATTAAAACTTAAGATATTCACTGGCCACTGTTTCCGGTATTTGTGGCCAAGCTACAAAACAAAAATGTTTTAATTGCAAATAAACTACAAAATTTTGTTAATATAAAGATACAATACTTAATATCTCAAGTCCAGTCCATATCATTATTATTTTTTAAGCCAATGCTCTCTGCAGCACCTGTGTCAACTAATATGCTACCGATAAAATAAAAATTCACAAAACACTATGTTAACTAATATGCCATCGATAAAACAATAATGCACAAAACACTATGACATACTTAAAACTCAAAATAACAATCAAAACCATGACTAGATATTTACATGAATATAGTTTAATATTAATAAGTAATTTAAATAAGAAAATAAATATAAGTATATATAATATAAATATCAAATATATAATAAGCTGTCCACAAGCAGTAATCTAAACCAAGATAATATTTAAAAAAGCTAACTTCGAATAGTTGAGTTCTGAGACCATCTCACATCAAGTGGCACAACTGGTTGAAATACTTTGGGCCTAAATATTTAATGGATCGTTTGAATACTGATTTAAAAATTTGTGGTTGACGAAAATATCTTTGTTGATTACTTCTGGTGCTGTAGTAAACATTTTCAGTATCTTCATTACCACTTCTAATATAAAACAGTTGCAAAACTTTGAAAACAAACATATGTTGGATTGGAGGAATTTTTAGATTGACATAAATTGGAAAAGAGCTGTCTCTTATCCTTTTATTTGAAATTATTCATAAAAAATGGTTCTGAGTCACCCTCAATTTATCAATTAGATATTTGTAAGTACCTCCCCAACACTGAACAGCATATTGTAACTTAATGAACAAGGCCAAAATACAAACAACGCATGGTGGTTGGATTGCACATGTTTTTTAAGAAGTAACATTTTCTTATTGCAGACTTTACAATATTATGGAGTGAAATTATGTGCAATTCCATTCCATTTAGCTAAATTGTATACTTTTTAAATTTAAAGTAAATACTTTCTTTGTGCAAAAAAAATGTAAACAATCATACACTGAGAATAAATAAAATGTTACCAATTCTCTTGTTATTGGAAATATTGAATATCATTTTATAGATTTTTAGGGTGTATTATACTTCAAATTGGAGAAATCGACAAAATACTATGCACAGTTTTTACTGACTGACTCAAGATAATTTGTTGATTCACTGGCGTAAAGGTATTGGAAAATTTTTCTAAGACTTTCTTTCTAAGACTGTGAAACCAAGAAATGATTTCAGTAAAGAACCGAACCGGAAAAAGAAAATGGAACCGACCCATCACTAGTCAATAAGTCGGTTCCCAAGCGCTTTCAGTGTACTGCGATCTGTTGTCAACAACCAATACTATATAGGTGAAGGGGGTTTAACAAATTGCAGTACGGTACAAATAACAGTATTTCACAACTGATCAGTACATCACTTTAATCATTCTGCCAGCTGTTATGTATCATTACTAGTGTTATTTTTTATTGTATAGTTCAAAGTATTTTCAGTTTTATTATTATTGTCTAGTTGTTTGGGTTTTAATATACAGGATGTTATTAAGTTCCAAACTAAGTTCCGAAACTTCAGGTTATGATTCGTTGGGTAAAAATAAGTAAAAATGTTCTTATACATATAGGTCCGAATATGCTTCGTTTTCAATATGGCGGCCATTTTCGTATTTTCACTAAATTATTAGTAATTTTATAACCCCTTACAATACAGTGCTCAAATTTGGAACGTAGGTATCTGTTCTGCTTTATTTAAGGTTGTGATAATATTATTTTATTACATTCAATATTTTCAAAATGGCGGCACTTAAAAACTTTTAATTGTAAATCGCGCAATCTTAGAAATAATGCACTGGAAATAAAATAGATGTCAAATGTAATAACAAATTTCAATTGAATAAAATCAGTTCATAAATAAAGAAGTAACACCAATTTAGTCAATATGATGTATGCTCTGTTTTATTTTATTAGACGCTGAATTGCTGGTGTTGAATGAATTTCATATCAGCTGATGAAGTAAATATTAAACTGCTGATATTTTAGCATTTTCACTACAGATTAATCATTGTTGCAAATTAGATTATGATATGTTTTCAAATAGTTTAATTAGTTTCTTTGTGCTTAATGACCAGCAATGTAACAACAAATGTTGTACTAGAACTCACAAAAACTATTCATATATTATAATATAATTTGTCAACAATGAATAATCTGTTTTGAAAATGATACAATATCAGCTGTTTAATATTTACTTCATCAGCTGATATGAAATGCATTCAACACCAGCAATTCAGCGTCTAATAAAATAAAACAGAGCATACATCATATTGACTAAATTGGTGTTACTCCTTTATTTATGAACTGATTTTATTCAATTGAAATTTGTTATTACATTTGACATCTATTTTATTTCCAGTGCATTATTTCTAAGATTGCGCGATTTACAATTAAAAGTTTTTAAGTGCCGCCATTTTGAAAATATTGAATATAATAAAATAATATAATCACAACCTTAAATAAAGCAGAACAGGTACCTTAGTTTCAAATTTGAGCACCGTATTGAAAGGGGTTATTAAATTACTAATAATTTAGTGAAAATACGAAAATGGCCGCCATATTGAAAATGAAGCATACTCGGACCTATATGTATAGGAACATTTTTATTTATTTTTACCCAACGAATCATAACCTGAGGTTTCGGAATTTAGTTTGGGAACACCCTGTATATGTGCGCTGTTTCAGTTGTGAAAAGTTTGTAACATTACAATGTAGTCTATGATTGTATTTAGGATGAATGTAAGATAGTATACATATATCTACAAATTTAGTATATATATTTTTTCTAGTTTTTATACTTTAATGGTAAACACTAACAACTGCAAAATAATAAGTGATACTGACATTGTTAAAATAATTTTAACGACATTTTGTTAAATTATGGCTTTGAGAAAGGCTTAGAGCTATTACTGGGTTTAGAATATAAAATAAAATAATATAACAGTATAATTTTAATAACTTATAATGAAGGCAAATTATAAAAGTAGTTTTTATTTAAGCTTTTAGTAGCCTGAGACTGTTTATTATTCTCACAGTCACGTGTAAAACGTTAACAGAACTACATTTTCCTTTAATCTTTCTTTTAGTTTTTCATATAAGTAAAAAGAGCTATTCTGAAATATTGTTGTTTAAGGATCATAATACTCATAAGTTCATTTACTAAAAGATAAAACAGTAGAATAACTAAAGTCATCGTGTTAGTTTTGATATGATGCATGTTTTGGCTGAAAATAAATCAGAGTGCAACAGAAAGTGCCCCGTTTAGTTGGATGGGAAAGGGTTAAATATATAGACTCTTAATTTAGATATATTTATAAATAAAGGAGTTTTTTTTATAGGCTATGAAGAAGTTCATGTTCCTGCATTGAAACCAAAACCATTTGGACCAGAGGAGACTTTGGTTTCCATCGACAAACTACCAAAATATGTACAGCCAGCATTTGAGGATTTTAAGACCTTGAATAGGATACAAAGCCGTTTGCATAAAACAGCTCTTGAGTCTGATGAAAACTTGCTGCTTTGTGCTCCCACTGTAAGTAGGAATGGTAGTTATAAAATATTGTATGTTTGGGAATGTTTCAGTCACTTCCTCAGGGGGTTTTCAACCTTCCTTTTTCAAGAAAATTCTTCCAGTTTAACGATTTTTATGAACATTATTTTAATAAATCTGATGGATTTATGTGAGTAATTATAATCCCTATAAATACCAGATTAAATTCATAGATTCTACAGTGTGCTTGAAACATTTACTATGTTTTTTTTCAATTACTGTTACATATCAGATAAGCATGTGTTGGACACTATCAAATTGCTAGCAGTTACTACATATTGAAATCAGTTTTTCTTTCTAAGATATTAAATCAAAATAGATTTCTTGGAGATAATCTATATAAAAATAAATTAAAATAGATTACTCACCAACTAGTGTATTATATTTATTTATCTTTATTTTATGTTTGGCATTTTTTGAAAGGGTTCATTAATACAAATCTCTTTTTCAGCAATAAACAATATTCTATTTTGTTTTCAGGGTGCTGGTAAAACAAATGTTGCACTTTTGTGTATGATGAGAGAAATCGGAAAGCACATAAATTCAGATGGAACCATTAATGCAGATGAATTCAAAATCATATACGTAGCTCCAATGCGCTCTTTGGTACAAGAAATGGTTGGAAACTTTGGGAAGGTAAGTGTACTTAGTTACAAATCATCCATCATTTAACACAAAATAGCAAACAAATTATCTATTGTGTTTAAAAAATCAATGTTTAATGTCTAATAGCTCCCCCTAGCTGTTAGTTTTGAAGATACAATAAAACTCTGTGCTTATTTGTCCTCAGATTATCCAATCCTCATTTTCATATGGACAAAAATTAAAACGGCTCTCATATGTCTAATTCATTTTCCAAATGCCAATGTTTAATATAGTATCATGAACAGTGCAGTCACTACATTTGAGTTACTAACTATAATATATATAATATAATCAATTGTATTTTAATAGTATTTTTAACACTAGAATATTTGTATTTCAGTAGTCACAATATTATGTGGCCGAGAAAAATGGCCAGAAAATATACAATTTTGTAGCAAAGTGATTGGAAGAGTCCAATTTTCATAAGGATCAGTCGTCAGTCTGTTTATGTTGTGCAGTAAAGGGAAAAGAATAAGAAAGTATTTATTCCACAATAAAAAATCAATTACAAAGTAACAATTCTCAAACTTAGAATAACTTGTCATCGTGTCAAGTAGAGATGACAAGCACAAAATAAGTAAACATAAAAACTTATACTACACAGTCTAAAATTAGATAGTAAAACTTAGCGGCCCATTTCAGTGTCATTACATTATAGGGGCCTACTAACAAAGAGGAGAAACAGGAATTAAATTTACTTTAAGAAAAAAGAAAAAAAATAAATGATAAGGAGAAAAGTTTCAAATTTAAATACAAATCTGACTTATAGAACAAATTAAAAGATTTATAAGGATGAAACAAATATATTGTAGTAACATAAATAAATCTTCAATATCATCTTTATCAAAGATGTCGTGATATCATGTAGGAGTGTTTAATTGTCTACAATATGAGTGATGTAAAAAGACAAAGATGTTCGTGATGATAAAAGATAAGCAGCATGATTTCATCTGCATTTTTTTGCAATGATTCCTATTTCATTTCCAGAATAAAACAAATTTTGAGAGTACATTACATTTTAGGCTCTGTTTTATTTATTTATTTTTTTTTTTTTTTTAGGTTTTATTAAAATAAACATAAGCTTGAAATACTACAATGTAGTTTTTTAATATACTGTAATGAATTATAATCTATTTTTATAATAGAATCAGAATAATTTACGGTTCTTTTAAAAACACAATACACTGGTAGGTACATATTTTTAACAATAGACAGACAAAAGCAACGTGTATGTTGTTTTAAAGTCATTTGCAGGTAGCAGGTACTACACCATTGCCGTGTTGTTTAACTTATTGAACGTTTTTGCCAAAATAATAGGAATTTTGTTACGTCCCATTATCCTTCTTGTAACGTAACCTAACCTAACCGTATCAAGATGCATTCAGGTAGTGCGGATTCCTGACCCTGCCTTGTCTCTATGTTCTTCAAGTGGCTTTTTTCTGTCGGTTTCGTTGTAATCTAACATGAGCACGATACTAGTGGCAGGGATAGCCTACGAACTCAAGCTCACAGAACAAGAGCTTTCGAGCAACTAACTCCCTTCTCAGGCCGGGGTAAGAATAATCAATGCACTCTCTGCAGACATAAAAAATGTAGAAAGCGCGACTCAATTTAAAGTTCAATTAAAAATCTTTTAATATCTAAAGCTTTTTACTCTGTTGATGAGTTCCTAACATACCGCTGGGGCCACTAAGTTTCGTAATCAAGTTTGATACTAGAGTTAAAGAGTGAATGTATGAATGAATGTTAACTGACGTAAGTTTGAAAGTTGAATGAATGATTTTTTACGTTAATGAATAGTGTAGGCCTATGTAATTTATTCATATATTTAAATTTTTATTAATTCTGACGCATGCAATACAATGTAAAAAATTGTCTAATGCAATAAAGATTATTATTATTATTATCCACCTTCACCTCATGGCACTTTAGGAAAAAAAAAAAAAAAACGGGGTTCTACAGTACTTAGCAAGCTGGACTAAAAGATATCAGAGATGATTGATACTCCATTATACATGATGACAGGCAACCTTTACTATGGGTTTTTGCCAATCTTCCATTACATGAACAAGTGGTTAAAATGTAAATGGCATTATAATTGGATGGATATAATTAAATAAAATTGAACAAAAACAAATGTGATATTCTATAGTAGAAAGCAGAAAGATGGTAGTATGATATGAGCAGGGGTGATGTGTAATATTTTGTTTTTCCGTGTTTACAAATAACTAGACTACTCATTAGATAAGCTAGATAAAATTTCTGTACAAGATATTCCATTTAAAACATACTTGTGTGTTTTCAGAGATTAAGTTCTTACAATTTGACAGTTTCTGAGCTGACAGGAGATCATCAGCTAACGAGGGAGCAGATCCAGGCTACGCAAGTAATAGTCTGTACACCTGAAAAGTGGGACATCATCACCCGGAAAGGGGGTGAGAAGACGTTCACACAGCTTGTGCGATTAGTCATAATTGTTAGTACTACAAACTTATTTTTCAATAGCAATAAGTTGTTTTTAAAATTGAATATCATAACTAAAATATAAACACATTAACCTATAGTAATAGCAATAGTTGAGTGGAAAACTGCAAGCTTGGTGGATCAGCAGTAAACTCTCAGCTGTCAAAACATCCCTATTGTGTGGTCAAAGATCAGTCGAGCGTGAGTAACTACTCCCAGTGGTTTACCTGTAAATTATTAGGCTCAGGTGTAAAAAGCTAAAAACTGTAACACTTGGTGCACAATATTGAATGATAGCTTATTTTACTCCGCATACTATAACCAATACAACAAAGCTTGAATGGTAATTGTACGACGCTTCATTCTAATTATAGTCACTGTAATGTAAAATGAATGTACTGGTATAACGTTTGTTTTGTGCATTACAGTTCCTATAATTAGAATGAAGCGTCGTACAATTAATTACCACTCAAGTTTTGTTGTATTAGTTATAGTATGCGGAGTAAAATAAGCTATCATTCAATATTGTGCACCAAGTGGTTCAGTTTTTAGCTTTTTATACCTGAGCCTAATAATGTACAGGTAAACCGTGGGGAGGCGTTAGTTACTCACGCTCAACTGATCTTCAGCCGTACTATAAGGATGTTTTTACAGCTGAGAGTTTACTGCGGATTCACCAAGCTTGCAGTTTTCCACTCAACTACTGCTACTACTATAGTTCCCTACCTCTCATCTTCCAGATAACTTGAATGAGTTTAAGAAGGTACTGACTGCAATGAAAAACTCATTCTAGGCAAAGTTCAGCTACAATTGTTAATGTAAACCGCACCAAAGTAGTCTAGATATACCATTATAGGCGTAGTTGCTATATCGTTGCTGAAAACCACCCAAGCTCATGTTCAATACTATAAAAGTATTTAATACTGTCAATTTAATTGGCATTTTGTTTACAAAACAACTGAATGATTCTATTTAGAGTCCTCTGAAAGGAAGTCATAAAATTCAAATTAACTACGGTTTGTGTTAATCCTAGAATTTTGTACACCATTATATTAATTTAAATATATAATGCTATTAAATATTGTTTATCAACTGAAATAGCTGTTTTTATTTGTAATTATATGGCTAAATATATATAACCAAAACATGTGCATTTGTTTATAATAACAAATGATGGTGTTTGTTTACTGCAACATATTATGAGACAAATCATTAATATTTTCAATGCATTTATATCTGACAACATTTCTGGGCGAGAAGTGAGGAGTGGGCTTCATATGAAACAGCTATCATCGGACTATTTTGGTATGGTTTACACTAGTAGTAATGTGACAGATATATTATTAATGTTGAAAATTATAAAATGAAGTACAGTACAACCTCAATTATCCGGCCTAATGTGGCGAAGGTCAAGCCGGATACGATAAAAGCCGCATAAAACATAAGTCATTAATAACTTGGTTTTATTGGAGAATCACGTTTAGTAACTGTTAACGCACAGTATGCGTAAGCGGGGCGCCTACAATTGCACGTACCATAGTTAGTTAGTTGGATATACCAGGTTGTGGTCCTGTGATCAAGCCCACCGCGCCTAGACTCGGCCCTTTGCGCCCCGAGCCTGGCAACAGTGTCACAAGAGACCAGTCCCCCTTATGAAGGACAGGGTCTCCCCGAGTGTAGCCCGTCTGATGTCCTCTGGTTCCAGAAAAGCGGCACTCAGAGTCCTGTACCTAAGAGATGAGAGTGCTCCACAATGACACAAGATGTGTATGGAGCTCTCCTCTTCTTCTTCACAGAGCCTACATGTGGGATCATCTGTTAGGCCCATATTCTTCATGTGTCTATGAAGGAGATTATGTCCGGTCAGCAGTCCCGTGACCGCCCTCACCTTGGCCTGGTCGCAGCTCAGCAAAGCTCGGCTGTAACTGCAACCTGGTCCTTGGATGAGTGCACGAGATTGCCTAAGCCCGGACTCGGTCCTCCATCTACCAGCCGGACCGAGTTACTCAGAGGTCCACCAATCAATTCTTCTCTTGACCTTTTGGAAAGGAATGCCAAGGGCCGGCTTCGGTCCCAGAAGAGGGAGGGCATTTTGCCCCTGTCCTAGCCAGTGCATCAGCCCTCTCATTTCCATCGATGCCAGCATGCCCAGGGACCCATATGAGTCTCTTTTTTTTTTACGCTGACAAAGGGTCTCTAGGATCCCCTGGCACTCCCATACCAACTTAGAGCCGGTTCGTGGCACCATGATCGCCTTTATCGCCGCCTGACTATCTGAGCAAATGGAGACAACTCCGAAGCCACCTAGATGCATTTCTTCCTGTGCGGCTGTCATGATTGCCATCACCTTCGCTCTCCGCTTGGAAGATGGTAGCATGGGCTCCGAGAGGTACAGACAGAACATTCCGTGCACCCCTCCCGTACGCCCCAGCACCCGCACCACCTTCTATAAGTGAGCCGTCCGTAAACCAGACGCTTCCTTTGACTTGTACAGGCTCAGTATTCCCCATCCATTTGTCTCTGCTTGGAAGGAAAGCCCTGACCTGCCTGTCAAATCTGTACCTAGGTGTCATTGAGTCTGTTCTCATCGCAAGCAACGGGTCCAGACTAATGTCCCAAGATAGTATTTCGCCAGGCAACCAGCTACCAGTCGTCCTATTTCTAAAGGCCGCTTTACAAGCTTCCCCTTTTATAAACAGGTCCATAGGGCGGAGCCCAATAAGGACCTCCCATCACCGCCAATGAGGTTGTTCTAATCGCGCCTGTAATTCCCAGGCACGCCATTCTCTGGCATCTATCTAATCTAACATTGCACCAGATAACTGCCGCATAACATAAAGAGGGCTGAAGTACACTCGCATATAGCCAATAAACCGTCTTTGGTTTAATGCCCCACGTTGTCCTAATGGCCCTCCGGCAAGCCCAAAAAGCATGTAACAACACGCTCTGCAGCTATTGTAATGAAACGAACTATGTTTATCACGATCGCCAACTTTGACAGTGCTTTACAATACGAAAGATATTTAAAAATATAGCTGTGTTTTAATTAGGCTATAAAAAATTTTAAGATAAACGTTATGTAAATTATGTACTTAAATATTAAATCTTATACTTAAATTTAATTTTAACTCCGACTGAATAAAAAATATGTATAGTCATGTAACTGCAAATTATATGTACGTAAAATAAACTGTTCCAGTTCCGACTTCTCTCACTCGCAAAATGGACTCTTCCAGCCAGCCACACTGAACCCCCACGAAATAATATTCGTACATTTTGTACTCGTATTGTAATATATTTGTGCATTTTGTGCTTATATTGTAATACTTTTGTGTTGTGTGACGTTTACTTGTACTGTATTGTAATTGAATAATGATCCCTTATTTAATATTCTGTTATGGTTGAAATATTTTGTTATATTTGAAATTTTGATCTATTTTTTTGTGTGATGAGTTGCTTTAAGCAAGGGCAGAAAAGAATGCATCTCTTCTTGCAATGCTGGACTTTTCACATGCATTCAATTCAATCGACCTCAGTATGTTGTTGGCTGTCATGCATTTTTATGGTTTTCAACCGGAGGTGGTTTCTTAGTTTCATTCTTATTTGGTGAATTGGAGACAAAAGGTTAAAATTGGGATGGATTTATCTTCCATCTTTGAGTAGGTTTGTGGATGTTCCACAGGGTAGTTGCCTCGGGCCTATTCTATTCACTCTGTTTTCCGCCACTATGGGTTCAGGCTTACAAAATAGTCGCTTGTATTCATACGCCGATAATGCTCAACTTTGTGTTTCATATGATGCCGGAAGAGCTGACACAGCTGTATCCATTTTGAATTCTGATTTTAAGCATTGTCCATGATTGATCTGAGAGGCATGGGATTAAATTGAACGAGAAAAAGTGTTGTGTATTGTCGATTCCTTCCAATGTGGGTGAGATGTTGCTTGGCCATATCAGAATAAACGAGTGTGAATCCTCAGAACTCATGGGCCTCATGTTCGATGGTGACCTCACTTTGTCTGGTCATATAAGTGCTGTTTGTCAGCGGTCAACGGTTGTGCTGTTTGTATAACAGTTTTAGTTGACTAAGAATGTTTTAGTTGACTAAGAATGTTATACAAGCATAGGTACTTGTTTATTAAAGAGACCAAGCTTCACCTTGTGAAGGCTCTTGTGCTCTCTGTAATCAATTACTGCCTCCCTGTGTATGGCAACATTGTCTAAAGGGGTATAATAAAATTACAAAGAGTGCAAAATATGTGTGTCAGGTATGTATGTGGACTAAGAAAGTTTTGACCATGTTTCAGAGGCACGACGATCACTGGGTCTGCTAACTGTGACTGATACCTGTACCCTGCGCTCCTCATGCCTAGATTATAGAATCCTTACCACTGGCAGGCTGGGATATTTGAGGGAAAAACTAAAAAATAGGTCTCAAATCCGATTTTGCAGTACTAGACCGGATCAAGTTTTGGAGATGTCTTGCCTTCGCCATGAATTTGAAAAAAAACAATTTGCATACTTTGTGCCCAAATTATTTAATGAATTGTCCTCCAGCGTAACAGGCCAGGGTGTATCTGAAACTACATATAAAAAAAATGTCTACAAGTATTTAATGTATAATACAAGCTGATATATTCATATATAACTATACTGATACACAACTTTATGTTTTAATTAATTATGAATAACTAAAATTAGCTTTTAATTTTTTAAATAATTGTAATAAGACTTGAGATGTTTTGTAAATCACCATTGTTTGTTGAAAACCGCTCCAAAATAAAGACCTTATTTATTTATATACTATCAGTAGTTTTTTAAAGAGGGGTGTAAGAAAGGCTGTAAATTTGTATCTTGACTGTCTGCAAATTAAGTTTTTATCTTTCTAAAAAATCAGAATTTAGCTATGAGTAAATTAATATGTAAATATTAGCAGATATAATTTTTATCTGATTAACAGTACACACGTATGTAAGGTCATATACAACTAAACAGAGCGATGAGGGCTATCATTCGTCCCCTCATTACAACCCCTTTTCCATGCCTTCCAGTGCCGTTCAACATAGCTCCTCAGGATATTAGATGGAGGGAGGCACTTCTCAAAGCGTTTAATAACTACTCCGACTTAACCATTTTGCAAGATATCCTAGAACGTGCAGGGTGGCTAAAATCCAGATAACAATCCAGATTCGACTAGCTTCCGTTTAATCTCAAAGGAATGTTGGCCAAAATCCAATTTAACTTATAAATTAATTTGGGAGATGATTGATGGTTGAAACGAGTTTCTGGTATCAGATACAATGACCGTCATCGTATCACGAACCTTCTTGTAAGGAATGGACTATGTTGATTCTCAGTCCATTCCTTATGTTGATTCCAGATGTTGTGAGATAGAAATACTGAAAATAAATGAAATAGCAAATGATCAGTCATGTGATTGTTTAGTTGAAATTAAAACTGTGCATCACACAGTAAATGATAGCTCATTGTGTTTTTTTCAGGGGGGATTAGCTGGTCTTAATTAAATCGGAGAAGCAAGTGTTGAATAGCTACGAAACCCGATTTAAGCACTATGACAGGAGATCAATCAATATTTAAACACTAAGACATTTGTACTTTGTACTTTATACTTTATATTTGATTTATAAAACAATTGTTTAATTCCTCCTTTTAATTTGGTAGCTGAAAGCGATTTATAAAATGAAGTATATGCTTATAAAAACAATGCTACTGAAAAAAAGACATACTACTGATAAAAGACAAAAAGTCAGGATCTTATGAAATAGTTCTTCTTAGAACTAGAAAATTACATCACACTATTACATTTTTGGATCTTGAGGATGATGCAGGATTATAGTCTTGTGATTAGTAAAGTTAGACGCTAGACTATTCTTATACGATTAGTAAAGTTAGTTTTGATTGCTTACAAAATATAATGTATTTTTGGTATAAAATCATTGATTCAGTTATATACACAATAAAAGTTTACTACCATTGGTAATTTTTGTATCTGGTAATAGTTGTACATTTTCACTTAAGTATAACAGAGTAATGGCCTGAATATCAAAGGTTGTTTTTAACTACTCTTCATCTAAACTACTGAAAATGTTTTTGGAAAGAACTTGATAATTTTAACAAATCAAATTTCAATTTTAGGATGAAATTCACTTGTTGCACGATGAGAGAGGTCCTGTTCTGGAGGCACTGGTTGCTCGAACCATCAGAAACATAGAGATGACCCAAGAGGATGTCAGGCTTGTTGGTCTTAGTGCAACACTGCCTAACTATCAAGATGTCGCTACACTGCTGCGCATCAAGCCTGAAACTGTAAGTAATAGTTTGTAAAGCGTTGTTTAAGGGTCAAATAAAGGTCTTAAACAAAAAGTTTGAATATAGTGTGGTGTGAATCAAGAGTACATACATATGAGAAAACTACATCAGATTTTTTAATCCAGTTATATTTTATAGTAAACTTAACTAGAAGAACTTTATTTAATATTCCTGTATATTGGTTGGGTTCTAGTTTGTTCCTTGCCTAAGAAAAAATTGTGTTTTGTTGTTGCAATGTCAGTTGATTGCTCAGCTGTGTTATTACTATGCTACTCCTATTGTTGCATAGTTTGTCTATTTAAATATAGTTTAATCTTAAAAAAATGAAAATTTTATAGATGGTTTGTTTATTTATAAGTGCAATATTATTATAATAAATTGAGCGAGCTAAGCCTTTACATCCAAACTAGTAATTTGTTCTTAATAAATACAAGTTTTAAGTTTTCGCTTTTATTGACCTCGCGAATTGGATTTATAGTTCAATGAATGAACTATATTTTTTTAATTAAATATTTTATTTAATGCAACATTTTAAAAATTTAGTATATTTTGATGTTACATTTTTGTAAAATAATAGTAAAGAACAAAAATTAATGTTTGAAAATTGTTTTTTTGCATTATGCTGTTGGATAATTTGTAGAATTTCAATTTACATTTTGATGTTATGGTAAATTTCAGGTTTTTGTTCATACTTTTTTATATTTATTATAATTTTTATACATATAAAATAGTAATTTTTATATATTTTAATAAATATGAAATAGTTAATTATAATTTTATATTTCTTATTTATTTTTGTGAAATGCGGATATATATAAATATAAATATTCGCATTTCTTTTGTGAATCCCTCTGGTCTGAGGAAGGTGAGCGTGGTTCACCGAAATCGATCACTATAATATTCATGCATTTTGTACTTGTATTGTAATATAATTGTGCATTTTGTGCTTATATTGTTATAAATTTGTGTTGTGTTGCGTTTACTTGTACTGTATTTATTATATGTATGTAAGGGACTGAAAAAGAGGCTAGCACTAAAGACTTTGTAGTCCAACACTTTGAGGGTTAAATTATATTATTGACTGATTATTTATAATGCTTTACAAGTTAGAATTGTTTGTTATTTATCAGACCTTTAATATATGAACTAATCAGTCTTCTTTAACAAAAGAACCACCGTTTGTAACAAGCTGTAATAATGAAATATTTAAGAATAGCTTCATAGCAGACTCGATAGAGTTGAATTAGAATTACTGAACTGAGTGAACTAATTCAATATACAAATCTAACGAAGAAAGTCTTAGAGGTTAAATTTAGATGTCAAACAAATGAATAAAGGCAAACAGCTAACATATAGTTACAAAAACTACTTGGTATATGAAGAGATAAAGTTAACAAAAATAGGCTACTATATAAATGATCTAGAAGCCAGTAATTATGACATCTTCCATTCTTCAGAACATCCAACAGAAAGCTTATCATGTTGTTGTGTTGGAAGTAAGAGGTTTGTTGACACTCTTAGAAGTCTTTAGCTTAATAACAGATTTTTGTTCAGTAAACGTAAGTTTACGTCTTACCTTAGACTTTATTTATTTGCCACCAATAAGAAGAAAAATATTTCCCTCATGTCCTCATTAATAGCAAATTTGATGCAGTTAGTTATTGTTAATTGCCTTCTATAGTTAAAAATATTTGTTCTCAAAATTAATTTAAACATTACAAGTAGTACTTCCATCAGCTTTTAAAGAAATTTGAATACTAGATTAGCTACACTTTACAATTTAATCAATCAAACATTGGAATGTAACAAAAGTGTCAGAAAAGATACTTAGATATTTTTCACTCCTAGGTCTGAGGTTTAAATGGAATCTATGGTCAAGTATGCAAATGAAAGGATAAGTCTTGAAGCAACAGAAGAGAAATGGATGATTTAGTATTCAAGCAATTGACAGTATCTAGATTTTAACAAACAAACAAAAAATACATTGATTCTTATTCTTTACCAGATGTTAATAATTGCTATTTTGGTTTCAGGGTTTGTTCTACTTTGACAACAGTTTTCGACCTGTTCCACTGGAACAACAATACATTGGTGTTACAGAGAAGAAGGCACTCAAAAGATTCCAAGTAATGAATGATATTGTCTATGAGAAAGTAATGGAGCATGCAGGACGCAACCAAGTGCTTGTATTTGTTCATTCTCGCAAAGAAACAGGTTTTGTGTACAATATCATTATATTTACACTATTTTCCATTGCATTAAACACAAATATAGCTAATGTACAACCATGCTGGCCTGGCTAAACTTACAATGGAAGGCTGCATTTAGGGAGAAACCGAACAAACAAGAGGCCATGCAATAAATATTGTTAATGACTTGCAAAGATATGGTAGCAACAAATATGACTCATGTGGTTTGTATTTAACGATGCTCTTACATGTTGTGCAAAGTATACACAAAAGTTTTGAGTATACATGTTGAATATTTAACAGTAGTTCCAACAGCCATTTTATTGCCTTATTCATGGTAATGATTCCTGCTTCTGTATTTGTAATATCTTTATTTGTGCTTTGATTTATCTATGGTGTAATAATGAAATTTCATAAAACAGAAGTCATGAATATAGCATTACGGTGCCTCACCACCAATATTTTTCATACTGCACAATACCATTCTATGAAGTGAAAAGATAGTAGAAAAGAAGAAATGGAAAGTTGGAATGCCAGTAACACGATTATAAGTACTTAGGACTGATAAGGAATCAGATAACACAATAATTCATTTTGTTTTATCAGCCTCCAGAACTGTTATATTTTATAAATAATACTGGTTAAATTCCTTTTTTTTTAATTTTCTGTCTTAACAGTTCTTCAATCACAATCTGCTACGTACATTTCAAAGCATAAAGCTTCATCATCAGGCTTCCAAAAACGTCACTGTTTAAAACATTAAAACACAAAAACATTAAAACACATTAAAAATGAGTATAACACATTTGCCGGCCGGCGATAGACACCAACTGATGACTAACTAAGATTGGCGATAGACACCAAGATTCATCAGTTGGTGTCTATCGCCGGCCGGCAAATGTGTTATACTCATTTTTAATATGTTTAAATGTTTTAGTGTTTTTAATGTTTTAAACAGCGATGTTCTTGGAAACCTGATGATGAAGCTTTATGCTTCGAAATGTACATAGCAGATTGTGATTGAAGAACTGTTAAGACAGAAAAAAAGGTAATTTAACCAGTATTATTTCTATAACACAATAAGTGTTCACCGTTCTCAGCAACTCTTATGTGGGCCAGTCACTGGTGGTAATTCAGTGGTTCCTTATGAGTCATATGCTATGGGTTTGTGATGAACCGTGTGTAAAACCCGTATGCATCATTTGTGGACTCTAATTGCAGACCTATAGGAGAAGAAAGTGCAACAACAACTTGCAGACAGTAATGCCTCTAGTTCAGACACTTCCAGCTCTCAATCTTCAAATGACGAATAAAGTAAGTTGAACACGTTTCCGACATTCAATATTCTCTACTTTTTACTTAATTACAGGTATGTATCAATGAGAAGAATCTGCAGTATGAAAAATATTGATGGTGCGGCACCTTACAATTAAGGTTCTATAATAATTGCTTAGCCTATATATTGTAGGTGAAAAACTTCTTAGCATAATTAACTAAAGAGAGTGCAATATTTTCTTTTTAGGAAAAACAGCTAGAGCAATCAGAGACATGTGCTTGGAAAAGGATACCCTTGGTAACTTCCTAAGAGAAGGATCTGCATCCATGGAGGTGCTACGAACTGAAGCAGAACAAGTCAAGGTTAGGCTTACAGATTATAATTTTGTATATTAGAGAGATAGAACATCAGCAAACTTACCTTAAAAGACAAGTTCACTATTGTGAGATTATGTCTATTTTGTGTTTGTGACTACTACTCTGATGTTAGTGAACTTGTCTTTTAAGGTAAGTTTGCTGATGTCATATCTCTAATATACTAATTCCTGGCCTAGTGCCCTTTAACCTAACTTAAGATTATAATTTTGTTAGTTGATAAAATGATGGTTTCTTAATATAAATATCTTCAATATATATTAACTCCTGATATAACAAAATATGTTTTTTCTGATAGGCTAACCTAGAAATCAGAGAAAATAAGAGCTATTTTAACAATAGTTAAGTTTACTTAACCTTATTCCTGATAAAACAGAATCACAAAGCATTTGGTAAGTGATGAAAATAGATAAATTCCACCTGAAGAGAACATAAATGACTCTTTTGTACCGTGTATTTATATTTTTGTTTACATACATTTATTTAATTACTAAGGTTGATAAAATTAAGCCATTATTAAATTCCAAATTTATCAATCACAAAATACATTTACTTCCACACATAAAACATTATTGTACAAATTCACCAAGGTTATAATTCAAACAATATAAAAACAGCTGATGATCTATTTAATGTAATGAAGTTTAAATACAACAACTCCTCCACCCTTATATCGCTCTTCTCTTGATTTGATCGATGTGTCTTCTTATCATTAAACCATTATCCGTCTATCAGATACATAACGTTTCCCAGTCTTTTGACTACTTTGCCCATTATCCACCTTCGGTTCCTATCATTATACATCCTTGCAAGAAACTTGTCACTCACGCTGAACTGTCATTTCTTTTGTCTATTTTAGTACAAATTGCACCATCCTTTCCTTTACATTCATCTTTTGGGGATAGTACGTGGCTAAGTCTAGACTTTAATTTTCTTCCCAACATCAATTCGGCTGGACTTAATTCGTTGAGAGTTAGGGGATCGATGGTTTGCCATCAAAAATTTGCTTAGCTTCTGATTCAATGAACCTGGCTCGTTCATCATTTTACGTAGGGAATTCTTCAATGTCTGTACATATCTTTCCACCTGACCATTGTAAGATGGATGGTAAGGTACGATATTTCGATGACTAATTCCTTCCTCTCTTAGAAAGTTTAAAATTTTTTTAGATGTGAAACAACTTCCATTGTCTAAAACAATCGTAACAGGTAACCCAAAGCGTGAGAATGTCTCTCTCAGTCGATCAACTGTTGTTTGTGTTGAAATATGTTGTACTGGGAATACCTCCAACCATTTCGTTAGAGAATCTATTACCAAGAAGAAATATTGATTCCTAAAAGGTTCTGCGTAGTCCACATGAATTCGTTCATAAGGTTGCTTTGGCTTGTTCCATGGATGGTCAAGCACTTTTGTGGGGTTATGTTGCATTTCTGAATAAGCTTGACAACTTCTTACTTCATATTCAATTTCTTTATACCTGACCACCAAACAAACCCTCGTGCCAAACCCTTCATTTTGGACATTCTTATATGAGCCGAATGAAGTTCTTGCAGTATCTGTTTCCTCAATGGAGGGGGAATAATCACTCTGCAGCCCCGTAGTAAGCATTTATGTTCTAGACCATCTTCGGCTACATTTCTGTACATCTTATTACTGACTGGTTTCCTTTCCATATAAGCTCTAAAAGAATTGATTGAGCATACTGTCTTTCTCTTATTCTCTCAGGATTTCTTCATAAGTGTCTGGTAATTGATACACTTGTCTCATAAACAATATGGAACTTTGATTACAATAATCTTCCTTGATTGTGCCTCACAATGGTAGTCTGGAGAGAGCATCCGCATTACCGTGCTGTTTGGTTGATTTATATTCGATTTCATAATCAAATCCTTGAAGAAAGATGGCATAACATAGTAGTTGGTCAGCAACCAAATTGGGTAATTCTCTATTAGGTCCAAAGATTGTAACTAAAGGTTCATGATCTGTGATCAAAGTGAAACGACGGCCATAGCAATAACGATAGAATTTTTGTAGTGCCCAAAAGATAGCAGTAGCCTCTTTGTCAATTTGGCTATAATTTTTTTCAGCTTTACTCTGAACTCAAAGAGCGAAATAGATAGGTCGTTCTGTGCCGTCATTCAGTCTATGTGATATGACTGCTCCCAGCCCTACTGACTAGTATCCGTTGCCAGCAGTAACGGTAATTTATCATCATATGCCATTAAAGTTGTGTCGCTTGTTATTTCATTCTTAATCTGTTGAAAAGCGTTTTGTGCTTCATTTGTCCATTGAAAATCTGATTGCTTTACCAAAAGCTTGTATAGTGGTGTTAATTTTGTTGCTAGATTTTGAATGAATTTTCCATAATAATTCACTAGTCCAAGTCAACTTCTCAATTCATTAACAGTTTCTTGCCTAGGAGCATCTCTAACTGCAGCAACATTATCAGGACATCGGATGATTCCATTCCTCGAAATCACATGCCCTAAATATTCCACTGAATCTTGAAACAATTTGCACTTCTCCCAGTTTGCTCTTTAATTTTTTCAGCAAGTCTTTTTAAGACCTCTCGGGGTCTCACAGTATGTTCATCCTTGTCCTGACCTTCAATCATAATGTCATCATAGAAAGCGTTCACTCCCTTCAACCCCTGAAGTATCATAGTTATTTGTTGCTACCAGACCACTGGGGCAACCGTTACACCAAACGTCAACTTGTTTACCTTGTAAACCCCTTTAATCGTAGACAGCGCTTGAATAATTGCACTCTCTTCGTCCATATTCAAATAGGCTTGCTTAATATCCAGAGATGAAAAAATCTTATCCTTTCCAACTGCTACAAAAATATTTTCCAGTCTTGGTATAGGGAAAGAACAGTTTGCCAAAAAATTTTTAACAGTAGTTTTATAGTCAGCACATACATAATCTTATGCTTCCGTCAGGTTTAACGATTGGCACGATTGGTGTTCCCCATTCACCATAGCCAACTTTCGTTAGAACTCCTTCTTTTTCAAGTCTCTCAATCTCATCTTCAACTTTGTCATGCAGAGCATAAGGAAGTGGTTGTGGTGGTGTGAATACTGGACATGCTCCTTCAACTAATTGAATGTGACCTTTAAAGCCAGACATCTTTCCAAATCTTTTTTTAATAAATCTCTAAATTCCAATTTAATCTTATTTGTCAGCTCACGTCGGTATTCCAAGTCACTTTGTATTTTAGCCAGCATTCTCCATTGTTCTTTTTCGCATTTCAACTTCACTGTTGTCATCCATTTACGGCCAAAGATGGGCTAAACTTTGCCTGACAAGATATATAAGTTTCCTATTGTATCTTGATCTTTTAATTTTTACTGTTGCAAAATCCCAGTGGCTCATTATAATTTCTTCGGTATAAGTAGACAATTTCAATTTAGTTTTATTCAACTTCCTATTTGGGTTTATATTATAAAAATCGTGTAGAAACTGTTGACCCTGTATCATATTCAAAAGTAACAGGGTGATTGTCTATTAGACTATGAACAAAAATTTGTTGTGGCTTGGGGTTGATTTCTGGTAACGTATCAGTTGTTAGTTGATTGAGCACCACATAAGGTTCATCAGATTCCCACCCTGACTGAGTACCGTCTTGAACTTGAAAAGCAGCAACATTTTCAAGTTGTTTCAAACCCTGAGTGGTTCTTATATTTTTCCGACACATGGATTTAATGTGTCCAATTCCCTTACAAAAGTGACATGTAGCAGACTTGAAAAAACAATTTTGAGATGAATGTTGAGTAGCTCCACATCTGAAGTATTTTTTATGTTCTAACGGATTTATACCTCATTGGTCTTGTCTTTTAAGAGCATTAATAGTTTCAAACTTTTGAATCATATCAGCCTCAGCTGATGCCTTTTCAGTTGCCTTAGCAAGTCGTATACAATCCTGCGGGCGACAGATTATTTTGACTCTTCAAAATTTCTTTAAGAATTAGTTTGTTTTGAAGTCTGGAAACAAATTGCTGTCGAATATGTGTATTCTGAGTGTTAGCTTTACAATGTTCACATTTAAATTTTCAATATTTGGCTAATTTCGTAAGTTCACCTAAGTAACTAGTAACTGACTCACCTTCTTTTTGTCTTTTCAAAGTAAAATTATGTTGTGCTGCAATCATTCTCGGTTTTGGATTTAATAACGTGTCCATAGTAGATATAATAATGTCATAGCTCTTCTCAGTAGGTTTTTCTGGACTAAATTGGTTACAGAGTTTCTGATATGTAGCAGCTCCCATGGTATGTATAAGAATTTGAGTTTTCTTGGATTCATCATTCTTATCAATGTCCAATATGGGAAAATAATTCTCAAGGCGGCTAATGTAAGAATCCCATGACTCACATTCATCATTGAATCTTTCAAACGCTATATTACACAAATTCTTTTTGAAAGATTTATCTTCTTTTCTTCTGATAAGACTGTTATCTTGTCTTTTATTTCTTTTTTACATTTTCCTCGTTGCCACTATTAAATTCCAAATTTATCAATCACAAAATATATTTATTTCCACACATAAAACATTGTACAAATTCACCAAGGTTATAATTCAAACAATATAAAAACAGCTGATGATCTATTTACATATTTAATTTAATGCAGTTTAAAAACAACAGCCGTAGATCTAGTGGATGCACTCTTGCCATGCGTGGCGTGTAATTCACACATGTGGTAAAGACACACTCAGAGATCGTCCTTTTGTCTCAATGGAAATTATGTTTTTCATTGTCTAGTTAGGCAAATAAATGGATATAGAGGTGTTTTCTATAGAAATTATTATTTGTAAGCACTGCTATCACCATTATTTTATTTCCGTATTTACAAATTTAGTTGAATTTGAATTTATTAGAAAAGTAAATAAGTAGGCATTGAAGTAGAAGGCTACGTTTGTCATAAAAAACAGCCTATTTACTATGTAAAACATTTTTTATTCAAACTGATAAAAACATGGTAAGTTTAATGGAAAAATTGACAAAATTTATATAACTGTCTATTAATTAATTCAACAACAAATACCTTTTTATTTCTAAATCTTTTTTGGTTCAAATATGCTTCTTTGAAATTTGATTAATTTTGTAGACTTATTGATGCTTTTTCTCCACAGAATGGTGAATTAAAAGACTTGCTACCCTATGGATTTGCAATCCATCACGCTGGAATGACCCGAGTGGACAGGACCTTGGTGGAGGATTTGTTTGCTGACAGGCACATTCAGGTACTCACTTAAGTCTGTGAAAATAGCTCAAAACAAATAGACTCAATCGGTGAATAGTGACTTGTCATGACTCTTCTCTTCTCTCTTCGATGACATCTCAGCTTTTTTTTTAATCCTTTGAGATCTATTCTATATATTGTAAAAAAGGCACTGCCCCACAGTTAACCATACCTGCATAAACATTCCATTGTGTTTTTAAACTGAACAATTAAAGATAATTGTTTTTTACATACAAACGTACAATTTGTTTGTGTGTAAAACAACTTTCACCGTAAGAACGAAAGTGACCTTTTTTTTGAGTGTATAATAATCTTATTATTTAATTATGATATTTTATCGGTAAGATAGTTGAACAAAATATAAACTTGTTCTTCATATCTGACGTCTTCTTACTGTCTATGCTAGTTTGTCATCATTGCCGTGTTTGGGTCTCTTTGTCAATGAAAATGGCGTTACAATTGTGTTTTACACATAGACGATTAAATTATGTAGCTGACTAAAACTTCTAATCAGTTCAGTGATTTATCTGATGTCAAGTAAAATAGTGATAATGATGAAAATAGTATCAGTGAATATAGATAAAAATGAAGGTAACACAGGGCGAAAGCTCAACCCATTTTGATAGCTGTGTGTTACCGCTGTGAGGTGCTTATGTACTCTGAACGAAAACTGTATACAAGACTAGCACCTGGCAGTAGATATCATGCAAATAACAATGGAAACGGCATTACCCTTTCATTTAATTATTCATCAGTAAGACGCCGATCGTCAAGAAATGGGCGAATATGAGAGGCGAATGAGTGTAGATGAACGAGTGTAGTCATTGTTATTAACTGAGGTCGACTGTTCCTCAGAAAGAGTTATTTATTAATAGTCCATCGTGTAATTAATGTTTTAATAAGATATTTATTAATCTGTATTAATTGAAAATATAAATAGTGAATAAAATAATAATTAATACCTGTTTAAGTATTTGAGCAAGTTCAAAGGCAGGGGAGCAGTAGTAATAGTAAAGTTAATATATAAATTCAGTTGATATAAATAGAATAATGATAGTGAAAATTCCATTGATAGTATACATCAGAGTTGAAGGTTAAGTGATCAGTGCAAGGATGTTTATTAATAGAATGCTGGCCGCACTTTTATAATTAACTTACATTAATTAAAACTATGTTATTATATCGATTCTTTAAATGAAGTTGATAACCTACTCTCGGGTCAAAAAGTATAGATACTCGAGTTTGAGCGTTTAGAGTGTTGTAACCAGTGCACCTCAAAACATGAAAGTTACATCAACATTTCACAAATTTATTTATGCGTATTTACATAAAATATTAAAAATTTTAATGAGATTTTTATTTATCCTTAAAACGGTTTGAGTGAGAAAAGTACCTGTTTTTTGGCGTTTTTAAGGCAACGTCTGACTTAAAAAATGTTTAATATGAAAACTACAACGTTATGAAAATTAACAGCTTGTAGACCATATATTTTTACATCTAATTTGTTCATCCCAGAATTTTTACTCTATTAAAAAAAAAGTTGTTGTAAATTTTGTAAAATTATTTAATTTTTTGATTGGTTGAAGTTAGAAATGTAAATAAAGGCTTAAAATGTAAGTCTTGATTCATACAAACACAATACTAAACCATAAATTAGATACGAGGTCTTAAAAAAATTAAACATAGGTGTAATTGAAGCGGTGCCGTGATGCAGTGATGCGTGAAATCGGTACCGCTATGCTGGGAAAATTCCCGGCTGCAACTGGTTTTCGAGGGCCAGGGGCTGCGTGCGCTAGTGGAGGTGAGTCAGAGGCCTTCACCCTTGGTTGGGTCATACTTACCCCAAACAAATGTGGCACATTATATACACTGTACAGCATTTAATTCTATACTGCGTATATTTATTTGCATTTCCCATCACCTTTTCTCATGAGGGCTTTGGACCACCAATGGCAGGTTTAAAAATGCTTTGCTTGCTGTAAAGCCATTGTCAAATATGTACAAAATTATTTACAATATTTACAAAAAGGTTAACTATTTACAATATTTATATTTACAAAATTAATCTGGTTTGTACCATATTAAAGATTAGTCTGAGAAGCCATTGTCTGATGAGTAATCTGTAGAGCTGTCATTTAGGTTTACTGTTAGTGGTTCAACAGGAGGCAAGTCTATAAGATTGTCGTTTTTCCAATAATCATCTTCTATTGCTTTCGCATGATTGATACAATTCTGGAGTAACTGACCGCAATGTTTCTTGGCAAAGACTGTTCATAAAATCCATCGATCTTCCTTTATCTGCCTGGTTAGCCATATTCACTTTAGCGATTTTTTCCTTAACGTACGGCCAAATTAGTTCAATCGGGTTAAGCTCACAATGAGCCACTGGAAGCCGTATGAGCTCAACGTCAGAGTGCACTTGTCTCACTATTTGGTCAAATATTTTCACTGGTGTTTGAAAATGAGGTCTGGCGTGGACGATAAGTTCAGCCTTCGTCATATTTGCGTAGTTTGAAATGTTGGATGGAAGAGGAATATTTCTATTTGAAAGAAACAAAATATCATCCTTTTTCCAAGACATCGTAGGGTTTTTTTTGTAGCCAGATCTATCATTGTGTGTTACGGTGCCTGGTCAAGTACAACCGCCGATTTTTCGACCTTTACTTTTTCGACAAGTACAAGTAGCCTCAAGACCTTTTCGAACCATTCTGCATAATGTTTAGCGTTCATTTCATTGTGATAATCTCCAGAATTCTTTTTCCCAATAAAACACAATTCAGCTCCAGGTAAAAAACCATCTTCACTACCAACATCTTTAGCAATCTGCAAAAGAAGATTGCTCCAGAATTAGAAGTGGGAACAAACATTGTAAATGATTTCAATAATTATATACAAGTCTATTTTTCCTGTTTGTTAGCAGCCTAGTAAATGCCATAGACTACATTTTAGCATTACTCTCAGGTCAAAAAGTATAGATAATCGAGTTTAAGCGTTTACTGCTTTGTAACCAGTGCACCTCAAAACATAAAAGTTAATCAACATTTCACAAATTTATTTATGCGTATTTACATATAATTTAAAAATTTTTAATGAGATTTTTATTTATCCTTAAAACGGTTTGAGTGAGAAAAGTGCCTGTTTTTTGGCGTTTTTAAGGCAACGCCTGACAAAAAATGTTTAATATGAAAACTACATTGTTATGAAAATTTAACAGCTTGTAGACCATATATTTTTACATCTAATTTGTTCATCCCAGAATTTTTACTCAATTAAAAAAAAATTTTTGTAAATTTTGTAAAATTATTTAATTTTTTGATTGGTTGAAGGTAGAAATGTAAATAAAGGCTTAAAATGTAGGTCTTGATTTATACAAACACAATACTAAACCATAAATTAGATACGAGGTCTTAAAAAAATTAAACTTAGGTGTAACTGAAGCGGTGCCGTGATGCAGTGACACGTGAAATCAGTACCGCTATGCAGGGAAAAGTCCCGGCCGCAACTGGTTTTCGAGGGCCAGGGGCTGCTGTTGCGCTAGTGGAGGTGAGTCATAGGCCGATCACCCTTGGTTGAGTCATACTTACCCCAAACAATAATGTGGCATACTTTTGCGGAAATGGATCTATTACTCATCAAGTTTGGACTCAGTTTAACTCGTTCTGTCTGTGTTGTTCTCTATGTTCACATCAGTCAAGATGCAGAGAGGAGCTCAACTATCTGATGGGGAAATCACGATGATTGTTAGTGCTATGTGTTTTTTCAAGAGTGAAGCTATTAAGAGTAATGACAATCGTTACCCAGTTTACCAGAAAGTTTCGGAGTGCATCGGAAAGTCGTTATCAACGGTGAAGAGGTGCAGTGCTTCTATGAAGGAAAATCAAGAGGATGATAATGGTGGACCAAGTAAGAAGCATTGTGTTGTACCGGGTCGTTTGACCGGTACATTTCGTTTTTTTCGTCGTGGTCTGCCAGGCTGCCTGAGACCGCTCGTGCCCGGCGATTCGCTTACTTTGGTGGCCGTTGGCTCGGACTCGGTCGTTCCGTGTTCCAGCTCTGGTCTGTCAGGTGTTTCCCGGCGGCTGAGCTGGGGGTGATAATTTATGCAATAAAGAAAAAGAAAGAAAAAAAAAATGGTGCAGAACTATTTATTGAGGCCTAGGCCTAAAGACTGAAAAGTGATTCTATGAAACAGCCATGGGGACTTGTATATGATATTGCGAAAAGAAAGAAAACCCGTTAAAAGCAAAAAGAACTTTTGGGTGTTATTATTTAATGTTATTTATTCTAATTAGTTTATTCTGTTGTTATATTTTTGTAGAGTTTATATTTGTTAGGTCTCTATGGTTAAGTTTTGTTATTTATTTATATGTTTAGGCCTAGTGATTGTTATTTATATTTTTTTGTTAATTGTATTCTGGATGTCTTGAAGTGACTTTTTACTAGAACGGTACCGTGTTATATATTTTTTTAAATTGTTTAATTTTTAAACTTTCACCAAAAGGAGATTATTGTTCTTTTACTTAACTTCTAATTCGGAGCTGCCCAGGGATTCCGGCTTACTCCCTGGCCTCGGTGGAATTATGGGATGTGGGCTAAATTGCCGGGGTTATTTGGGGTTATCAAAATTGTTTCTAATTCTGTCACTTTTAAGTTGTTAATAAAATTTTTTCTTACGTTTTGGGTGTCTCAGGCTAGACTGCAGATAGGCCATGTAGTTGTTAATTGTTAATTTTGGTATTTGTAGCGTTTGTTGTTTTGTAGCTTTGGTTATTTTCTTGTTAATTTTGTGTAGCTTGTTTGTTAAGTGCACTTGATATTGTGGCCTTCTGCCTGTTCATATTGTGGCCTTCTGCCTGTCAGTTTTTGAAGATAAAGTTACTTGAAAATAAATTAGTTTTGCTCAGCTGCCGAGTTTTTTTTGACCCTCCAACTGCCACCCGTGATCCCATCGCTTGACTTGTTTTGAGCCATCCCCCAGTTGGCACGCTTTCCAGCTTTGGTGGGGGGGGGGCTCAATTGGTAGCAGAGCGTGGTTGCCTAAAAAAAAAAAAAATCTCTTGGTGGTTGACGGTGGGTGTTTGCCTGTTAGTAGGTCATGGTTGGCCGACCTTCCGTTTGGATAATTTGTTAAAGAGAAAAAAAAAAAGGAAAAAAAAGCAACAAATAAATCATTATTTAAAAACAAAAACAATTAGAAAACCAAATAAATAATTTAACTTAAAAAAAAAAAATAATAATAAAAAAAATAAAAAAAAAACCTTTAGGCAATCTGCTTGGTTACTTTGTTGAATGGGGTTCATGGGTGGATTGGAGTGGTCGGCGGTGGCTCGGTAGGCTGAGGGTTTTTGTTCGTCTTGGACCCTGGAGTTGTCGTTTTTTTTGTGTATTGACGAGATTTGTTGCGTTCGAGATGGCCTATCTGCAGAATGTTGCCCTCCTGGTGAAGGAGGAGTTGATTTTTGAGTTGAGGTCGCGTAAGGTGACTCCGGAGGGTGATGTTTTGAATCTCCGGAGGTTGCTGCGGGAGCAGTTGTCCGCGGGTACGGCGGTGGATTGGTCTGATCTACTGGAGGTTGGGGAGGAGTTGTTGGTTTGTAAACGTAAGGTGGAAGATTGGGAAGGGGTTTTGGAAGATCTGCAGTTGGAACCTCCAGTGGGTCGTGACCGGGCCTGCCGTCTTGCACGTTTGGGGCATCTGCTTGCTCGCTTACGGTTGGTCAACCGGGCATCGGGGTTGGAACCGTCCGATAGGGCGTGGATCTTGGAGAGGGTGTCTAGGCTTGAAGAGATTTTTCAGGCACTCTCCGGTTCCACGACTCCTACGGGTTTGGGTCAGCGGCCTAATTTCTCGCTGTCGCCTAACGTGTCGAGGCCGCAGGCTGAGACAACGGCTCTCACTGTGCCTGAGGCTCCTTCTGAGCCTGCAGGCGTTTCTGTTGCGGTCGCTTGTGGTTCGGCTCCGGCTGCCATTCCTTCTGCTTCGGCTCCTTTGTGTTCACCTGCTCTTCTGCAGCTGAGCTACCACAAGCTACCTAACCCTCTCACGCCCATGATCCAGAATCTCCCTGTGATCGATGGGATGGATCCTGAGGAGCTTCTGAAGTTTCTAGTGGCCTTTCTCAGATTTAGTGAGATGCCCGGCATGCAGGCTGGGGACTTGCTTCGTCTGATTTTCCCTTATTGCAGAGGTCCCGTCGGGGAGTTGCTGAGTTCTGTCTTGGCCAGTGATGCCTCGGTGGACTCGTTCCATCGAGAGTTACTTTCGTCGTTTCTTCCCATTCGACTCAGGGAGAGGATGGTCATGGACAGATTTTATCGGTCGCAGGGTAGGGGCGAGTCTCTGGCAGCCTATGTCTCTTCAGTCAAGGAAGCTCGGCAAGCGTTGCGCCTCACACTTTCTGAAGCTGACACCGTTCGTGTCATCCTGGATGGCATTTCTCCTGAAGAACGATGCAGATTAGTTTTTGCTGGTGTGCCTTCGTCTTTTCGGGAGCTGCATCAGCTGTGCATTGTTTCGCGCAGCGTGCAGTTCTCAGACCAGCAAGGGAGGGATTCTGAGAGTCATCGTGCTCTCCCCACCCGTCGACCGGCTATGTCTTTGGGTGTGAGTCAGCCAGTGGAGGGTCGTGGTTCTCGGCCTTCTGTTGTGTGTTTTGCTTGTGGCCAGCCTGGTCACATTCGTCGTGACTGTCCACGTGCTCGAGGTCGTGGGGCGGGAAACGCTCAGCGCGGGGGGTTGCCTCCACAGTAGCTCCCCGCGTTGTTGCGAGTGACCATGGCCATTTGCCTCTGACACGTGCCCATAGCAGGAGTGTCGGGGATTTTTCGGGCCTTGCTGGCATGGCTTCCCTGGGACTTAGGGCGGTCACCTCGGTGTGTCCTGGCGTTTTTGTTTCTTTTGGTGGTACGGTGTGTCGAGCCCTTCTTGATTCTGGTTCGGCATGCAGTATCATCAGCCTTTCTCTTTTTGAGTCCCTTGACGCCTTAGGACTTGTCAGGCACACCGAGCCTTCTTCTGTTACTTGCTGGACGGCATCCCAAACTCCTTTACCTATTCTTCTGAAGGCGTTTTTCCATTTTAAAATTGAAGGATTTTCCTGGAGGTGGGGTTTTCTTGTTGCCAAGGACCTGGCGGTTTCTTGTATCATAGGGGCAGACTTTATCTCTAAAAGTGGTATGGTGCTTGACCTCCAGAAGCGCCAGATGATTTTCAAGTTTAATTGGCGAGTTTTGGTGCCTCTAGTAGGTGATTCTGACTGCCCTCCTGCAGTCAGAGAGGTGGGTTGTGAGCCCGAACAACCCAAGGTGGATCCAGTTGGTCATCTCCCCCCTGAGCAGGCGGAGGCCATTAGGGGGCTGTGTTTGCAGTTTCCTGATGTGCTTACGCCTGAGCTTGGGGTCACTTCTCTTCTGGAGTATGAGATCCACCTCACTGATTCTCAGCCTGTTAGAAGTCATCCGTACAAACTTGCTCCCCCAAAGATAGAGGTTATGAGGGCTATGATTGAAGATCTTCTGAGCAAGGGTGTGATTGAACCGTCTCGTTCCGCTTATGCCAGTCCAGCTTTTCTTGTGCCCAAGCCTAATGGTAAGTCTAGGCTTGTGATGGATTATCGGAGGCTCAACGCTAAGGTCGCTATTGACTCGATACCTCTGCCTGATTTGCATTCTGCGTTTGATTGGTTCGGTAAGGCTAAGTTTTTCAGTGTTTTTGATTTGAACCAGGCCTACCATCAGATTCCATTGAAGAAGGAATCACGGCCTATGACTAGCTTCTGTGTTCCCTGGAATCTCTATCAGGTCACTAGGGTTCCTATGGGTCTTGCTGTGGGTGCCCAGACTCTCACTCGTCTGCTTGATTCCATATTCCATGATGTGAAATTCAAGTTTGTCTTCAATTACCTAGACGACCTTCTTGTCTACAGTGAGACTTTCGGGGAACACATGCAACATCTGGAGGAAGTTCTTAGTCGCCTTAAATCAGCTGGCCTTACCGTCAATCCAGAGAAAGTCACTTTTGCTCGTCCTGAGATTTCTTTTCTGGGTTATCTTATCTCTTCTCGAGGCGTCTGCATAGATCCTGCGAGGGCCCAGGGCATTCGGGATTTTCCTCCTCCCAGAGATGCCAAGGGGATTGCCCGTTTTGTGGGGATGGTGAATTTTTACCGTCGCTTCATCCCTAACGTGGCCGAGCTTGCTGCCCCGTTGAACGAGCTGCGAAAGAAAGGTGTCCCTTTTGTGTGGGGCCAAGCTCAGCAGACGGCCTTTGATGCTCTCAAGGAGGCTATCATGCAACCTCCTGTCCTGCGTATGCCTGATTTTAGCCGAGAATTTATTCTTCAGACTGATGCCTCCTCCTCCGCCATTGCTGCTGTTCTTTCTCAGGAGTTTGATGGGGTCAGGCAGCCCATCGCTTTTGCTTCGAGGACGTTGTCTCACCAGGAAAAGAAAGCTTCTTCCATCTATGAGTTAGAGTGTCTGGCTGTTGTCTTTGGTACGGACAAGTTTCGGCGTTTCTTGGAACACGCTGAGTTCTTGCTGGAGACGGACAATCAGGCACTATCTTGGCTTCTTGCCCATCCCAGAGGGCTTGGGAAAATTGGTCGCTGGGTGGTCAAAATTTCTGCTTTTAAGTTCCGAGTCCAATATCAGGGGTACCCAGAATGTCATCGCGGATGCTCTTTCCCGCATGTATCACGAACCCAGTGATCCACCTACTGAGGCTGTTGCTCAGTGTGGTGCTGTTCTTCTGGATTTTCCTCAGGCTTTTGACGACCTACTGTCCCATCAGCAGAAAGATCCTGAGCTGTCAGTCATCTTAGGTGAGCTTCAAGAGGGAGGTGCCCACCCTCCCTATTTTCTGTCCAAAGGGGTACTCTGTTGCCGTTCTCGACAGAGGGGTGAACCCCGTGTAGTGCTGCCTAGTCATCTAGTACCGATGGTCTTTCAGTATTATCACTCTTCTCTTGTGGGCGGTCATCTTGGGATTCATAAGACCATCGCTAAGATTCGTAGGTATTTCATCTGGAAGGGCATGGACCAGGATGTTGCTGGCAGAGTGCGGGCTTGTCGCCTGTGCTCTCTCAGTTAGCCTAGTCAGAATGCTAAGTTAGGGTTGTTATCTTCTGAGGTGGCCGAGCGTCCTTTTGAGAAGGTGTTCATCGACTACGTGGGTCCTTTTCCCCGTAGCAAGTCAGGTAGCTCCTACCTACTTGTTTGTGTGGATGCTTTCTCGAAGTTCGTTTGGCTTTTCCCACTTCGGAGAGCTACGGCTAAGCTCACCATCCGTGCTCTCCAGTCCCAACTCTTCCAGCACTGGTGTGCCTTCTACTCTTGTGTCCGACAACGGTAGCCAGTTTACCTCACACGAGTTTCGTAGGTTCTGTTTTGGCAATGGTATCAGGCATGTGACTACCTCTCCTTATTACCCACAGCCTTCTCATGCAGAGCGGTTCAACTGCAATCTTCGGTCTGCCCTTATTACTTTCCATGCGGAGAAGCAGAACACCTGGGATGAGAGTCTCTCTTGGCTCCAGCTTGCTTTTAATTCTTCCAAGCATGAGAGTCACAATGCCACTCCCTTCGAGATTCTACATGGCTACCCTCCTAACAACCCTTTGTCAAACTTGTGGAGGCTAGAGGATCTTCTACCTACGCCAGGTGCCACTGACGTAGTGTCCACATGGCGGGCTGCTCGGCGCAACCTGCTACGTGCTAGAGAGAGAGTAAGGAGGAGGTATGATAAGGGTCGTACTCCTAACCCTTTTCAGGTTGGAGATCTGGTTCTTTGTCAGGCTCACCCGGTCAGTTCGGCCGCGGAACGAAGAGCTGCAAAGTTGTGCTATCGGTGGTCTGGTCCCCACCGCATCGACAGGTTTTTGTCACCGGTGACGGCTCTGCTGGTTGATCCCCAGTCAGGCAGGGTGTTCAGGAAAGCCCATGTGTCCCAGTTTAAGGCTTTCCGGGGAACGGTTGATCCAGGAGTTGGTGTTCCTGGGGGTTTCTTGGGGCACAGAGATTGATCACCTCTGCGCCCTAGGTGGCTGTTCTGAGAGAGTCTCCTTCTCTCTTTTCTTGTCGGGCCCGACAGTCAGGGTAGTTCGCTCCCTGTTCGAGGGGTTTCCCCTCTTAGATTCTCTTTGGCGTCCTTGGAGCACCACTCTTTGGAGGTTTCTTCTTCTTCTTCTGTTTGGGTTCCTGAGGTACCGAGTTTTCTCCCCTGCCTGGGTGTGTTGAGGTTTTGCAGAGGGAGGTTGTACCGGGTCGTTTGACCGGTACATTTTGTTTTTTTCGTCGTGGTCTGCCAGGCTGCCTGAGACCGCTCGTGCCCGGCGATTCGCTTACTTCGGTGGCCGTTGGCTCGGACTCGGTCGTTCCGTGTTCCAGCTCTGATCAGTCAGGTTGGCCGTCATTCTGGATGGTTCTACGCCCGAAATAACCATGCACGGCTAGAGACTCCTGAAACTCCAGGGTCCTTGAGTAGGACGTTTCAACCCTCAGCCTGTCGTCCGGGGAAAGTTCGACCTTCTACACTGCCAGCCTGGCCTGAGGACCAAGTCGTAGAGCACATGTTGCGACTAAGCTGCCATCCCTACATCTGGGTGTTTTTCTCCAGTCCTCAGGTCAGTGCGTTCCATTTTTGTTTCCCGGCGGCTGAGTTGGGGGTGATAATTTATGCAATAAAGAAAAAGAAAGAAAAAAAAAAAAAATGGTGCAGAACTATTTATTGAGGCCTAGGCCTAAAGACTGAAAAGTGATTCTATGAAACAGCCATGGGGACTTATATATGATGTTGCGAAAAGAAAGAAAAACCGTTAAAAGCAAAAAGAACTTTTGGGTGTTATTATTTAATGTTATTTATTCTAATTAGTTTATTCTGTTGTTATATTTTTGTAGAGTTTATATTTGTTAGGTCCCTATGGTTAAGTTTTGTTATTTATTTATATGTTTAGGCCTAGTGATTGTTATTTATATTTTTTTGTTAATTGTATTCTGGATGTCTTGAAGTGACTTTTTACTAGAACGGTACCGTGTTATATTTTTTTTAAATTGTTTAGTTTTTAAACTCACCAAAAGGAGATTATTGTTCTTTTACTTAACTTCTAATTCGGAGCTGCCCAGGGATTCCGGCTTACTCCCTGGCCTCGGTGGAATTATGGGATGTGGGCTAAATTGCCGGGGTTATTTGGGGTTATCAAAATTGTTTCTAATTCTGTCACTTTTAAGTTGTTAATAAAATTTTTTCTTACGTTTTGGGTGTCTCAGGCTAGGCTGCAGATAGGCCATGTAGTTGTTAATTGTTAATTTTGGTAGTTGTAGCGTTTGTTGTTTTGTAGCTTTGGTTATTTTCTTGTTAATTTTGTGTAGCTTGTTTGTTAAGTGCACTTGATATTGTGGCCTTCTGCCTGTTCATATTGTGGCCTTCTGCCTGTCAGTTTTTGAAGATAAAGTTACTTGAAAATAAATTAGTTTTGCTCAGCTGCCGAGTTTTATTTTTACCCTCCAACTGCTACCCGTGATCCCATCGCTTTTTTTTTTTTTTTTTTTATAATTACTACTGGAGTGGTAAGTTTGGTGACTTTTATTTTTTTTCATATCTGAGTTGTCGGTGCTTAACTTTACTTCTTTTTTCCTTTTTAGGTTTTGTTTCATTGCAGCTGTGTCATTAGTTTTTTTCTTTCTTTGCCTTTCTTTTCACACTCTGTCTACTAATTTGCTCTAATGACATGTAATGAACAGATAAATCAACATCATCTTGAGTTAAAAGTTTGTTTTTGTTTCTTTTCACACTCTGCATACTCAATTGCTCCAATGGCATAAAATGACCTGATAAATCAACATTATCATCTCGCATTAAAATTTTTTTTTCTTACTTTTATTCGTTATAGTTTTACTGCTTGTTTTTATTGACAAATTCGAGTTTGATTGTGATTTAGGTACTCTATTTTTAAGTTTTACTGACTTCGAACCTAAAGTTGAATTTGAATGGTGTTCAGTTAGTTTACCAGAGCATCCATAAATATTCATCAATTCTTTAAGTCTGTTCTCTTTTGAAGTTATATTCTCTGAATTAAGATTTTTTTTTATTTTTTACATCAAATTTTCTATCCAAATTGACTTTTAACTTCTTTTGTTTCTGTTTTTTGCTATTTTTAGTATCCTTTTTATTTGATTTACAAGTTTGAATTTTGCTGTCTTGTTTCTTGACTTGTTTTGAGCCATCCCCCAGTTGGCACGCTTTCCAGCTTTGGTGGGGGGGGGGGGGATGGGGCTCAGTGTACAGACAATGCTTCTTACTTGTCTGTTGACCAAGCATAAAGCTGGACGATTTCACTCTTGGAGTAATAAGGCGAACCATTTATGATTTTTACCTAAATAAGACCTACCCTACAATTAGTAACTGAAATAGTAAACAGTCCAGACCTTGACAGATTTTCCAAAGATGTCAAAAAATATCTTACAAAAATTAGGATTTTCTTTCAAGAAACTGAATAAATAGTTGAATTCAGTTTCTTGAATTCAAAGAAATTGCCAATGAGCAATATTATTATTCTCTTCCCTGCTCCTGATGGTGTCTTGAAGCCTCCTATCCAACCGTAGATTTGCTTAATACATCCTCTGTACTGGTCGTAATTGTTGAAGTTTCAATGATGTTTTTCAATGATATTAAAACGTTCTCTACCCAACCGTAAGACATCGTATGGTTTTGTCCACACCAAGTTTCGTCCGTGAAAAAGAGTGTATCCTTTTGATCTTAGGTCCTTAATTTTTCTTAAATATGCATGACATGAAGCAGCGATAGTTGTCGACTCCATTAAGATCGGTTTTTTATTCAGTTTCTTGAAAGAAAATCCTAATTTTTGTAAGAGTATTTTTTGACATCTTTGGAAAATCTGTCAAGGTCTAGACTGATTTACTATTTAAGTTACTGATTGTAGGGTAGGTCTTATTTAGGTAAAAATCATAAATGGTTCGCCTTATTACTCCAAGAGTGAAATCGTCCAGCTTTATGCTTGGTTGGTCCGTCTGTACACAATGCTTCTTACTTGGTCCACCATTATCATCCTCTTGATTTTCCTTCATAGAAGCACCGCACTTCTTCACCGTTGATAACGACTTTCCGATGCACTCCGAAACTTTCTGGTAAACTGGGTAACGATTGTCATTACTCTTAGTAGCTTCACTCTTGAAAAAACACATAGCACTAACAATCATCGCGATTTCCCCATCAGATAGTTGAGCTCCTCTCTGCATCTTGACTGATGTGAACATAGAGAACAACACAGACAGAACGAGTTAAACTGAGTCCAAACTTGATGAGTAATAGATCCATTTCCGCAAAAGTATGCCACATTATTGTTTGGGGTAAGTATGACTCAACCAAGGGTGATCGGCCTATGACTCACCTCCACTAGCGCAACAGCAGCCCCTGGCCCTCGAAAACCAGTTGCGGCCGGGAATTTTCCCTGCATAGCGGTACCGATTTCATGCGTCACTGCATCACGGCACCGCTTCAATTACACCTAAGTTTAATTTTTTTAAGACCTTGTATCTAATTTATGGTTTAGTATTGTGTTTGTATAAATCAAGACCTACATTTTAAGCCTTTATTTACATTTCTACCTTCAACCAATCAAAAAATTAAATAATTTTACAAAATTTACAACAAATTTTATTTTAATTGAGTAAAAATTCTGGGATGAACAAATTAGATGTAAAATTATATGGTCTACAAGCTGTTAAATTTTCATAACAATGTAGTTTTCATATTAAACATTTTTTAAGTCAGGCGTTGCCTTAAAAACGCCAAAAAACAGGCACTTTTCTCACTCAAACCGTTTTAAGGATAAATAAAAATCTCATTAAAAATTTTTAAATTATATGTAAATACGCATAAATAAATTTGTGAAATGTTGATTAACTTTTATGTTTTGAGGTGCACTGGTTACAAAGCAGTAAACGCTTAAACTCGATTATCTATACTTTTTGACCCGAGAGTAATGCTAAAATGTAGTCTATGGCATTTACTAGGCTGCTAACAAACAGGAAAAATAGACTCGTATATAATTATTGAAATCATTTACAATGTTTGTTCCCACTTCTAATTCTGGAGCAATCTTCTTTTGCAGATTGCTAAAGATGTTGGTAGACACATTTCAAATTCTAATTGAAGATTGTTAAATTAAATTTTAAATTTGGATATAAGTACAAATTTGACCCCTTTCATGTACACTTTACAAGGAAAATCTACGTGAACAATTTCAAACTTAATTGAAAAATATTTTATACAAAATGGTTTTAAACAACATAGTCTAAGAATATGTTTTTTTTATTTTTCCCTATTTAAAAAACTGGTCTTTAAGTTATAAATCACTTCAGAAAAATACAGTAATCAAAGCACTTTATAACATCCCATGAAACTCACTTAAAATTGGCTACAGAATTACTTATTCACCTCAGTACCTTTTAAAGATCATTGTGGTGTAACCTTTGTATATTAAGGTTTAAAATAAATGTCACTGCATCAGCTCTGCATTTTGTGTGTTCACGTTTTTAGATAAGTAGAAAAGTAACTTTGATTTTTTCTGCCGGAATTTCAAGAATAAGACCAAGACTTTTTGCTTTTTAAATTAAAATATGATAAAAAAGCAACTGATTCCCGACTCAGCTAGAAGATTTAATAAAACCAAGACCATTTATTTGCTTTTTAATTTAAAACATGATAAAAAGCAACTGATTCCTGACTCTCTTTATTTAAAAACCTGTTTATTTAAACATATGATTAAAAAAAAGTATGAATATTAATATTGTTTTTTGGTGAAAGGTGCTTGTGTCTACTGCTACTTTGGCCTGGGGAGTAAATCTCCCAGCCCACACTGTCATCATAAAGGGGACACAGGTCTACAACCCTGAGAAAGGCAGATGGGTTGAATTGGGTGCTCTCGATGTTTTGCAGGTAATATTCAAGCTTTACAATTATCATTACTACTACTCTGATGATTAATACCACTGTACATGTGTGAGTGGGTAGGTCACCCCCCTCCGTATGTCATGTATCATGTACCCACACAGCAACATCGTATATGTATTCCATACCACTGTACATATGCTGATTGAACAAATAGCCTGGGTGCGTGAAAGTGTTGCTACTAGCAAATATTACAGTAATAAACATCAGCCGATTATAGTATTAGAGATTTAACACTCGTTCAAGACAACGAATGTTTTCATAAAAGAGCCCCCTCCTCACCTGTGTCCAGCTGTTACTGTTCACACACACAGACTAATAATTAGTTCATAATTATTGCTCAAGCAGTATGGGTGGGAGGGTCGATGGGCCAACACCATTGTACATGTGTGGGTGGGTGGGTCACCCTGAGTAAATCCCTCTGCTCAGTGAAGGCAAAGGTTAAACAGGAGTTTATCTGGCCTGCAGTATTTGCATGTTAAAGCTCAAACTACTTCATCAATAAACAGCTCTAGTCTTCATAGTTGACGACCCCTCAGCTGTCTACTCTGGCCTTGGGACTGATAATATAAAAAGTAATAGAAGATAGTAAAATTTATAATGAATGGGTGACTCTCCCATGGGAAATCGTGTGAAAAAGACTCATTTTTCCGCTTTTGACTTAACCTCTTAAAACCCATACTATAATAGAACTAAAAATGTTAAAACCTTATTTTTTTAAACTTATTTTCATGTTAAGTAGACACATCTACTTGGCTTACAGGCCAATTATTATGTATTACATTTAAATAAGTTTTAAGTTGTACTAAGTCATTGGTGTGAAATCAATGCATGTTATTCAAAAGAAGATTATTTCACTTGTAACACTTGTTTGAAATAAATAACGCTGCACTTCAGCCCTGCATTTTGTGTGTTCACCTTATTAGATTTTTATTAATCTATTATGTTTTTACTTTGTGATAAGTTGCCATCACTTTAGCTTCGATACAGTCATCATCAAGGTAGACTGTAGACACCACTAACCCATAGAACTAGCTGTAGAGTTAGTCATATCTATTGTTCGTGATGATTGCATTCTGTATCAAGACAACTACAATTGTCTCCCAAAACCGCAAACTGTATACATTTTTATTCGTTTATTTATTATAATTCATGTTCATGTACTTAATAATTTAATTAGTAATTTGTTCTTCTCTTTTGCCTTTGTAAATTGAAAACTCTTAATTAGGCAGTAATTACATAAAATATATTTAATACTAGCAGCAAAACCCGGCGTTGCTCAGGTTAAAATACATCGCATGCTTAATGGTATAAGAAGTATTTAAAGATCTATTTTCTAAAGTAGATATTATAGATTTTTATTTTAGATAATAAGACACTTATTCGATCATTTAACATACGGTTAACATAAGGCCAAATCGCTTCGTTGGTATTAATGTAACAACCCATTTGATACTGTATATTTCATCATGCTGATTTTCTTTGGTTACCGTAAAGACAGCCATATCACTGCCTTTATTAATATATTTGCATACATATTTTATCGATTTGACGGAACTGCAGTATTCAACATTGATATGGGCATTAAACATTTTTGATAGAAGTGGATTATATGGTACTACCCATTGATTGTTAATTTGAATTTCTTCATGACCTTGTATCTTAATTTTAGCCGTAAATCCACCTTGTTCTGGTGATCGACATCTATATTTAGGATATCCGTCTTCGCCTGTAACTGTTTCGTTCGAAAATAGCTTCGGATAACGTTTCGTACATTTTTCATCTTTCATGCACGGAGAATTCCTATTTAGTTCACCACACAGGCCATGAACCATGTTTTTTACGATTATATTGTATAGATCAGGATCTTCTTCTGGGTTTGGAAATTCAGCTTTGATGATATCATCTATTTGATTTGGTCGAATTTTATTTTGAAGCCAAATTAAGTTGTGAGAGTTTGGCAGTCCTCGTTTTTGCCATTCAATTGAAAACATCCAGCAGATAACAGGACCAAATATTTGACTTTTCACGATGGCGTCAATAAATTTAATTTGTTTTTGACGAAAAACTCGGGCAACAATATCATGTCGATCGCTGGCCGTTTGTCCATATTGTAATTCTTCTTTAATTTCCACCCATGAAGAATTACATGTAAATGTTATGAATAAATCTGGTCTGCCGTGTTTTCTGACATAAGTTATCGCATCCTGAGCATATTCGTTCATGTGACTTGGACTTCCAGTGAATGTCGATGGCAAAATGACCAATTTTCCCATGTTATCGAGGTTTCCATCATTTGTCATTGCATCTCTCAAATGGATGTATTCATCCGAACGCAACTTTCGTTGATTATGGCGAATAAATTCTAATCTTTCCGTCTCAATTTTAGCATACATGTCTACAATAAACTGCTGAAATAACTGTCGACAATTTAAAATATGGTTAAATTTACCATTTCTAGCCATGATTCGATAAGCATAAAATTGCATAGCTGATACTTTTTTGTTAGTTTCAACACCTGTAGCTGGATCAATTTGTTGAATATTGAAGTGATAACCATCCTCACCTTGCCAAAAAATTAGCGGATACTGTAGTGCATCATAACTACGATGTGTTTCAGCAATACGTTGCAATTTATTATTTCGGCGTTGAATAATAATATCACGACGATAAGTTCGTTATCAATTAGTACGGCAACTTCGTTTGCTAGAGGTGCATTGAATCTTCGTTCGTGTTGACCGACTGGTCTTTTATCTGCTCGAATAACGATCTTATAATTATCTGCAGCCATTTGGTCTAGAGAAGTCTTAAATACATTAATCAGTTGATTATGATTATGAAGTAGACTTTGTAATTTTTGAATAATATCTCGCTGTAGTCCCTGAACATGAGAGCAACGTTGATCTGTTTCAAGTACTTCGTTACCAATGAAGTATAATTGGAGAGAGGTTCATTAGACACCGGCAGAAGTGAGCCTATTCGGTGATAAATTTGGCCTTGAACTTTGAAAACCGGGCTGAAATTTTCTTCCTGGCATTTTAATGAAACTCCAAATGAAGTCATTTGAAAACAACAGTTGTATTGGCGTATATTTTGTAGAAAATGATTGGAATCTGGTGAGTCTCTAGTCATATATGCGAGTAATTGTGGTGGTGGTACATCTAACTCTGGTAGACTGACTTTACCACTCGAGCAGCACATACTGGCAGTTTCGCCTTTAAATTTCCGTGCATGACAATACTCGCATATCATATTCATTTTTCCGATGATAATATCTGGATGTTCACTATATTGTTTTTTTTTTTGCAATCATAATTGAAAGCCTCAACTTCTAGACTCTTACATGTAGCAACTCGTTGCTGACGTAGATTGGCCATTCTGGATTTACCTCTGTTCTTTTCCACTTCATGTTGAATAACAGATTGACGATTTCGGATGGATTTTACTCGTGATCGCGTTTCATCATTAGTACGTGCTCTTTCTTCTTCAGTTTGATTTTCCCTAATTCTTTTTATCCCTTCACGAATATTCGAGAGCCGTTTTTTCTTTGTTCTTCTATTTCATTTTGCCGTGCTTCTTTTTGTTTTTTTGAAACAACTTAATGTTTCGTAAATACTTTTTTACGTTTTGGCATTGTGCATATGTACTGAAAAGAAGTAATACATAAAAATTAGTTTCTCGACTGAAAACACACTGAAACTGACGAAAAGTCACTGGATATCCGTTAATATACTGTCAAATATAGAAATTTCTAGCACCAGAACACTCTAGAATATTCAAACAGTTCAGTCGTTTTCGATTATCGAAATACTTAAATTTCTTTAATTACTGTTCACTTGTACTTTGTATGATCTTCACTCGACTAAGAACATGATAAAACTGACGAAAAATCACTGGAATTCTTTATATATACTGTCAAATATCGAAATTTCTAGTACCAGAACACTCTAGAATATTCAAACAGTTCAGTCGTTTTCGATTATCGAAATTACTTAAATTTCTTTAATTACTGTTCACTCGTACTTTGTATGATCTTCACTCGACTAAGAACATGATAAAACTGACGAAAAATCACTGGAATTCTGTTTACATACTGTCAAATATTGAAATTTCTAGTACCAGAACACTCTACAATATTCAAACAGTTTAGTCGTTTTCGGTTATCAAAATTACTTAAATTTCTTTAATTACTGTTCACTCGTACTTTGAATGATCTTCACTCGACTAAGAACACGATAAAACTGACGAAAATCACTGGAATTCTGTTTATATACTGTCAAATATCGAAATTTCTAGTACCAGAACACTCTAGAATATTCAAACAGTTCAGTCGTTTTCGGTTATCGAAATTACTTAAATTTCTTTAATTACTGTTCACTCGTACTTTGAATGATCTTCACTTGACTAAGAACACAGTAAAACTGATGAAAAGTCACTGGATTTCTGTTTTTGTAACTTTCTAGACCATTTCGGATCGATCTTATCTGTTGCACACATTCGGGAACTTTCTAGATCATTCCAGAAATTTTTGGAACTTTCTAGACCATTTCAGATCGATTTTATCCGTTGCACACATTCGGGAACATTTTAGATCATTCCAGAAATTTTTAGAACTTTCTAGATCATTCCAGAAATTGCTGGAACTTGCTAGACCATTCTAGATTGACTACGTCAGTTTCACACATTCGGGAACTTTTTAGATCATTCCAGAAATTGCTGGAACTTGCTAGACCATTCTAGATTGACTACGTCAGTTTCACACATTCGGGAACTTTTTAGATCATTCCAGAAATTTTCAGAACTTTACAGAAGTTCATATGAGTTAGAGAAGGACAGATATATATATTTTCACATTTTTGCCACCCACAACCACCCACTTCCACCCACCCCGACCAAACTCCCTTACTTTCTGCCAGAGGCCAAGGGGTATTTACCACCCCAATGGGAGATTGATCGGAGATGCAGATTATAAAGAAAACTGAGAATTTACGTACGCACATTAGCATTTTATATAATATATTTAGATTAAATAACATCATCATTTGCTTTATTAATGCTTCATGATATTAAACTTAGTGGTTTACAGTAAGGAAGGGATTTAAAACATTGTGTGTATCTGAATACATTAAATCTTTTACTAATTATTTATATCTTGTTCTAATTTTATTATTTTGTTGTGACAGATGCTAGGTCGAGCTGGTCGCCCTCAGTATGACACTAAAGGAGAAGGTATTTTGATCACTAATCACAGCGAGTTGCAATACTATCTCTCTTTGTTAAATCAACAACTACCTATTGAGTCCCAATTGATAAGCAAAATGCCAGACATGCTCAATGCAGAGATAGTGTTGGGAAGTATTCAGAGCGTGCGGGATGCTGTCACCTGGCTGGGTTACACTTATCTTTACATTAGGTCAGTAAAATATTAGTTGTAATTATTTTTAAGAAGCTAATTGTCAAGACAGTATAATCTTTAAAACGTTTTTTGAATATAGATAAATGGTCAAATCTAGTCTTTGTAACACTGTAATTACACTAGTATGTACTGTACAAAACGAACAGTTTGCAATGTAGTTAAGCTGATGTATTGTGATGTAGAGGCAGCTTCAGCGTATGTGGCTCAGTGGTGGCACACCGATGATAATTTCCTGCTGTCATGTTGACAAGTACTTAAGTCAGCTGTAGGCATAATTCATCGTCTGTTTCATTTGCTTGGAGGCAATTTATTGTGCAATAAAATAATTCTTGCTGCTTAAAAAGTGAAATAAAATATCAATTTACCACCTAATCGTGTTGAGTGACTATCGTATTTCCAATTTTTTTTTTTTTTTTTATGCAACATGACGTTCGGGACCATATTCCTGATAAGTAGTATCATGGAACTGTAGGCAACCTCCGTGCGTAACACATGTTTTACTCTAAAAAGGACGATTTTGATATTACTCTGTATTAACCAGATTTTTAGTTTAAGCAGATCCTATCAGATTTGGTTAAGTGAGATCTTAATGTATGTCATAGCGTGGCACAAGTTTTTCTATGCCTTCTTCATAGAAGGTTGCCGCCTGTGTCTTCAACCATTTGGAAACATTTTCTTTCAGCTCTTCATCATCGTTGAAGTGTTGACCGCCAAGGAAAGACTTCAGATGTAAGAACAGATGAAAGTCGCTAGGAGCGAGGTCAGGGCTGTACGGAGGATGGTCAAACACGTCCCAGCCAAATCCCTGTATGAGGTTTTTCGTCACATTTGCAGAATTTTCGGTACCCAACGTGAGCAAAGTTTTCGAAATTTCAGTTTTTCGGTAACAATTTCATAAATTAATGATCGTGAGATTTGGGGGAATTCCATAGCGAATGCACTCATTGTAAACTTACGATTTTCCTTGATCTTCTCATCAATCGTGTGAACCAGTTCTTCTGTAATCAAAGATGGACGCCCACTTCGTTCTTCATCATGCACTTCATTACGTCCTTCATTAAACTGTCGGACCCATCTTCTCACCATTGAATCACTTTGTAATATCACAATAATTAAATAACATAGATAATTTAAGTTCTATGACGATCTCTGCTGTACAGTTCGTTTCTTCATACTTAAAATTGTTCATGCTATGTTATTTCCAGATGTGTATGTTGTGTCTACTAAGGTTTAACGAAATAAAAATGTTGTTTTAATGATTTGATTTTACATAAACATAATAATGTGCTACTCTGCCTGAAATATCATCAGTTCTATAGCAAAATGTATTTGTTCATCTGTGCAATGCTTAATGTTTTATTTTATTGTCTTTTTTGTGTGTGTTGGTTTTTATTAATTTATTAGTTGTGGGACCCATTGGTAACTTTTTTTACAGCTGATAGTGATAATCAGAAAAATTGGTTGTTTAAAAAATATTGATATAGTATATTTGTATATTTATCAGCCAATTAATTGTATTTTTTATTTTTATTGTTATCAATTGGTATCAGTTGTTTTCAAGATAAATAGCTATATCCAATATTTTTACCCATAACGAATTTCAACAATTTAACCCTCAATCCGGCATTTTACGAAATTTCGTAAAATTTTTTCGTCACCAAACTGGCATTGTACGAATTTTCGTACAATTGCAGCGTCGGAGATTTACGATATTTATAATGCGCAAAAATCGAGCTACTTCGATGTTTTTATACTCTATGTACTCAGCGTGAACAGACGATTCCAGTGGTATACAACAACGCACACTGCACTTTATCGGCGTTATTTTAAAACGTAGTGAAAGTTGAAGAAGGAAGCCAGTCTCTGAGTCTCGCCATTTTTGTTGTTGTGTTTAGTCTGCCGGGCCTGATTTCAACTACGGTAAATAATTATCGTTTACAGTGTAATTATCACTTCTAGTGTGTTTAGAAGTGTATTATATTGTATTAGAGCATGTTTTTAGCTAAATTTTAGTATATAATAGAACTCTGTAGTGTTTATAGAAAATTTTTATCATATTTTTGAATGTTATAGTAACCGTGGTTACTAATTTTCAGGTTTTTGTATACGTTCCAGTTAAAAATTTATAAAAAATAATTTTTACTTACAAACCTATATAAACTATATATTTTCTGAAACTAGATAAAATTTAGAACATTTTGGCTATCTCACATTTCTTTTTTTATCATCACAACGTTGATCATAGGGGGTGGTCCCCCCCTATTTTCCGCGATTCCTAAAAAAATTTACAAATATTTCATAACATAAAAAAAAAATGTATAGGTTATGAATTATGTATTATATGATAGCCCACATTCTTGTGAACAGTTTGATACCACACAATTGTACTTTTATTGTAATATAATATTTTTTATGAATTTTATAAAACATCACTGCAAAATCACCAAAAATGACCCGACATTTTGGGCAAAAATGACTGCCGGATCGAGGGTTAAATATTTGAGTATTTTCATGTAAGTTTGTTACATAACTATTTGTTGCAATCTTCATAAAAATTACTGGATTTTTAGTTTTTGTGCTTTAGTTCCACAGGGTTTTACAACAATAAGAAATATCACAAAATATGCTTTTTGATGTTTTATTTTACAACTTAGAAAAGTTTGAAAAATTTTATAGTAAGGAAAAGTTAGTGTTTGTGCTTAAACATAACAAACTTTTGAAATACAAAAAAATGTAAACCTGTACTAATTGGCTCTTTTCATGAATTCATCCTTGTAAAATGAGATCCAAAAATCTTTATGTTCTTTTATTCCCGTACTCATTTATCAATATAATTTGTTTATCTAAGGTGATTAAAAAATAGGATATGTCTTGTTTAGTGAGTACATTTTCAAGAAATTCTGTTCTTGCAGAATGTTACGCTCACCACAGCTCTATGCCATCTCTGTTGACAAGGTAAAGGAAGATCCCCTCTTAGAGCAACATCGTGCGGATCTGGTGCATACTGCTGCTTTGCACCTGGAGCGCAGTGGACTCATCAAGTATGATCGTAAAACAGGGCATTTTCAGGTACATATCAACATTCTGTTTTGGATTTATTATAAAGTAGAAAGGATAGTTTAACATAGACATAATTGCTGATTAAATCTTATAAAATAAGAACTCATAGTTGTTTGTTGTTTTATTCATGTTTAGAAATTTAAAGTTCTTAGTAAGAGTTTAAACCGCAAATTATATTAAAGGATAGATTTTCATGATAGGGCAAGTTTCTGAATTGTTTAGGTTTTGTTAAGGACAGGAAAGCAGGTTTACCTTTTTTAAAAAAATTCCTTTGGCAAGTCTTTTGAAAGTTAATACATACCAAAACAAAAGTAAAAACCTGGAGATATTTCAAGGCTTTTTAGGTAGAAAAAAATTTCAATGTCATAACTAATTAATATATTACTTAATATTATGATAAATATCACTTCTTTCATGTCTAGTATTGCCAATGATGGATGTATTATTTTTAGTTTATTACTATCAGATGAAATATACAGTTAGCACTCTACATGGACTAGGATTTTAGATTTAGATTGAAAGGGGATATACAGTTGGTCCAGCCAACCCTTGCAACGAAGCCTAAGGCGTTTTGTGCCAATCCCGGTGCCTAATCGTCGTAAAGCTGGCAATCCTTGACCAGGTCAAGGAGCTTCTTCACTAGATTAGTAATTTCCAACTGTCCCAGAGGTGAGCCTTCAAAAAGTGCTCTTCTCCTGGCACCAAGGCCCTCACACTCCAGGACAATGTGTTCTGCCGACTCTTCGTCCTCCCCCACAGAGGCGACAGATGTGATCCTCCGTAAAGAGTCCCACCGTTCTTAGATGCCTCCGGAATTTGCCGTGGCCGGTGATGAGTCCCACCACCAGCTTAACGTGCGGTTTACTCAACCCAAGAAGTGACTTTGTTAACTTCTGGGAGGGATTCCTGACAAGAACCTTGCCGAGTCTTTGCCCTGGGAACCGCCGCCAACTTTCCAGATGTCCGGCGCTGACCCAGTTTTTAATTGCTGTTTTGACAGCTGCAGTCGAAACGCCGCAGGCCGGCTCAGGACCAATGAAGGGCTTAAGAGCACCCTCCCTAGCCAAGGCATCGGCCTGCTCGTTGCCTTCTAATCCCCTATGTCCTGGGATCCATTCCAGCAAGACCTGATTTTACATGGACTATAAGCATGCTATAGTTCTAATTAATAAATTCTTGTAAATAATAAGAAAAGTTCCATGAAACCATCATTTATAGTTAAATTGAGTCAATATTTTGAATTGTTAAAAATTTGTCTAGCTTGAGCTTGGGCTAGAAATAGCTGAATTTGTTTGATTATAGCTCAGATTGTCTAAAACCTCAGAGTACTTGAACACCATGTTTTCCCCTACAACTGCCACATGGCCAGTGATATTGAGCTCTATAGCATGTATATGTAAACTGGTGTTGGTGTTTACTTACAAGAAAGTGTTTAATACTTTGTTGACTATTTGTAGGTGACAGAACTGGGTCGCATCGCCAGCCACTACTACTGCACTCATGATACCATGGCCACTTACAACCAACTCCTCAAACCCACCTTAAGCGAAATTGAGCTCTTCAGGTGAGAATGGAAAAATATCATGTTTCTTTTTAAGCGCTTCAAGTTTAATGCGTTTAAATTTATAAAATAAGGACAATGAAATGAATATGAAAATCACAATTAATTAGCATTTTTTCTAAAACCTTTCTAATATTCGGACTGGAGAAATACCTGTTCAAAATATATACTAAAATTGGTTGAGTGATCACTGTTCAGATTTACTAACAATAGGAATTTATTGTTGAAGAGATTTACGTACACTAAACCTTATTTTATTTATTTATTTATTCATAAGACACCGATCGTCAAGATATGGGCGAATATGGATTTCGAATGAGTGTGTTGAGTGTAGATGAGCGAATGTAGTCATTGTTACAAACTAAGGCCGACTATTCCTTAGAAAGTGTCATTAATTAATAGCCCAATGACAATGAACAGCCGATGGTTATCAGCTGATCCTTCTCAAAATGTATTATGACTCTAATTGGGATCAAACTGAGAACCTTTAGCACATGAAGCTGGGATTGAACCAACTATGCTACTGACCAATTTAGGTGTTAGGTGATTTGTACACATTCTATGGTAGTGTCGGGTACTTTTACTCCCATAAAAATATTGTCATCACAACTTATGAAGTTGTAGATACATCATAATTATAAGAGTATATACTGATTGTATCATTAAATGTGGATAGTGATTGGCTGGTAAGAAAATCCTTTTGGAAGTATGCACTGTACTTTAGTTACAATTGATCTGATAAAGCTTCCTTAAAAACTAGATTTTATAATCATCGGGTGTATTGATAGTGATGCCATGGACCCATTTTTCTTATGGGATTTGTTTTTTAAAAACACTTACAAGAGATGATTAACTGGACATTGTTCTGCTTACTTGTTCTCTTGGAATAGTTAGTAATCCCACCCACTACACTTTTGATTTAGTATTTATTTAATACCCAATCTTTATACACAATACCTTTGATACAGAAAACTAATAAATTTGAATTTAAATATGATTTAACAAAAACAATGTTAAACCAAATTTTTTAAATATTATTGCTGGACTGATTAAAATTATCTGCCAGAGTATGAGGCGTCCCTGATAACTTTGACTATATAAATTAGACAATGAAGAGAAAAATCATTCCCTTACATTCTAACAAATATCAACCTTGTGCTTGGGACACAGAATTGGCAGTGATCATTATTTCCATTTCAAGTTGTATTCCATTGCCTGTTGTTAGTATTATTCTTGTTGGCTATATGTGTCTCTCTCAGTTGTTTATTCTCCAACCATCAGGCCCACCTCGAATTATTTAAATAACTCAACGGTAGCAAAGCATTTAGATAGACAAACATACTCAATAGTGGCTTTTAAAAACTATTTTTACTTAACTATTCTTCAAGAAAAGATAAATAATAATCAATATCACTACCGGCTGGTTATTACTTATTGGTCGGTAGCGTAGTTAGTTCAATCTCAGCTTTATGTGCTAAAGGTTCTCAGTTCGATCCCAATCAGAGTCAATATATTTTGAAAGGGATCAGCTGATAATCACCGGCTGTTCATTTGTCAGTTGGGCTATTAATTAATGACACTTTCTAAGGAATAGTCGGCCTTAGTTTGTAACAATGACTACATTCGCTCATCTACACTCATCACACTCATTCAAAATCCATATTCGCCCATATCTTGACGGGCTTAGTTTGTAACAATGTCTACATTCGCTCATCTACACTCATCACACTCATTAGAAATCCATATTCGCCCATATCTTGACGATCGGCGTCTTATGAATAAATAAATTAACAATCAACCCAAAAAATGTTTAATACATTTTAAAAGTTTGAAAAAAGGATAGTATATTTTTAATTTTTAACTTTTTATGATTCTGTGTTAGTTGTATCTGTGTAGGCATATCGATTGAAGATATTAATAGTGTGATATAATACAATATATTATCATATTCCAACTGTAGTCTGTAAATGAACAATTGTTTGGTATATTTATTTTTATTATTAAGTTTTTTGGGTAGAGTTAATTTTACTGTCTAATATATATTTTTTTAGAGTCTTCTCTCTCTCGGGTGAATTCAGGAACATTACTGTTCGTGAAGAAGAAAAACTGGAGCTTCAGAAATTAATGGAGCGTGTCCCTATTCCGATAAAGGTAAGCATATAGCATGTAAATTAATTATCTCATAATAATCTGTACTCTTAATTTTGAATAAAATTATTTATTAATTTGCTATAGGCTTGAGAACTGTACTATCGACATGTGAAAATAATGCAATTGAGTATGTGTAAATCTGTCCGTTAATGGTTTGCACTACCCCTAATGATGGTGATAATGCTCGCATAACTTGTTATAGAAATGAAAAAGAGTTGAAAGTGATATCTAATTACTAAGCTAAGTCCAATAGCCACCCAGTTGTGTGTTCACTGTGTGTTCCTTAGTCAGAGACCACATCACAGTCATAAGACAAATCTAATGTGATGTCCTGTTTTGTGTCATGATTTGTTTTATATCATATAACAAAATTATGCCACTATCATAAAATGTCATAGAAACTTTAATTGAAAGTATAAATACAAATCTTCTGCTAGCCCAGTAAGTTATTCGGAATAAGCATTCAAGGCACTGATTGCTTTCATTGGATTAGAAATTATAAAATTTGTCTGCCCCCATCAAATGACTTCCATTTAGTATTAGATTAGAAATTAAGTAGTGTTTTTTGCAGCCTTTTAGGATACTGTTAAATAAATAAACTTTTCCAGCTCAACCATCACCCACCTTCTGTAACTAACAGTGTTGCAATAGCCCCTTACATTTATCTTATAATCAATATATGGATTTTGATAATTATCTTTATTATTCTTAAACTACAATGGCTCAAAAAGGAAAGGAAACTGTTTTCTTTCAACTAATACTGCTCTAATACTTAACACAGGGGTGGGCGTGTGGGTCCAACATACACTATGAGAATATTGGCATTCTCTTCTCATAAATTAAACTTAAATACATAAACATTGTTAGAATTTACTAAAAAAAAAAAAAAAATACAAAAACAATAACACTAAAATTTTCGTTCTTGCATTTAATAAACTGTGTTAATTGTGTGACATTTCAATTACATGTGAAAGTATATGTTTCACATATGATAACAAGTTTACAACTGCCATTGCTTTGTTATAGACATTGGGAGGAGGAGTAAACATATCTTGGGTTTGCCTCTTGTGTATAGTCATTGATTACTTTTGTTTAATTTATTTGCCTTGGCAAGTTAGGACATCTTTTTAACCTTTCCTTAAATATTTTCCAGGAAAGTATGGAGGAGTCGAGTGCCAAAGTCAACGTGTTATTGCAAGCCTACATCTCCCAACTCAAGTTGGAAGGGTTTGCCCTTATGTCTGATATGGTCTACGTTACTCAGTCTGCTGCAAGGCTAATAAGGGCCATCTTTGAAATTGGTAATGATCTTAATATTTGTTTATTGTTGATTGTATTTTTTAGATTAATCTTATTAAGAGCTCCAGCCTAGAACTAACTTATGGCTACCCACTCTCTCAACACAGTTTGCCCAACCCTAAATATTTGTGGAGGCGTTCTGCTAATGACCTATGTTTGTTTATAGTTGTACTAACCATATTCCAAAACTAACACTGTCCCACTGAGTAAAAAATAGTATACTGATTTCTGATTTTGGTAAATGAATTTTACGTTTTATTTTAATTAAGAATAAAGCGTGATTAGGTAGGATTATTTAAATAATGATAGTAATTGTTTTATTTAAAAAAAATAACATCTTACAAAATAAATCAATACAAATGTATCCAATCACAAAGCATTATCTAAATAACAGAAATACAAAATATATTTACATAAACAGATTATAACAAATTAATTGCGTTGCTCAGACTGACCATTAACTGTTACTTAAAAATGCATTTAACAAAATAAGAATAATTAACATTAAAGAAAAAGAGGCATGTGTAAAAAATGTAAAATGGTATAAAATTTAATTAATATGTAATACAATTGTGATCAGAATATGTGTTTTTGGAAAATGTTATCTCCAATGCATAGCCTGTTTGGAGAAAAGTTAAGTTGTTAAATAAATTTATTAGCAGTCAGTTTCACAAAAGGTTTAGATATTTTATTTTCATAATAGAATGAACAAATATAGTAACTCCCAATAAGTATAAAGTAAAGTAACTACTACAAACAAAATACTACAAACAAATAAATAAGAAACAAAACCTAGAGTGGACAATCTAAGAGTGCTGCACAAAACGAAATAAAATTTACACTCCCTTAATTTTTTACAAAAACTAAAGTTAAATTTTAATTAATTTATTTAAATTTTGAAAACCAGTAGACACTATTTGATACGAAACTCAGTTTTCATTATTCACTATAAATACATACATACACACACATACGTACATACATATACACATACATAAATACTCATCAAAAATACATATACACATGAAACAAAACACAAATACAAGAATATATATTTCAAAACCTTATAAATTAAATTAAATGTTATGCAACACTAAGAAAACTACCTTAGTATATGCATGAATAAATGATCAGCATCCTCAACCGTAAAGCCCAACTCTTAATTTTTGTGAAAATAAAGAGAAAGTTTTTACTGTTTTAATGTCAAGTTGTAGTTTGTTGAAGATCAATGCAGTCAAATATTTGTATGTCTTAGTAAAAAACGTTTTTGCTGGGCGAGATACTGCTGTATCGCCAGCATTTCTTAGTTTTGTGTTGTAAATATTGATTATGTTGTTGTTTTTGTTATACTTCTAACAAAAAATATCTTTAAGACTTTGTAAATAAACAGGTGTCTCAAATTTAAAATATTTAGAGATTTAAATAATGCCCATGAAGATTCATATCTTCTTCTTTTCATTATTAATCGTATAACATGTTTCTGTAGTACTATTAGTGGTTTTAAATTGGTTATGTATGTTCCACTCCAGGATATTATTTCGTAATTTGGCCTACTATGCACCAAAGAAGAATAAATAGTTCTCATTAAATCATTGTTGCACATTTTTCTTAAAAAATAAAATATCCTTAGAATATTAATGAATTTTTTTTACCAAGAACTTATGTTTTTTTTCAATTTAGCTCTATATCAAGTGTCACATCTAAATACCTAATATACTCTTCCATCTTTATTTCAGAACATAAACTATTGCATACTTTATTATTACAAAGACAATCGATACATTTATAAACAATTTTTTCCAAAAAATTATGATTTCCTCTAAGACTTAAATGTATATAATTAGTTTTTTTAACACTTAGTACCATTTGGTTGTCTATAAACCACCAAGCGAGTGATTCCAGATCTGAATTCATCTTAATTCTTACATCGTCCCAGTTGTCTCCAATATAACTAAAAACAGTGTCATCAGCAAAAGATATTACTTGTCCATTAAATTTTGCTCTGCATAGATCATTCACATAAATTATAAATAATAAAGACCCCAAAACTGAACCCTGAGGTACACCACATTTAATTTTTTTTTTAAATTGCATTACACGTCGTTAATTCTAACGCATTGTTTCCGATCAGACAAATAACTTTTAAACCATCCATAAGCAATCCCCCTAATACCACAATTAAACAATTTCTTCAATAAAATATGATTGACTGTATCAAAGGCTTTTGTTATATCCAAGAACAATCCAGTAACACACTTTCCATCATTTTTACCACTTGATACCCTATATATAAATTCAACTAGTACAATTTCTGTGTTTAGCCCATGTCGAAAGTCAAACTGATTCTTACTAAAAAAGGATATATTTTCAAGAAATTTTACCAATTTTTCTTTTGTTATTTTTTCTAAGATTTTTGAGAAGGAAGATAGAATAGAAATTGGTGTCTAATTGCTACAATCTGTTTAAATATCTTTTTTGTAAATTTTAGTTTTTCCAGAAATACACCTGACTCAAAGCTGAAATTAATTAAATATAAAAGAATAGGTAAAATTGTCCTATAGATTTTCTTAAGCAGTTGAGAGCTTATATCACCCTAAACGGGAGATTAGCAATTTTTAAAGATTCGATTATTTTTATTAAATTATGTTCCAGTACAGGATCTTTAAATATAGACTGTGCAACAGAAAACTCTTTAAAAACACTACCTTGCACTAAGTAATTAAAATTTGTTGGTTTTTCTCCATCACTAATCAATGTTTTACCTATTGACAAAAAGAATTGATTGAATTCATTTGCTACTTCACTAGATCCCGTTTAACTTGCCCATTAATTTCCAGTTCAAAATTCAATTTTTTAGTAATTTGTTGATTAGTTACTTCTTTGAAAAGCTCCCAAATTCGTTTGGAATTATTTTTGTTACTTTCTAAAAGGTTTAAATAATAATTATTTTTCAACTCTCGTGTATCATTGAACTTGTTCCTAAAGTAATTAAAGTATCCTCTTAACGCGCTATTATTGGGCTGAATTTTTAATACTTTAAGCAAATGGTTTCTGGTTTTAATCCTATTAAAGACATCTGTATCTATCCATGGCTTTAGCTTTATTACTTTATTATTTTTAGGTTTAAGTTCTTTACTTTCTGCAATTAATCTGGTAATTTTCTCATGAAAAACATCAAAAGCCTAAGAAGCATTTGGTTGAAGATAAACTTTGTTCCAATCTGTATTGTCCAGCAAGTTATCTAATCTGATTTGGTTGATACGATAAGTGGGAGGTATGTCCTTGTCCTTAGTGTGAACAGCTGATAAGGCTATCGCTTTCCCTCTTCTAACAGCTGTCATGCAATGATCCGTTATTCCATTTTCTAACACTGCTGCTTCTATTATTATTTTATTTACATCACATACCTTGGCAAACACATGATCAATACACGTTTTAGATCGTTCAGTGATAAGAGTTTGGATATTTATCAGACTGCATTAGCTAATAAGAGATTATATTCATCAATTATGTTATTGTTTTCTAATAAATTTAATTGTATGTCTCCCATTAATTATCAATTTTCTACAATTATAAACAGATTTTCTAGAGAGGTATGTTTTTAGGTCATCCATAAATAAAGTACTAGAAAACTGATGCAAACTATAAAGAGCTGTCAAATGGAATTCATATTCTAATTCTTTAAATCTGATTTCAATTACATCAGCTTAGATGAAATCTACTCTGGTTGCTATAATTGGTGAGATACTGGAATGGGTAAATACAGCCACTCCCCCCGATTTATAGTTTTCATTATTTTTAATATTGAGGTTATAATTATGAGCTTGGTATAAATTTATTTCACTTTCTTTTATCCAGATTTCTGAAAGTATAATAATTTTAGGTATGTACTCAGAGGTTGACAGCTCACATAAAAGGGAATTAAAGTTTGCACGCATGCTTCTTATGTTTAGATGAACGATAACAAAATCAGTATTCCTACTTAAACAATCTATTGTGCCTATCTGAGATGTTGTAATTTTTATTGACTAAATAAACATTAAGTATATTATATAGGTAGATTACATAGACTAATGCTAGATAAATATATAAAATATAACTTGCAGGTTAATCAGGTCAGCCTGGCAATTTATCACCTTTACCTGTCCGTTATCTAACTTTCTCATGAAAATTCTACCCCCTCTAACCCACAGCCACTTATAATTTTGCGCTCTTCTTGTTTCTTGAGCAGATGCAAGTAATTTCCTTCTTGTAGGTGAGGGGGGACTCATTCAGATATATTGGACTATCCATGGGAAGGTCCAAATGTCTGGTAGATAACTGCTTCTTTTCCCGTTTCTTTTCCATTAACTTTTCTGCATTGAACTGTCTCACAAACTTGACAATTATACCAGCCGGTGCTTTTGAGTCAGATCTCTTCTTTATTGTGTGACAAACATCAATCATAGTGTCAGTGATGTACATACCTAGGGCCTTGCCTACATCCTTTACTCTGCTAATAACATCACTTCCCTCTACTGGTAATCCATGAATTTCGACACAATTTTGTCGAGAGTATTGCTCAGTTTCTTATTTTCTAACATCTATACATTGTGATCATATTTTAGTTTTACGAATTATGATTTTTCATAAAAATATACCCGGCAGACTGGTTTTCTTACTACTTCTCTTGACTCAATTTCAATTAGCAATTAGCTGTTATATGCTGTTACACAGAGGAGGAAGGAACAGAGATAGCATCTATTAGTGCGCTGACTGTGTGTTGAGTAAGGAACTTGGTATGTCGAGAAGTCAGTTCTTGGTTTGCTGTGGCAGAAGACAACAGCTACATCGTAGTCCTTCCCTCTCCTATCCCCTGCAAACCCATTTCTTCATCCTCCCCTCCCTTGGACTGTCACCTATTTAGCACATTATAACCCCTTACCATCACAAGTAGAGGTGTGCAATACAGCGAAAAATCAATGCATCAAAAATGCCTATTTAATCAATAATATTTATTGGTGTGTCTTGTAGTATGAGTACTTTACTTTTTAAATGACATTTTTTTAAATTAAATATTGGGTTTAGTTGATCGTTCCGAGTAGTCAAGAACGAATGCGATCATACATACAAACCTGATTAGATAGCGATAACGAATATTGAGTTCGACCGGGGGATATAAAACTAATTTCAAGCAATGCATGAAAGCTTGAAATCAGCATTTTAATTAACTTCTTATTTTAACAAATGCTTTCTATTATTATTAACGAATTGCTAGTCTATAATTGTTAAAATAATAATTGTATTAAAAAATGAATGCAGGGGGAAATTCGTCCTTGAAAAATAGTGCTCTGGGGAAATGTTGGATGGTCAAACACATTCTGCGTCCATGGAGTTTGCTGCAGCCATAAGCAAACTGTTTCTTCTCTCTCTGTGGCTATTATTAACAGGTGTACTGTTAATTTTTTTAGGAATGCTCAGATATAACCCCTCTTGCGTCATCTAGCTCTCGTTTATCACCCTTTAATTTAACTTACATTAGTACTTTTAATTATATTATAATTATTGTCGTATGTTACTAAGCTCTCTCACACTCACCTGTTGCCTCAGCTGTCATACCTGATTATTATTATTAATATTATTAAAACATAATGTTATTTTAAAGTTAACATATATGTATATTTTTATCTTCATTTAGGAGTAGAGTTGTGTTTTGTATTTAGTGTGCGTGCATATGTGTTGTGCCAGATCTATGGATTAAGCGGTACATTGATGACTCCTATTTTAAAAAATTTTTGGTTTTTTATTTTAAAAATGTTTTAGTTTTTTTTATTCTTTATTTCTTCCACTGATAAGGCTCATACTTTATTTTATAACCGTTTACTATCTGTACTTTTTTAATTTTATTTTTCCTCTGAGCTATAAGTACATATCTATTGTTCCACTAAACATGTCGTTTCTATATAAGTCATATACGTATATATATGTATATATTTTTTTAAATATGTTCACTATAAATTATTGTATATTTTCTTAAATTTAAGTATAAAAATTAATTTTTTTATTACTTATTATTATATTTTTATTATTTATTATTATTACCCATTTGGGGACCTTTTCCATATTTAAAAATGTACAAGTGTTACTGTAATTTTTGGAAATAAATAACTACTTATTATTTTATTATTATTATTAGTTTTGTTTGTTTTCACATACAAAAATATTTGAGAGTAAAAATGTAATTATTTAACTTAACAATTAAATGTTTTAAGTTTAAATAATTTAATTACACGTTGTTTGTAGTGTTGCATCGTGGGTGGGCTCAGTTAGCAGACAAGACACTTTCTCTGTGCAAGATGGTGGATAGGCGCATGTGGCAGTCCATGTCCCCACTGCGGCAGTTCAGAAAGATGCCAGAGGAAATAGTGAAGAAAATTGAAAAGAAGAACTTTCCTTGGGAAAGGTAAGCTTAATCAAATAGTTGATTAACATTTTCAACCTTACTAAACATAACAATTCAAAAAAATGTAATCCTCTAAGTGATGAGGACTCACCCCTGCTGTTCAAGACTACCAGGTGATTTAATATTGCAAAGTGCACACCATGAAGTGTATTGAGAAGATAAAAAGTTGGCCAGCGCAACAGTCTATATAGTTATTTTTTAAGGTTGCTATTGAATGTTCGTTTTCTCTCAGGGAAACTGGCAAAGCGGAAGGTCCATAGCCACAGATACACATCATGATGCTCTTGACAGATCCAAGGTTGCTATTGAATGTTCCATTTTTCTCTCAGGGAGACTGGCAAAGCGGAAGGTCCATAGTCACAGATACACATGATTCTCTTGACAGACCCATGGTTGCTATTGAATGTTCCAGTTTTCTCCCAGAGAAACTGGCAAAGCGGAAGGTCCATAGCCACAGATACTCATTATAACGCTCTTGACAGACCCAAGGTTGCTATTGAATGTTCCAGTTTTCTCTCAGAGAAACTGGCAAAGCGGAAGGTCCATAGCCACAGATACTCATTATGATGCTCTTGACAGACCCAAGGTTGCTTTTGAATGTTCCAGTTTTCTCTCAATGAGACTGGCAAAGCGGAAGGTTCATAGCCACAGATACACATTATGATGCTCTTGACAGACCCAAGATGCAAATATCAATTTAAGTGTTTGTGGAAGGAACTTTTTTACTTTATAGGGACATTCTTCAATCTTTATCGCTTCAAAACTATTTAAATCTGACACTTTCTTTAAAAAATCAAGTAATGAATACATTATGTATAAAACACGTAGATGAAAGGAAATGTAATAATGTTATTTTCTTTGAATTAGGATTGATAAGAATATCCTAAGGGCTTTTTAAATATTATGCTTATTGCTCATTTAAACCTGAGCTTGAACTCACACTACCCCAAATTTCAACTGCTTAAGACAGAAACGGGTAGATTAAAATACTTATTTACTGAAATTAAAAAAAAAGTAAATCTGCATTCCTCTTCCAGAACCAAAACAATTCCTTCACTTGCCTTATTATGAAAGACTAAATGCATAGTTAACTTAGTTTTATTATTGTTATCTATCTACTAATTAACTTGTGGATTAAGCATGGAATCCATTTAAGAATACAGAACATCAAATGACACCGTGAACTGACTTGATCCAGAAATGGTCTGGTAGAATATATACAAAGACAAATGAAACAATAAAACTTATAAATTACTAGAAAATTTAACTATGAAACATGATGAACATGTTTAAATTCAGCTTTAAAGCAGAAATAAATCAGTAACAATGATCCATTATGGCTTACTGATGTAAAGCATTTTAATTTGTCAATTCAAAATATATCAGTGTTAGCTCCAATAAACATTCTAGCAATCTTATTTTATCAATATGAATGATAGTTAACATTATTGATTTATTGATGGTAAGATGTTCTGCTTATTTTATTGATTTTGTTACTGAACAGATTAGAATTTTTTTATATAAAGTTGTGTTATAAAAGTTTTATTTAATTGTGTTCCAGGTTGTATGATCTTGGTCCTAATGAGATTGGAGAGCTAATTCGAGTTCCCAAACTCGGAAAAACAATTCACAAATATGTCCACCAGTTTCCTAAGTTAGATTTGTCCACACACATTCAACCAATCACAAGGTATTATTTTTATTATTGACATATTATGGTTGCTTTTTCCTCTCATGTACTATGTAGTACCTATTTGGGGCCAGGCAAATGTCAAACACTGCATATATGAAAGCAACATAAGAGAGTAACAAGATTATATTTCAGTTCCGGGTAAAACTCAAACCTGCAGAGTAGTATCCATTACTAGTGATGGATCGGTTCAATTTTTTTTTTTTTTTTCGGTTCCGATTCGGTTCTATACTGAAATTGGTTCTCTGTGCCCGGTTCTCGGTTCTGAGTACTTTTTGAGAAAGTCTCAGAAAATTTTTCCAATACCTTTACACTAGTGAATCAACAAATTATGTGGAATCAGTCAGTAAAAACAGTGCATAGTATTTTGGTGATTTCTCCAATGTGAAATATAATACACGCTAAAAATCTATAAAATGACATACAATATTTCCAATAACTAGAGAATTAGTAACATTTTATTTATTCTCAGGGTATGATTGGTCACATTTTTTACATAAAGAAAGTATTTACTTTACATTTTAAAAAGTTTACAATTTAGCTAAATAGAATATAATACTCAAATTAGTATGCAATTGTAATTTACCTTTAGGAGTTTACAAAACTTATAAGCCTAGAGAAAATTAAAAAACAACCTGCCATTTAGGTCTGTTTTAGTAATAAAACTTATTCAAAAATAAATTACAACAATTGATTGAAATTACCACAACTAAATGTAAGAGGTTGATGTAATTGTAGTACTTCAAAAATAAACAGCAAAAACCAATAATAATATAGTTAATTTTAAAAAATTATTTTTTATGAACTATTGAAAAAAAACTATTTTATTAACTATTGTTTCTTTTCTGAATTGGTGATAATACTGAATTAAGGAAACATAAAGGCTACTCACATTCATAAAAAACTATACAGCCAATAATATTATAAATGTTTTTAGAAATTACAGTATTCATTTTGTTTTAAATTAAAAAAATAAACTATTTTGGGTCAGTAAAGTTAAGTCAATGCAATTTAAAACATTAATCCTTTAAAACTTTATAAAAAGAAAAAAAAAAGAATTAAAATAAAATTTCACTATTTTAAAATAAAAATGCTAAAGACTCATTTTGTTTAGTTTTTATGCAATATTAAGAAAAATGTATCTATCAATCCAATTCGCCAGGTTTTGTGTGCATTGTTTTTTAATTACAAGTCTAAATATATAAACTCTAAATCTTAAGTTAATCATAAAAACCTTTTATTTTTCAAAATACACAATAAAACTAGAAGCATAATTAATTTCTGAATGTTAGTTGAGTTGTAAACAAAATTGAATGTTTCCACAAGGTGTATTTATCAAACAGGAAGTGATAAGAAAGGGGGAGCTCAGGCAATGGATGTCTGTACTCTTGAACAAAAACTGAATGGCTTTAATTAACTGCCTTTGCGTGTGAATTCCTATTCATTAATGTTATCTGTCTCTTTTCATGCTGATAAGGAAGTGGCCAGACTATGGGCGAATATTTTCTTATATATTTTGTTTATCTCGTAGCCAAATTACATTGATAAGGAAGTGGCCTTCTAAGGAACATATTTTCTGATAAAGATATATTGTTTATCTTTATCAATGGCTGGATGTAGTTTGATTTTTCTGTTTATCAGCACTTTTCATACCTGAAACATTTCTGATATGAAAGCTATCTCTCCTGTTACTGGTTTCTAGAACCGGAACCACAGAACCAAGATTTTCCCATTGGTTCTCGATTCTGGGTCTATTGTCAATAACCGATAGAACCGAGAACCGACTTTAGGGACAGACCCATTCTTAATTATTACCTTCCCCTCACTTTACAATTTAGAATCTGTAACCTTTTAGTACAAAATTACATCCTTTTCACTTCCCATGTTCAAAACACCCAACATGACATACTTCCTCCTCACAAACAACAATATTGTTCTTCCACGTCACCCAACAACACTTTTTCGTAATCAAATTTACCCAACTTTTTTTACAGCTTTTTAATGCTTTGCCTCAATGTTTTAAGAATGAAAGAGATGTGGTTAACTTTTAAAGAAGAGTAAATAAGCTCCTAATTGGAAAGGAGTATTACACTGCCTGGGATAACATAGCTGATTCTAAGATGTAATAAATGCTGATGTTTACATTTTTTACTTTTATCTATTCATATTTGTTTGAAGCATGTTAGAGAGGCAGCCTTTTCTTTGTTAGTTGTTTTTCTTTTTACTCCTACCATGTACAAACTAGTCATTGTTTGCTTTATTTGTCGTCTTACATTGTGACTTTTGCCTATGCATGTAATTTGTGTTTTTTTGGCAATAGAGATGATTTTGTTTGGTAAAGTAAACATTCCATCCAGGCTGATGTGTAAAGGCGAACGAATGTATATAAATGTTATATTACAGTATCACTTTTACTAACTTTGCAAGATGAGGGAGAGCTATTTTTAATCACATTAATGAAAGAGTGAATTTGTACAAATAATACAAGTTAAAACAAATAGTTTATTTCTAATAATTTTACTTTTCAATAAGTTATTTTTAATTACATAACAATTGTATGCCTAACATAACAACAATTTTTGGTTAAAATAACTTGTTCATCATTTTGTAATTTATGCTGATCTCCTCTCTTTTCTTACTAGAATCCTATACCTATACCCTAATTATAATCTGAAACAATAACATAATCATTTCTTTTCAGGTCAACATTACGAGTGGAATTAACAATCACTCCAGATTTCCAGTGGGATGAGAAAATTCATGGAGCATCAGAAGCCTTTTGGATTTTGGTGGAAGATGTGGACTCTGAGGTCATCTTGCACCACGAGTACTTCTTGCTCAAGTCCAAGTACTGCCAGGACGAGCATCTGGTCAAGTTCTTTGTACCGATGTTTGAACCCTTACCTCCTCAATATTTTCTTAGGTAACATTATGGTAACAGAATTAACATATTTTAGATAACATGTGAATTCTGTTGTACATTTTTTTTATTTTTATTTTTTTTTAAGTTCTTATGGAGTGGAGGTGCATTTGCTTGTGAGACGGTTTTGAACAGCTTTCAGTCAATTGCTAGTTAGTGATTTGTGTCGTATTTTGCTAAGTACAAGATGTCCAGCTTCGACTGTCGCATATTTTAGAGGATTGTTCGTCAGGTCAATACAAGCAATAATGCAATAGAACATGTGTCCTATCTCGATTTGTTTTCTGTCTGTGTGTCTGTATGTGTTTTTTTTACAAAAAAATTGAATATCTCAAAAGCTGTCTGACATACAATACTGAATTTTCGTATGATCATTGATTTTATAAAGATACATTTCATGTAAAAAGTCTGAATTTATAATATTATCAGTTTCAAAATGGCAGCTGACTAAAAGTTTCAAAGTCAAATATAAAAAAACCACACATTTTAGCCAAAAATGTTAAGACATAATATTTGTAGGCTACGATATGCCAATTTAAAAGAGCGGTTGACAAATTAACAGAGAAAACATCTTTTTTTTACAGAAAGCATTATTATCTGGGTAAAGAGTACTCAGATAACACTGCTTTCGGTCACAAAAAATAAGTCGTCTTTGTTATTTGTCAACCAATCTTTTAAATTGGCATACCATTGAATTTGTCATAACGTAGCCTACAAATATTGTGTCTAAACATTTTTTGATAAAATGTCGTTTTTTATTTTTGACTTTGAAAGTTTTAGACTGCTGCCATTTTGAAAATGATAATCTAATAGATTTAGCCTTTTTACCTAAAATGTATCTTTGTAAGATCAACATTCATACGAAAATTCAGTATTGTATGTCTAACGGTTTTTGAAACATTCAAATTTTAATAAAAAACACATACAGACACATAGACAGAAAACGAATCGAGATAGGTTACATGTTATATTGCATCATTTTAGAGGACCTGGCAAACAATCCTCTAAAATATGCGACACTCGAAGCTGGGCACCCTGTATAGATTCTGTATACATGTTTTCGTAAGTAGACACTAGAAATATCTGAGTAATTTCATTCCATATTTTTTGCTATAAACTAAATTGTTAATCCATATTTTCTTGGAATTTTCATTGCTAATTTATGTCCCTTAGTTTCATAAAATTAACACGTATACTATAAAAGTTATATTAATTCAAAAAATTGTATCTATGAATCCGTGTCATATGTTATAATTATAGTATATCTCTCTAATATACTAATATGTTATAATTAGTATCCTCTACTTATAGCATGTCCACATTGTAAAGAAATTCACTATATTAACTAAAGTAAAATATTTGATATTAAGATTAGAAGTTTTATTTTCTTAATAATGAACACAAACAGAAACACAATAAAATATTCTGATGTTCACTCATATATTGGGGCATTTTTCAGAGAAATCTTAAAATGGAAAGCTGCTCGACAGCTCACTATGTCTAAGGAAGCTAGCTTTTTCTTATAATGAGGAGTTAATGATAATGTTAATCATTTGGCTAGTGATTAATTGTTGAAATAATACAATCCTGAATATATCTCTTGTGAACAAGGAGGGAGGGGATTGTATTATTTTATGTTACATCATTGTTAATGGTTACTGAACTATGATTGTGGGACAACTTTCTGTATACGATTAGGCTATGTCGTCATGTTTATATGTTAATTCTAACAGTTACCTGTTGTCCTAATGTATTGATCTTGCTAGCACTAGGCCCTAAAGTTTAGATTCAATATAATATCACATACTGCTTTGTATTGTAATTTTTACAAGTTAAGTGTTAAGTGTAATTTATGCTCCTTTAATCAATATCAAATATTTGGGTACGTTAAAAAGTCGTTCTTTTGTTCCACATATGTTTTTATTCTATTATACTTCAAAATTGACTTAGTATCTAATTCTAATAGTATCTAATTCTAATATGCTATAACATTATGTTCAGTAGATACAAAAATAAACATTGTTTTGTTACAGGATTGTCTCAGATCGGTGGATTGGTGCAGAAACTCAACTGCCTGTTTCTTTTAGACACCTTATCTTACCTGAAAAGAATCTTCCTCCAACAGAGTTGTTGGATCTACAGCCTCTTCCAGTAAGTGTCCATATATTTAAGGTTTGGCTATAGATACCAGGCTATCAGTTAATGAAATAGGAGAGAACAGGCAACATCAAGCTTAAAAAAATAGGGGGGTCTAAAGCATACTTACATACATAGAATATTCAGTGTAATCCCAATATTTTGAGCAATGGTGTGTAGGAACTGGAATTGGTAAATTAAGTTGGTCAAGTCACAAGTGTAGATTCAAGTATCTTGAGATTTAATGAAGTGACAAAACTGGTAAATAAAGTGGCTATAAAATGAACTGTATAATACTCTGTAGACGCCCTGATTATTCCTCCACTTATCAAGGACTGTATAATACTCTGTAGACGCCCTGATTATTCCTCCACTTATCAAGGACAATTGAAACTGGGGTGTCTCTACAATTACTGAAGGTACTTTGTGTAGTGTCTTTAATGTGTATTTTTTATGTTACCTGTAGTGAAATTAACTTTTCTGGTAAATTCACTCATTAGAATATTTAGTAACCTTATAAAATACTCGGCCTCAAAATTATTTTTTTTACTAACTGCTTTAAAAAAGAATTTGGGCTCTAGGATGGCCTGCCAGTTGTCTTATTGTAAAATTATATGCAAATTCATGGTTAGTCATTTTGTGTGGTTAATAGTTCCTGGTAAAATTATATGCAAATTCAGTGGTCAGTCATTTTGTGTGGTTAATAGTTCCTGGTAAAATTATATGCAAATTCAGTGGTCAGTCATTTTGTGTGGTTAATAGTTCCTGGTAAAATTATATGCAAATTCAGTGGTCAGTCATTTTGTGTGGTTAATAGTTCCTGGTAAAATCATCACACAATGACCAATCTTCCACCTAAGTTGGTTTTACAATTATCGTGTGATTTTAAAATAATTATGTAGCTAAATATAGTTTTCAGTTTGAAGTTAAAGAGCATAAAAAAACAAATTTGAAAAATTAATGTTTTTACATTTTTTTTTTTATGTAAAGACCATATTTATTACTATTTCCTGCTAGAAAAATTATTGTACTTCTCATAGAAACGTCTATACATGCGTAAAAATATTTAAATGATAGGTACAGTAGTTGTTCTTCAGGAGGGTTACTAACATTGTCTATGTGATTCAAGGCCCTTAAAATAATTATTTGGATGATTTGCAAAACTAAAATAATATTTTGTTCTTCAGGTCACTGCATTACGTAATCATCAGTTTGAAATGATGTACGCAGAGAAGTTTCCCCAGTTTAACCCCATACAAACACAGGTGTTCAATGCTGTCTACAACAGTGATGACAATATATTTGTAGGAGCTCCTACTGGTTCTGGTAAGTATTAAACCTTTGAATAGGGAGTATTTCTTTACCCTATTAGCCTCAAAAAGTGAGTTTTTTTAGGAAAAATGTGTAAATCAAATCAAATCAATTTCTTTATTGTCACAAATACATTTTCAAGTCTAGCACAGCTAGAAAAACAGGTGAAATTGTCAGATCTAGAAACTAGGCTTACTCTAAAATTAAAGCAAAGTAATTTATTAGAAATTACTTAGTCAAACACAAAATGCAGCTTTAAATGAAATTGTCATTTAAGTATTCGTCAACAGAATAATATGCTTTGATAAGTAAAAATGATTTTATTTGTTTTTTAAACTTAGAAATTTCATCATTGTTCTTGTAAATATTTGGTAATTTATTGAACAATTTCATACCCATATAATGGGGTGTTTTCTCAAAAAGACTAAGCCGATGTTTGGGATATTGGAAGTCACTGTTAAATCTGGTATGATAACTGTGGTGATGTTGATTCTTAGTTAAACATTTTAAGTTAGTCTTCACATACACCAAAACTCTGTAAATATACAAACAAGGCAGAGTGAATATTCATATATCTTTAAAAAGAGGTCTGCATGATGTTCGTGGAGGTGAAAAAAGTCATTATTCTGAGATATTTTTTTTAATTTTAAAAATTGCAAAGGCTTCAGACGCTACTCCCCAAAACTCAATACCATACTGAATAACTGAATGAAATAATGCGTAATAAACCATAATTTTAGTTTTGAAATCCACTACTTCTTGAATGACAAGCATTTGATACACTGAAGTATTAAGTCTTTTCCCAATCATGTTGATATGTGATCTCCATGTTAAATTTTGATCTATTTTAATTCCTAAAAATGTTGTACTTTCAATAAAAAATATTTGTTCCCCGTCTAGTGAAATCTCGGGGTTAAAAACTTCTTTATTTTGAAGGGTTGAAAACTTAATTAAATTGGTTTTTGAAATGTTTAATCCGAGGCCATTTGCTTGAAACCAGTTAGAAAGCTGAGAGAGAGATGAATTAAAAAGAGGTATTAGTTCCACACTATGCTTAGCTTTGAGAATTGCAGTGGTGTCATCAGCATACAAAACTACATTAGTTGAAACATTAGACGGAACATCGTTTACATATATTAAGAATAACAGCAGCCCTAAAATAGATCCCTGGGGAACCCCACATTTAATTCCTTCCCATTTCGAGGTGAACTGTTGATTATTCTTTGATATAATAGTTCTCTGATATCTGTTTGATAAATAGGACTGAATCCAAAACAGTGCAGACCTAGAAAAATTATAAAATTTCAGTTTTTCTAATAGAATGTCATGTACGACACAGTCAAAAGCCTTGGATAAATCACAGAACACGGCAGCTGTGCTCTGCGATCCATCCAAGGCAGTCGAAACCTGATGTAAAAGCTTTGACATGGCTAAAACTGTACTTTTGCCTGGTCTGAAACCAAATTGTTCATTTACAAGTATATTATTGTTCTCAAAAAAATGTAATATCTGATTAAAAGCAATTTTTTCAAATATCTTTGAGAAAGAAGGTAACACTGATACGGGGCGATAATTGTCGGGATTCTTTGTTTCCCCTTTCTTAAAAAGAGGCTTCACTTCAGAAAATTTGAGTTCATCAGGAAATACTCCTATATCAAAACAGTCATTCACAATGAAAGAAAGAGGTTGGGAGATAAAACTTTTAGTGTCCTTTATCACCACGATTGGAATCTCATCCCACCCTACAGAGTTTTTTGTTTTCAATGACTTAATTACATTCTCTACCTGAATGGCTGAAACATGTTTGAAACTGAAAATGGGGGGTAAAGTTTTACTATGGTTTTCTATGAATTTCATTGCTCTAGATTTATCAGCAGAGGCTTTCACTTCATCTGAAATATTTATGTACTTAAAATTAAAAAAATTAGCTATTTTATTATTTTTAACTTGGTCACATATTCACTAAATCTTTCTTTGTTAAATTGCTATTGAATTTTCATCGTCACTGCTCTCGTTCAGACTGACCAAATTTTAAAAAACTCGAATTTAGTCAATGAAACTTCACATAGCCTAAATAGCTAAATATAAATAAACAATAACAACAAATATTTATTACAATGGAGCAATATGACAGTAAAAACAACACTAAGTAATTGGTTATGTTTTGGAAACAAAAGCAGAAAGACAAAATAATGCATGGAAATAAAATAGAATGCTTGCTATCTAACAGACGGAAAACGAACGATGTTAGCAACCTGTATGAGCTACGTGATTATAAACTGATAACATGTTGACGCTCCTACATGCATCAACTAGAATCAGTTTAACTAGAATTGCTTGATACTATGTACGGTGCTGCACTTCTGTCCTTGGGCTAGTTGCCGGTCACCAAACCTTTAGTGGCGCTTCTAACTAAAGTCCTTTCAGTTGTATCACTTCTGAAGGGATAGGTGCTTCAACAATTGCTCTTACTATATAACCTTCTGCAGCCAAGCCCTACAGATGACAACCTAAGTATTATGTATTGTAGCTAAAAAATGTACATTTTTCTTTACTAACAATTAAACTCTTACTACTCAAGCGTTAGCATATATGTCTTAGTCTTGCCATATGTTCTTCTGGGTGGATCCTGTAATGATTACATCACCCAAGAATGAAGCGGTCTCTGTTATCCTTTGTAATGTTTACTCATGACTCTTTAGAAAATACGGGCTGCAGAGGAACACCATAACGAACACAATTGTATTCAAATAACCCCTTGTGTGTAATGATAGTGCAGAGCTTTTTACTTTCTTCATATAATTTTATCTGCTAGTAAGTAGAAGATAAATCTATGTTTGAATATTGAATACCTTTTTGTAAAATATTAAAAAGATCTTGGATTTTACGTATTGGACGTCTGTCCATTTCTAAGAAAAGATTCAGTGTAACTTTATTATCTTCTCTCAAATACCAATTTTCTCAAATACCTAAAAAGACAGTATTTAGGGGGGGAAACAATTTCAATGCTTTTAAAGTGATAATATGACATCATAAATTCCGGTAGTTGCCAACATCGTCCACGGTCATATTTACACTAACAGTCATGTCTCTAGATGTTCCAGCAATTACTATATACAAATAAAACACTAAAACTACCACTAATACTTTTCACTAACAAAAACTAATCAGTACTGTACAGGCTTCAGTAATCGAACTGAGAAACTATCACAGCATGAGACACATACGTACACAACGACCACACTGCGAGAACTACAGCCAACTGGACAATACCTGAAGTGGAAATCACAATATGAAATGAATAAGGGCATAGAGGCCCGAACGGTGCCCGCCGCGGCGAACATGTTAAAGCATGATATAGGTCTTGGCTTATAATACTTAGGTTCTACATTTTGCTTTATTGTTAATTTAACTGGATCTCTTATAAAAAACAACCTATTTTATTTTGAAAGTCTTCTGGAAATTGATTGAATAAATCTGTCACAACTTTAGATTTGTTAACATCTGTCTTAGTCATGCCTTAACATTGATAGGAATACTAACAAGTTGGAGATGTTCTAGTTGGTCTTGTCTGCTAAATTTATATCTTTCAATTATAAAAGAAGGTTTTCTGATTGAAGTAAAGATGAGCTTGAATAATTTTTACAATATCTTTTTAAACAATTTATTTGAAGGTTTTCTGGAGTAAATAAGTTTTTAAGCAAATTGTATGTTTTAACACTGTTTGGTTGAATGTTTATTCATACCACAGATGTTTTTATTTAATATCTCTGTGTATTGGTTTAGTGTTTATATTTAAACTTTATTTAACATATGTTTTATATTTCTATAATTTTGGCTGCTAGGCAAATGGTTGTTTATAGAAGTTAAAAATATATTATGGCCATTGATTTTATAGTTAGTTCAATTTTCATTTTTATACAGTCCACTATTTTGAATGAATATACAGTATTTGTGATCAAAATACAAGTGTTTTCATCTCATTAGTTCATTCCAATTTCCAATACGCCGCGCATCAGCGCCAACAAACACCAATTACCGTCAAGAATGTTCACCACATTTTTAGCCTCAGAAATTTCATTATGTACAGTTCAAATTTTTTATATAAGTAGACCATGTTTTTTCCAAACTATCAAATAAACTATAATTGCCAAGTATTAGTAACATGGTTTGAAATAATCCCATTAACTATTCAAATTCTGTAAAGAAACTTCTGTCACGCGCAAGTACTTTTGTTGTAAGAAAATGTACGCACTCATCGCCACTGTTATGCATCGGTTCTGAATGTGATGAGAATGTTAAATTATGAAAATATGTTGACTTTGTTAACCGCATTGACTAGGTAGCCGGAAGGTAAGGAGGAAGTCGCTGACTTGTGGAAGGAATAGTGGAATGTAGAACTTTGTGATGGTGTGATTGCTTGTGCCCAGTGTGATGAGGTTATTGCATCATCTGCCATTGCCATCTGATGTTACATCAAACTATACAAAGTATTGATTTTATTCTTGTGTGGTTCAGTTAACCAGTTTATATTAGATACAATAGTACAATAGTTATATTAAACCTTCATAATTTCAACTATTTATTAATCTGAGTTGATTCATTTTGCCTTCCTTGTATCATGTGTGAAGCTTAATTCATTCTTTACCATGAATGGGCTGTACACTATATCTTATTGACCAAGCAAACATAATACATACAAAAATAAGGCTATTTATTAATCAAACATTTAAGACAAGCTTAAAGTAAATCCAAGTTGATGATTATCAAGTTACAATTTACTATATTTTCTTTAAAACAATCATTATATTTTAAATACTGTTATGTACCTTACAGGCAAGACTGCCATAGCAGAATTTGCTGTGCTTCGTCTGTTAACCCAACACCCGGATGGCCGCTGCGTGTACTTAGTGCCTAAAGAGCCTCTGGCCGACATTGTCTTTGCCGACTGGCACCACAAGTTTGGAACCACTCTGGGCAAGAAGGTAGTTTCGCTGACTGGCGAGACTGGAACTGATCTCAAAGTAAGTTAAGTATTTTTAGAAGTTAGAAATTGCTTTAGTAAATACAAAATAAATTGCCAACTTATAAGTCATAGAATCTGGTAGATGCACCAAAACTATTTTATACATACCAAGCATTCCTGAATAGTGCTAACATTTATAAAAATACCTGATATATAAAATAAATTTACTTGTAAAATTGTTATCTTATTGTCCTTAGAGTGTCAGCTTGGGCTATATAGCAGAATAGAAGAAGTGTTAGATTGAACAGTCAGTCTGTGCCTGTAGTAATGTTGCTACTAACCATATTAATAAAACCCGACCACTGACAAAAAGAAGTGCACTGTGGATATCTTTACGCATTAATCACATACAGTAAAGAGGAAATAACTGTTCTGGCTAAAATGCTTTTCATTTTTGGTTGACTAAAACAAATACTACAATAAAAAACATCAACTACTAATAATGATAAATATATAACACATCTTCAACTGTTTGAGTAGGCTAATGTTTTCAAAAAAGGGTTCCCCTCTTAATTTTCCTACCTATCCAGCTGGCATTAGTTGTGGTCCCAGACTAATTGTTCAATCTTTCGCCCTAGCCAGAAACATAATAGACAATCAAATTAAATGAAGCAATTGTTACCCTTCCCAATAGTCTATATAAATCATGTTCTTACTATCAGTAGGTGTACTGTAAGAAGTTTTTGAATTGTCAGCAGTATAGCTGACTTATTTGCAATGGGGTGGTGGTTTAGGAAGAAATCAACCAACTTATTTCTGACAGCACCACTTTGAGAGTTAATATCATTGCAAGAAAAATTTCAGTTATTTAACTACTCGATTTTAGGCCACCTTTCCAAAACTCAATACAAAGAACTAATGGCTAATAGTCATGTTATGAAAAATACATGGAATACTAACCACAATGTATGCTGTTGGGTACATTGGCAAGCTTCATTCAACTAATTCCAATACCCTATACACTCCATACTGGTCCCGCAGTACTCAGGATGAGCTCATTATATGTCACATTCAAACAATATGAAAATTACGAACTTCCAACTTATACCATCCTTCCTTCCGCAGTAATATGCAATTAGTGTCAGTGTCAATAAATATTGTGTTTTAGTCTTTATGGCAACTGTTGACTCCGTGAATTTTTATTAGTCATTATTAGTAAATGTGTAGCTATTGGGACTTTCTGAATGAATGAATCTCGCAATAACTTGTAAATAGATATTGTAAATTACCAGCAAAAAGGTTTTGTGGTCATTTTCAAAGTAAATTTCTGGTCAATTTGGAATACATTAATTTTAAAAATAAGTATCTTAAAATATTCCTAAATTAATGTATTCCTAAATGTACTTATGTATTTAAATTCTTTTGTGCCAAGAAGTGTACACTGATATTTGAGTTTTGCATCCCAGTGGTTATTCTAACTCTAATTCAGGTCAGTTATTCAGTTCTTGTGTACAATCTAGTAGCAATTCTAATTAAAAAAACATTCTTATTTTTACAACTGTACTCGATATAATTCCTTCCAAGTTTAAGTAACATTTCAAATGCTCACTTTTTCAACTTAAATACAAGATTTTATTTTCTTTGTCCTGTAAGCTGTCTCACATTTAAATAACCATTGCTTGATTGCATTTTAACCCAATTTTCATATGCTTAATAATTTTTTTTTAATTTTGCAGTTGCTAGCTAAGGGCCAAATAATAATTACAACAGCTGAAAAGTGGGATGTTCTCTCCAGGAGATGGAAGCAGAGAAAGAATGTGCAAAATGTCCAATTGTTTATTGTTGACGAACTTCAAGTAAGTATATTTGTCTGATGTAGAGTTTAAACTTGTGACTCTTTTATTAGATTATTAAAGATATTGTCTAAATGAGGATGAGTTTTTCTAAATGAGGATGAGTTTTTATACGGGTAAATTACATTTTGGATCTGCCAGACTGGCTTTAAACCTTCACTCTGGTTTAATTTTGAACTATCAAGTTTCAGTGAGGGTGAAGATATTGAGGCTTTTTGAAACTGTTCAACCTTATTTCAAAACCTACAGTTTTCAAGAATCACACTAATAATAAATTAAGTGCTTACTTATTCCCTACACATTTTTAGGTTAGGTTAAAGTGAACTTGTCTTTTAAGGTAAGTTTGCTGATGTCCTATCTCTCTAATATACTTATTCCCTACACAGTAATTATTAACATTATATATATTTAATATAGCATATAAATATAGCATATATTTTGTAATTGTTTATTTGATTTTTTATCTTTCAATCGCTAGTTCATATGAGCCTTTAGGCCTGTGCAATAACTTTATTTGACGAGTGAAGTCCTGACCGTTAGTTCAGTTGGGAACACAAACTTTGGTTGTGGAACTCTGCAATCTAAAGCCTTAGCCATTACACTAACAAGGTGGGCCTGACAATTCCTGTCTTAAAATAATTGTTTCCATTATTTATTGTAACTTAGGGTATAAATAATATAAAAAAATTAATTTATGGTTTCAGTTGGAATAAAAAAACAGACTTGGATTTTATGATGGATGTTGAAATTTATTTAGAAATTAATTACTGTAAAAACACTAAAAAAATGAAAACTGTATCTTAAAATGACACAAAAATGGTGGTATAGCCAAAAATTTATATTATCTTCCTAACTAGGTTAGCAAGTTTATTTTTCTAAGTTTCGTGTGTGTTTTTTCTTAAATCATCGCTGTTTGAACTTGTATACAAAATTTTATTATTGTTGTAGCAAATAGGAGGAGAGGATGGGCCTGTACTGGAAGTTGTTTGCTCTCGAATGCGCTATATCTCGTCTCAGCTAGACCGACAGGTGAGGATCATTGCCCTTTCATCGTCACTAGGGGATGCCAGAGATGCTGCTCAATGGCTTGGCTGCAGTCCTAATACCACATTCAATTTCCACCCCAGTGTGAGACCTGTGCCACTTGAACTTCATGTTCAGGTAATGGATTTTATTTTAATTTAGATACTATATCAGTTGAAAGTAAAATATATAAAAGTACTTGTTTATAAGTAGGATGATTGGACTGAAGAAATGTGCAGGTGTGCAGTTGTAACAGTCTAGGAGTATGGTAATAGCATTGAATATAGAAACAAACAGACTCTCCAAGGCAATGCATTTGCTGTAGATACGCACCTGCAGAGAGAAAGGGGGGACAGGAGAGGGGGAGTGGGAATATCATATACTACATATGAAAACCGAACTAATTTCACTGAATCAGAAAACCGGCTTTACAGAACCTATATAAGTACAGTCTTCTTATTTCTATGTTCAATGTTAATAAGCAGTCAATAATAATCCACATTTGCTGAGGACTGGTTGTTAATCTGTAAAAAATCTTATATATTCAGGTCTTATAAAAAAAATTTTATATCAAATTTTATTTGATATAAAATTTATGTGTTCACAGGGTTAAAAGCTGTAATTTGGGAAGTTATTAATTGCTCCTACTACCCTCTATTCATTTGGCAATAGCCGGATTATAGACCCTTATTACCACACACACACACACACACGCACGCACACACCACATGAATTTAGCAAGAAAATACAATTATTAGTTGTAGATGTAGGCAGCATCATATAGTGTATAATAATCAGTGATAAAAAGTATTTTTAAAAGAATATGATATGATCCTTCTATTTTATTTGTTTCTTACAGGGATTCAACATAACCCATAATGCGTCTCGCTTGATAGCTATGGGAAAACCAGTATACAATGCCATCTTGAAGCACAGTCCTCACAAGCCAGCCATAGTGTTTGTGCCTACCCGCAAGCAGGCAAGGCTCACCGCTATTGACCTTTTGACCTTCACTGCTGCCGAGGGCCAGCCGAACCGCTTCTTCCATGCTGAAGAGGAAGACATCAAGCCCTTCTTGGATAGGATGACTGACAAGGTTATTATTTCATATTTCCTTGACCAAGAACAGCATGATCGTTTATTAAAAATTAAAGTTAAAGATCATCTTATTTTACCAAGCAAAGTTAGAGCTAAGAAGCCCTCTCTAACACTTAATCTGGGGACCAACGGCTTTACGTAACTTCCGAACCACAGGAGCGGCAGGGCAAAATCTGTTAGTGATCTAATCGGGAATTGAACACGGACCAATTGTGTGGAAAGCCAACACCTTAGCCCTTAGCTACGGCTGCTCTGTTTATCGCTCATGTTATTGTATTAAAAATACTCTGTTTAAGTGAACTTATATTATTACGTTCAAACAAAAGGGGGCATTGTATCAAATAGAAAACCCCCAAGATTAGATTTAGCAATTTCTATCCTAGTAAATTATTTTATTATAAATAGTCCTTTGCTTTGGATCATACTGCTTTAAAATGTGACAACCTTAGCTAAAAAGCAATTAGAATTGTCAGATTACATTACTTAAGATTTTATCAGGATTATGCAAGTTAATGGTTGTAAAGGATGTATTTTGTACGTACAGTAATGACATTCACTAGCAACAGACACCATTACACTTCATACACTTCATTCAACGCTTTGCTATATTTATATAGTTATTATTTGAGTTCTGACTTTTGTAAATCTAAGTGGAATGCTCTCTTGTACTGTAGTCAGGTTCAAAGCCAAAGGAGTGTCAGTTTGAATCCAGCTGCATCTGGTTGTGCAACTTAATATAGGCAATGTTCTTTCTGTAGGGTAGTCGGTAGGAGGGCCCACCTTAAATAAACGGTGTCCGATAAGGTGGGTTTTTTACTGATAATAGAGGAGGAAGACACTTTTTTCCTGTGTTTTTTTTTCTAAACTGGCTGTATTTTTTATTTATTTAAACTTAAAATATAGGTGTGCAAGGCATTAATGGACATATAACTAAATTTATAAAAATGCATGTAAAGAATATGAAGATTTATATTTTTAGTCAGTAAAAATATTTTGTCATATAAAAATAATTCCCAAGCCGAGTAGCTAAAATGCTTAATATTTGGAAGTGTCATAACTGTTATGTACAACAGCTGTCTAACTGTAAATTATTTTGCTGGTAGACATTGAAAGAGACACTATCTCAAGGTGTGGCGTATATCCATGAGGGATTGTCCAAGAGTGACCATCGTCTGGTAGAGCAGCTATTTGACTCTGGAGCAGTCCAGGTGGCTGTAGTAACAAGGAATCTCTGCTGGGCACTCAACATCTTTGCTCACCTCGTTGTAATCATGGACACTCAGTTCTACAACGGCAAGATACATGCGTAAGTTGACAAGACGAAGACTCGTAAAGTTATCTACAAACTTACTAGAAAATCAACTAACTTAACATAGATACAACAATTCTATGTTGATAACTATAAGATTATTCAATACTTAAATTGTTGTTTTGAAACATCTCTTTAAGGTGCTAGAATAATTAGAGTAAAATATACTTAGTTTGGCATTTTTAAACATTAACAAGTGCTTATCATTTTTGTTTGCTAGAAGTCTAGATTATATTATTATTTAAATATATATCTCATGTAAAAGAAACATGATTTGTGCCAGTAATTTGGTTTGAAATGCGTTACATCTGCATGAGGCTTCACTGAATCCTAAAACAGTGGATAATTTGAGACACAAATTTAGCATTGGACGAGAAATCTATAAAATCAGTAAGTGAGAACAATTTTAAAAAAGATGCAAAATTGGTGAATTTAATAGGAGAGATAGGGCATCAACAGCCAAACTTGCCTTAGAGAATAAGTTCTCTAACACAGTACACAGGTAAATGTATAAAGATGCAATCAATGCATGCACAATTTCAATGAAATCTTCACCAGGTGAGAAGAGCTTCTGACTTGGTCTTCTATAACCTAACCTCAAAATTTATACATAAACCTCACCATACAATTATAAATTTGTTGATTAAATCAGTATGTTCTAAACAAGAACAAACTACAAATATACTTTTATTTTATTGAATTCCTTATGGTAAAAATCATTAGTGTATCTTTGTTTAGTGTAATGTAGCTACCAGATTTATATCATGGTTATATTTGTAGTTGTAGTTCAATGATGAAATTAGTAGTCTATTTACTTTTTAATCATATTTTATTGTGTCAATATATGATAATCAATTTGCTAGTTTGATAGGCCTTTTAATATTTTGTTTGTAAATATTATGGCTACAATTGAACTAAGGCTTATTATAAATAGTTCATTTAAAGTTTATTATTCCACATTTACTGCTTTTAGTAATGTGAATTGTATTTTCTACAGATATGAAGATTACCCCATAACTGATGTTTTACAAATGGTGGGCCGAGCCAACAGACCACTTGAAGACGATGATGCTAAATGTGTTCTTATGTGTCAAAGCAGTAAGAAAGATTTCTTCAAGAAGTTTTTGAATGAATCCCTTCCAGTTGAAGTAAGGTTTTTTTAGTTATTATTAATTTTGATTTTGTCAAGCTGTCAATCAATATTTTAGTAACATTGAGATGTAAATATTTAAATAACCTCAATCGATGCATGTCTGAAATAATAAGACATTAAATTTAAAAAGAGTATGTATGATTTTTGTCTATTATTAAAGACACAAAAATAATGATTATGTTTATTAAAATGTTATGTTTTAGAGCCACCTTGACCATCGCCTCCACGACCACTTCAATGCTGAGATTGTAACAAAGACCATTGAGAACAAACAAGATGCCGTGGACTACTTAACTTGGACGTTCATTTACCGACGTCTTACCCAAAACCCCAACTACTACAATTTGCAAGGTGTCACTCATAGGCACTTGTCGGATCACCTCTCGGAACTAGTTGAAAACACTTTACAGGATCTTGAGCATTCTAAGGTAAATCTTATTTTATTTATATTTTAGTTAGTTGAGTTCCAAGTTTTATATTTTAATATCCTCCTGTTAGAAGATGACTTTTTATTTGCACCAAAGGCATGTGTGCTTTGAAAACACAATTTGAATTAAATTGATTTATTCAAAGTGTCTATGGTGATGCAAATATATGAAGTGTCAATGGCCTGAGTGATAATAAAAAAAGATTAACTTATTTCGTGCAACAGTCAAAATATTATTCTGAATTTTGGAATAAAATGAAATATATTCTAATAGTTCTAGTTGAATTATTACTATGCTAGATCATAACACAACATATTTTTATGTCATGCTATTGGTACTAGAATAAGTTGGTATTTATTTGATCATGTTTTTCATTAGCCAAGTTGTTTTCATTTAACTATAACTGTTTACTTAGGCCTCTTGTACAAATATAATCTGATTTTTAATCTTACTGAGATGTTATCTAAATAAAATTATATATTTCTATTTTCCATTCATTCATCTTTAGAGATAAGCAATAATTGTATAGGATGCATTTGTCATTTTTAAAATGATGACTGCCATTCTGAGATGGAAAATGCTTAAACATTTATCAGCGTGAAAATAACATGTGTCTCACAGTTGCTAAAATGGTGTTTTTTAAAACTGTGCATGTTTTAAAAGTGCATACAATATATTGGAGAGATAGGACATCAGCAAACTTACCTTAGAAGACAAGTTCACTAACACCAGAATAGTAGTAACATACACAAAAGAAACACAAAATTTCTATGCCACTGGCACTTTCTTCAGGTGAGTAAAGAGAGAGAGAGACTGACTTGAAGAAAACGTCTCTCTCTTTCTCTCTACTCACCTGAAGAAAGTGCCAGTGGCATTGAACATTTGTGAGATTATGTGTTTATTTTGTGTGTGTTACTACTACTCTGTGTTAGTGAACTTGTCTTCTAAGGTAAGTTTGTTGATGTCCTATCTCTCCATTAGACTAATTCCTGGTCTAGTGCCCTTTAACCTAACCTAAAAGTGCATACAAAAATTTGCTCAACTGAATAATCAAGTTGGTTCTGAGAGTTGGCTTTACTTGGTCGTGAACTAAAATAGAAATTTAATTTGGCATAATTAGAGTAGAATATTAGTAGGTTTATTCGTCTTAGCTAATTTTCGATAAAAGTTATGTAAGCTAATAAATATTTAATACAAATGCATTTTGTATAACACTTGAAAATATTGTAATCCAAGAAAAGAATGATGCCAACAAATAATATTATTAATCTATCTCACAATCTTCTCTGCAAAGAAGCAGCTGTTGCAACAACTGGAATCATACATGGTGTTGCTTCAGCTTAGACAAATGAAAAATACAATTCTTCCACTTTATAATCTGACCACACCCAATAAGAACTGCACTGTGGATGCCTATCTGCACATTAGTCACACACGAGAGGGAATGACATTTACTCGACCATGTATATGAATGGAGGAGAACTGAACTGAGGAGTCTGTGGGTCGTCAGTCATAAGTAGACGTGTTTAGAATGGGTGGTTCAAGGTCATGGATTTTAATAGGTCAGCTGACAACATTCATTTTGCATTGCTGATATACGTCTATCTGCCTTGTTTTGTTTACTAGTTTCAATATTTTAAATCTCTTATCAAAATTCTCAAAGAACAAAATTGGTTGTATGAGAAATCAGTTTACTTTGATTTGTCTTACAAAACTATTGAATTTTTTTGTTGTTGTCATATTCAGCCTTACTTCATCTTGGTCTTATGTTTGTGGAGCACTATGTGACGAGCAGTGGAGGGGAAAATGCACAACGGGTTCTGGCAGGAATATTTTTTGTTTGTGGTTTGAGATTAGTTTACCAAGACATACAACTGAGTTAACCTACAGACTGAGATTTTAGAACAGGTAGTACTATCTTCTTGTCATTAGCACTTTAAATAGTTAAATAATTTATTTGTGTTGCATTTATGTCTAGAAAGTGTGGATACTTTTAACATAGTAAAGTTGTCATTATATGTGAAAAGAAGATAAAAGTTGTAATTGCAGTATGTTTTGTATAGTGTATCAGTGTGGAAGATGAGGTGGACTGTCTGCCTCTCAACCTGGGCATGATTGCTGCCTACTACTACATCAACTACACCACTATTGGTGAGTACATTAGCAGAAATAACTCTGATGATTCAAATATAAGCTGGCTTAATCCATTTATACAGTATGATAATTTTTCTTCTTTTATATGTGTTTCATAAGATAGTGCAAAACCAATATTCCGTCTTTACTGTGCACATTTAAGTATTCGTTTGTTATATAATGCTGGCAGATAACCTGTTAGAATATTGTGAAATGTAAACATTGACTTACTTACATAATGCTAAATTATTTTATCCTAACTTAGTCCCAGATTGTATTTTTAGGTTAGGTATGGTTTATGATCGTAATGTTGCTCTCTAACCAAAATGTGTTATGAATGTTTTATCCATCCTATTAATTTTACTACAGAATTCACTTCCAGTGGTAACATTTTTTTTCTGAAAAGAAAAGAAGACAATTCAAAAAACTTAATTCATAAGAAAACCTACTATTTTATCAATGACAAAGAAATAAGAAAACTAATAAATAAAGATTAATTCAACTAAATATAGAGACAAGAATACACAAATTTTCCTTCCACGAAGTTACTCAAGAATCCAGAACCATATAGTATAAGAATCAAGAATAAGAATCAGGTAGTATGTGTGGTAGGTTATGTGCTTTTTCCATGTCTTTGCAACATTAAAATTATCAAACAAACTATATTCTTAAATACCTTAATTTTGAAGTTTAATGAAACTTGTTATTAACATATAACTGTGTTACTTGTTAGAATTGTTCTCACTTTCGCTGAACAACAAAACCAAGATACGTGGGCTGCTAGAAATCATCTCATCCGCAGCTGAGTATGAGGCTGTACCAGTACGTCATCGTGAGGATGGCCTATTGCGCAGTTTGGCAGCACGGTTACCAAACAAGTTGGCCGGTAATCCACGGTACAATGACCCTCACGTTAAAGTCAACCTTCTGCTGCAGGCTCATCTCAGTCGACTGCAGCTAGGTGCAGAACTTCAGGGAGACACAGAAATGATACTTGGAAAGGTAAAACAAACCTGTCTTTTATGATTTTGTATGATATTTTCTATAATGTTCTTGCAAATAATTATTTATGTTTGGTCCAAAAATCTGTTGATTCTTTTAATCTGACCCCCATTTAAAAAAATGACTGGATTTTAAAGTAGTTACTAGATGAAAAATACTCTTATAGTTTTAAGTTTTTAAAGCTGTAGTATTTATTTACGTTCAATAACAAGTAATGAATAAAAAGGAGATTTGAGGAATATGACAAATAATTTAATGCCTAGGCTATGTGTCTTAACAGGTTAGACAAATTGCACTGTACTCTAATTTTTGTCACTCTTTGTCATAGTCAAATTGCTTTATTCATTATTATGAACACGGGTGGTACAACAAATATACTAACACGGGTGGTACAGCGCCAAATATAATAATAAATCTTGATCTATTGAAAACCGCACAAAAATAGTCTGATGATAGCTGTTGCATTTGAAGCCAATCATGCAAGGGGTCCTCACTTATCACCCAGCAATGTTTTCAAATATAAATTCATAGAAAATATTAATGATTTGTCTAAACATCTGTTGCAGTAAACAAACATCATAATTTGTTATTGTAAACAAATGTACAGGTTTTGGTTATGTATATTTAGTGATATATTTACGAATAAAACAGGTATTTCACTTTATAAACAATATTTAATATCATTAAATACAGTATTTAAATATAATACTGTACAGAATTATAATATCAAAACATACCATAGTTAAATTTACCACTACCTTTTAGAGAACTTTAAATAGTATCATACATTTGTTTTGTAAACTAAATGCACCTTTGACAGTATTGAACATATGTATACTTGCCATAGATGAAACGTGTGGTTGGGTGGTTCTCGGCAAGGATATGACATCCATGCCTAAAATGTAATCGAACTATTTTGGTGCGGTTTACAATAGTGATCTATTTATTACAAACTTTGAAAGAAATATAGTTTTTTATGAAAGCGCTATTAAAAAAAATCCTTTATTGCACGCCTCTCGGAAGGCTTTACTTTGTTTGGACAAGCAGACAACACTTGCAAGGACACAGGTGGAATAGTGATTACATACAGCATTGTCCTCGTCTCTCTATGGTGCATGAGGGGATGACACTTGACATGGTATACAGTTAGGAGACATATCCATTAATACACTGAATTCAATGTTCTGCAAGGTAAAAGGCCCAACTTATCCTACAAGGGTAGGCACCCCCTGATGAACTTTGGTAGGTACTCATGACAACTTGTGCATCCAATCATTATCAGCTTGATTAACCATTCATGATCAACTTGGGTAGCCACCCATAATCAGCCTCTGTAGCTACCCATGATTAACTTGGGTAGCAACCATAATCTACCTTGGGAGTAACTGTAATCAACTTTGGTATCTATTTGTAATCAGCTTGAGTTGCCAGCGACCCTTTATCTACTTGAGTAACAATCATGATCTACTTGAGTAGCCATCCGTGATCAACTTTTGTAGCACCTGTGATGAAGTTGGGTAGCCAGCCACCAGTGATCTACTTGAGTAACAATCGTGATGAACTTGGGTAGCAACTATGATCAACTTGGGTAGTACCTGTGATCAACTTGGGCTGCCACCTGAGATACACTTTTGTAGTATCTGTGACCAACTTGGATAAGCAAGCGTGATCAACTTGCTAGCAATCCGTAATGAACTTGAGTAGCACTGGTGATCAACTTGGATAACGGGGTTTAGGGGTGTAGTCCCCAACAAGTGCAGCTAGATGACATAATAATTATGTAACTAAGTGTTCATCCATATATTTCATTCATATTCTATCAGGTTTAAAATGTGTCAGTTTGTTCTTTTTCCTTTATTGACAATATTTTTGCAAAACAAGACAAAAATAACTATATAATATTTGTATACTGTCTTCTGTATAGTTCAGTAAAGGTATTATAACATTTTTAGAATTTATTAGAACTTTTTTTTATTCGATACATCATAATAATTATTGTTTGACATTGAAAATTAAGGAGGCAACTCTAAATATATACACTCCCAATGGACTTCCTTCTTTACTTTGTTGTTCAATAAATGTTATTTAAACCTCAGTTTATATTTCTTGAAAATCTTCTTTGTATAATTGCAACAATTACTAAAAATGCCTATTATTCTTGTCATCTTGTGGCGTGGTGGCTGTTTATGAATTTATTTCGGAATATTGGAATTTGCCAGGTATCTACAGGATTTGGCTGATGGCTATGTATCTTAAAATATTGAGTGCCAATGATATATTAAATTTAATGCAAATGCTGTGAATAATACCGAATAGCTAAGTCCCCATACTAGATTAAATTAGATCCCACCTCCTCTGCAATTGTAATTTAGCCTGATATAATTTATAAGTTCCCCAAAATAGATTAAATGTAATAATTAATTGACAGTTAAATTTAGCCGATCTGGTGGACAGCGGTCGTCTTCTTCCACAGATGGTCTCCCATGCACTGTAAGAACTCGAAAATTCCCCCTCCCCTTGAGCCCTTACCGGGCAGCTATCGACTTTGTTATCGATGAGGCGGTCGTTCCGCCACAATCTAGAGGGTGAAACTATAAAGACAAGACAATATGTAATCTTTGATGCAGTGTAGTATAGTTAATATAACTTGAAAGAATGCCAAGAAGGGATATATCATTTAAACTTGATTAAGAAGTAATGAATGATATAGCAAATCATTTATATCATAGATATGTCATTCATTAGACTTAGCAAATCTCTGAGGCTTTTAAACATATCTCAATTACAGATAAAATAAAAAATATAAAAAGCCCCATCTTATTTTTATAACATTAACTTGTTTATCTGTTGACAAAAATGTCTTTTGCTTCAGGCTGTAAGGCTGATCCAAGCGTGTGTAGACGTGTTGAGCTCTAATGGATGGCTCTCGCCTGCAGTAGCTGCCATGGAGTTAGCTCAGATGGTCACACAGGCCATGTGGAGCAAGGACTCTTACCTGAAGCAGCTCCCGCACTTTACGTCTGATATCATCAAGCGTTGCACAGACAAGGTAATATTACTTACTCCCCCCACAGCAGATTTCTTTCAATCTTTCTGCGACGGTGTTAAAAAAAAAAAAACTTTCTGCAAGTACTATATTATGGTACCAATAGCGTAAAATATCAACTGGAAAAAAATATCAGTTATGCTGTATATTTTTCAACTATAGAATGTAGCCTAAAGATGTTCACTTAAATAATAAGATAGAAAACACTATTTTAAATTAAAATATTTTAAAAGGCATTTTTTAATAAATTATTTTATTTTTGCACCTTATGTTCAAACTCAAAACAAAACTAAGAAAGTTGAAATAAAGTAATTAGACAGTTTAGATTGTTTTACTTTTAATATTTGGAGAGCAAACAAATAGGGTGAAGGTAAGCTAATATCCTTAGTTTGTTAAAATTATGGTCACATTCAAAGAATCGTAATAATTGCGATTATTTATTAACCTAAACAAAGAAATTTTCTCTGGAGATAAATAGTAAAATAATAATTGTTAAAAAGATGTTTCTAAAAGGAGAGGAATGCAGGTGGCTTCCCTTACTTGATAAGTAAGTCAAGGTCGTTGTGAGCAAAAAACTGAAAACATGTCTGAAAAGACTAACTCATAGCTAGTGAGTGATTTTATATAATTGAGTTAAGGATTTTATTTGGTATTTGTGTTCATTCACTCAAGTATTGATCTTGATCTTTGTTGAAAAAAAATGATTTTGTTTGATAAATATCCTTCATCCACAGTATTATGATTAAATTATTAGATAATATAAATATAAGGTTTTATTTTTCTTATTACTACCAATGCCAAAGAAAAGAACGTAGAATTTGTTATTAAAATATTTTCATTTCACCATATTGTTCCAAGAATGAGCTGCGTCTTCTAGTCACATAAATAATCAGCCAGAATCGTGTAAACCTACTGTTTTATCCACAATTATATAAATTACATTCCCGAATTTTTAATGTAAAAGTAAAATATTAAATAAAGGGATACAAACTATGTTTATTTATGTTTTATTCAAGTTTATTTCACCTAGATTAAAACGATGACCACTAATTCATTGATGACAGATGCAGATGTCAATTATTTTATTATTCACTTATACTTTCTAGTTCTTTTTTACCTAACCTGACCGAATTCCGATAACCGATGACTTACTAGCAGAAGCTGTCGGACTGCAGATATGTACATCACAAAACTTCCTGGATTATGTCATAAATAATGTGTTTCAAGATTTTTAGTTAGTATTTTCTCTGATCCGTTACTACGAACAATATGCTCTCCAGAGGCTGAACTGAAGTTATTATTACTCAAACATGATGATCCGATTGTAATTGGAAAGCAGGAGTTGAGAGATTGGTAGTTTACGAACGATCGAGTGAAATTAACTAGTCAGCTTAGTGAACGAGTGAAAAGTTTGTTCATTATGATTTGAACTAGTTCAGTTCAAAATTAGTAATAAGAACTTAAAAGTATAAATAATAAAAATGTGTCTATGAAACAAAAATAACAAAACATTAAACCACTCCTACCGCCGCTTGTACCGTCTTTGTTCGTTGCGTCATTTTGAACTAGTTCATTTACCTAGTACATTACAGTTAACAATTCGGTCGTGTGCTAGTCCTGGAAATGAATTACCTTTACCCATCTCTAAAATGGTGTAGTGTGGTAGCGTTTATGCGAACCTGGACTGTGACCGGCGCCTGACTTTCGTCTCACTGCATTTAGCAATTAGCTGTTGTTCATTACTTAAGATCGTAAATGCCATCTGTCATTCTGAATCAGTCAGGACATAGTTTGTTATTAAATTGCACAACAAATACGATTATAATTAATTATTTACACAAAACCAGGTATCGTTCTGCAGAAATTAATGCTGTAATTTTGGAGTACGGAAAAATAGTTTCTCAATTAGACAATTTCTTTCTGCAGCCATCTCTTTCGTTCTGTGACAGTGTCGCCCTGTCGCACGTTATTTTGCTTTGGGGCTTACTCCCATTACATTCATTGGTAACTTTATCAAACTATGTTAATATTGTTAATATTTCATCTTGTTGAAATATCCTCCAAAATAGCATACTTCAATGTGACCATCCAAGATGTTGATTTTTATTTCATTTGTGTTTTTTGTTCATGTAAATAATTACTTTGTAACTGCCATTTTGAACTCTAAAATCATAAATCATAATTTTACTTTAACCTTATCTTGCTAGAGTTATAATTTAGGATCATAACTTACACTCACTTCTTAGGAATATAAGTTCACACTCACTTCTTATAGTTGGTTTTTTATATAAAAGCTGTATTCAAGTATAAAATGTAAACCTAACTGATTTTTTTACAATCGCCATGTTTTCCAGTGAGAGTAACTTAGTTTTAGACACAGAAAATGAACCTTAAAATTGGAAAAGTACATAATTGTTCTTATTAATATTAATTCTTATAAAATGATAGAAAAACTAAAACTTACAAAATGTTAATCATTTCTTCAGGGTGTCGAGACCGTATTTGACATGATGGAATTAGACGATGCAGATCGCAACAAGCTCCTACAGTTGAACGAGGCACAGATGACTGACGTGGCCAGGTTTTGCAACCGCTACCCTAATATTGAACTCAGTTATGAGGTTCAGAACAAGGACCGTATTAGCTCTGGCTCGTCAGTCAATGTAGTCGTCTCTCTGGAGAGGGAAGATGAGGTTACAGGTCCTGTAATCGCTCCATTCTTCCCCCAGGTAATTTCAGTTTTTTTAATTTAAAATATACTTTTTATCTCTGTCATGTTTTTTCTAAAAAATCAATTTGTACAGTTAATCTTAAATTAAATTTCAACAAACTGAAGATTTCAACATAACTGAAACCTATATGTTAAAATCAACAAAATATTTCTTAATTTCTATATCGCATGCTGGTACAAAATAAAGCAAGTCAACATCATTTAAAAATAACTTTAAAATTACTCAGAAAAAGTGCAAATATTACAATGATTGATATTGGTCAACCACATTTACTGAAATAGATCGTACTTCTTGTACTGTTGTTCTGATATTAACCCTTGGCACTCGAAAGGCCACTGGCAGTGAGCAGTCCCCACTCCTAGACAACTCGTATTAGTTGCCGTACGAACTATTCTCGCGTGTCGTATGTCCACTGTGAGTGGCCATGCCACCGTCTTGCGCTACACGTCAATTATATCATCTGCCAGTTGTTACTGGATCAGAATAATTGTTTTGTTGACACTCTGCTAAAATGGAAGAATGAGGATTTAAAAATTAAAAACCCATGTAGACTACATAACCATGTTTTAATGATAAAGTTTAAACTATATTGTACTACAATTACAGATTATGATAAATGGAATATTTGTTAGTTAAAAATAATAATATTGGAAAATAAAATGTTATTTAAAAATCAAATATAAACATAGAGGTTCTTCAGGGTTTCAAGTTTTTTGCAGTGTGATATTTATTGTTCAAAACATTGTCCAATACACAGACTAGGTTGTGAAGTACATATTTTAGAAAAATATTTTGTTCTCTTTCTACTACCACCAGCATTCCTGTCACTGCATATGGATCAGTCCTTTATTTATTCAATCCTAAGGGGTAAAGAATGTGGAATTTTCTGTCTAACCTTTCTTCATCAATTAAGTCTGAGGCCCCCTCGTTTTCTGCTATCTTTAACATTTCCAACTAATTCTTTTATGAACTCTTTTCTGAATCGTCTTGGTCTTATTTTTCCTTGCCCTTGATTTAAATTATATAACAGATAAGAATTAACAATTGATGCCTCCAGTAGCCAAAAAAATACTTTGCACCACCATTGCAATGACTTTCAGGTAGGGGTGTGCGAGTAGTGTTTTTTTGAGTTCGAGTCGAGTCGATTAGTTGGCATTTTTTTCGAGTATCGAGTATTTTCGAGCGAGTATTTAGAGAAGGATTTGCTGTTTACCCAAGGCAACTGTAAAACCATCCTAAGCCTATGTTAAGTTTTGCCAGATTCGTAAATGTATACATTTAAACTGAACACAATAAACTGAACACAATAATTTTGATTTGTTGTTTGTAACTGTAACATTTGATAAATAAAACTTTACTTCCTGCCTTCTGATATTTTTATGTGGCATTGTTTTGATTAACCTTTTTCTATGCAAGCCAATTATACTGTTTCACAGTCGGCCGATATGTTTATCTGGTGGTTCAGTTCAAAGAGTACCGCGAAGACATAGCTAAGCTTGTTGGCAAAAGCTGCATCCAACCAAACTGATGCTAAAATTCAGGCGTCATCGCCAAATGCAGTCATTTGCTTTCAGAATTGCCTCCTCTCAACAAAAAATTGATTGTATACATGCCAAGAAGAGTGGAATTGTATTCTGTGGGTATTTAATTCAGTAATAACAAGGTTATAACTAACCGGAAATAAGCTGAAAATTATATTGTCAAATTTGAAAATCTGGATAACAAAGATTGTAGTTCAATCGATTGATAATAATAACTAAGCAGGTTTACTAAAAATAAATTTTAAATTCGCTTAGGATGATAATAGTTTTTAAATTATGATCGGTAATGAAATGTGTGTAACTTGAAACTATTTCGAAACATGAGTTTCAAGTTGCACACTGAAACTGATGTATCGAATGGCGTAATCAAATGAAAACCATAGACGTAGTCGGCTAATATAATAGGTCTAGCCAATATTGGCGACGATATGAAGTCTGAAATATAAACTTATGAATAAAAAACAAGACGTTTGATAAGGCTTTGGTTCAATAAAAATTATTTTCCGAATCTCTAAATTCGTCGAATTTTGTTTAGAAAAGGTCTTCCAACATGTTTCTCTCTCACTTGGGTTGATTCGTGATTGTTTTACAGTTTTCATCAACATCAATGTGAACAGGGAACCATTTAGTGAGTTACGAATTAAAATGATCGTACCTTACTACCTTTTATACTCCAACTGGGTTATTGTCTAACCTAGTCAGGAAACCATTCAACAAATTGACAGGAAAAAATATCGTATGCGCAAATATTACACACAGTTTTGGCGATCTAAGGTGTTTACGGAATAATAATTAATAGACATTCACCACGGCTGTATAAATTTTTTTTGACGGAAAATAAATCAATAATGTTGTGTCACATGCTGCTAAAACGCCAATGCCATATTTTATATGATACAGTATTTTCTTACGTCAAATCATTGGACGATTCCCTGCTCAGATTAAAAAACAAAATATACCTCAATCGACTCGCAAGAAATATACGATAATTTCAGTTCCGAAAAGGAGCTGAACGGTTCTTTGCATGTACGTATACTACAACCGAGATGAACTTACACCTAGAAAAGATGAGAAGTTTGATTTTTGAGATCTAAAGTGACCCGTTCTCGGTACCCTTTTGATTGAGCGGTATTATTGATATGAACGAAAATATGCACAATTTCCACGGCGTACAGACCATTATATTTGTATTGGTCACAGGTCTTTTTGAGCATCTTGAACCGGATCTCTCGTCCCCTTCCTTGGGTCATAAAGACACTAACCAGCACTTCTGTTTTATTCACGCTATTTTAGATTTGGTTACAAGTGACTAGTAGACTCGGATAACCAACATGTGTGATCGCTTCCTTCCCAGCTCTGTTGTTCACTTTGAATTGAACTATTTCAAATCAGAATGAATGATCTCGTTCACTACGTCTACTAGTTCATTTGACTGTCGTCATGTACTACCTATTCTTAGGCGTATTGTTTAGTTCACAATTACATGTACCAAACTGTTAACGTATGATTAAGGGTAAAGTAAAACACAAGGAAGCGCACATTTTTTATTCATAACTTATAAAACTGTTTACTCTTAAAATTAAATTATGATGTAAATCTGATATTTTGTGAAATACAACTACTCGATCGAACTTCGAGTAGTTTCGGAATCTTCGAGCCGAGTTGGAGTAATAAAATACTCGATCAAATACTCAAAGTTTCGAATACTCGCACACCCCTACTTTTAAGCAAACCCATAGGATCAAATGTACTGGTCTGCAATGTCAACCCCTCCCATTGATTGGTTATATTTACAGACTACGAGTGGCTTAGTTACTTCTTCTACAGCCCCCTGTTTTAACATAAGTCTCACAGTCTATGCTATTATAATGTTGTTAACATTGTTACATCATTTGTATCTTTCCAAATCAATACATTGTACTTATCATTTTTTCTAAATGCTTTTATGTCACCTTTATTCAACTTAATTTTAGGAACGTCAGTTACATTTTTTCTGTACTCCTTTACGTTTTCTTGATGGCCTAATTTGCTCAGGCAAACCTAGCCGATTTCTCATGATTGTACCTGTAACATGAATTTTAATCATAGAGTGCGGCTGCTAGATCTAAATTTGTATAATATCGGTCACAAAAAACATGTAGTCCCTAAATATTGTCATATGACTCCTTCAGCTTTTTTACAAGATGTAAAACTACCCTACTAGTGAACCCAGGCCTTGACGTGCCAATCTCTCAGTTGTTGTTTTGCCAAAATAAGGTTCCAAGGTGCAAATGTACCCTAATTTAGATTCTGATAGTATGACAATTTTTATCTCTAACTTAATTGGTTTATCTTTATTATACACCTTAAAGAGGATCCTCCCCTTAAGACCCACCGTACTCTCATGAACACTAACCTTTTTATTTAGTACGTAGTACTCCCTGAACTTTCGATCAAGGTACAACACTACATTACTCACCTTTCCTGAACATGTTATGGTACCTGAAACAGGGCCAGTCGGTGGAGGCTGACATGCAATGTCCAAAAGATTTTCTGGAATCTTGCTTTGAAGAAATTGTCTTTAAAGTAAGGTTGATAGTGAGGTTTAAAGACAAATAATCTAAGATTTCTGGCTTAGGATTCATGGCCATATTAATTATCACCCCAAAGAATGCTTTCTTTTCAACTAGGTCGACATACTTCCATGACCACCACATGGATCGTTTTCTCAAGGGAGTTATTTTCTTAATCTTTTCTCGTGAATATCTATTTGTCTCTGTAACAATTTCTGACAGTAACTCATCCATTACAAATAATTGAAAATAATCTATCGGTGAAGATAAGTTTTGTCCAGGTGGTGGTTTAACCCGCTATTATTTAACCAAGGAAATTTAGTAAAACTTACGTCACCTGTATTCCATTCTCTCCATACATCATCTCCTACTGCATTGTCATTGTCTACTTCCTCACCTGTAGCAGTATCCTCCTCTTCTTGCGTGATTGTTATTTCTTCGCTGCCACTTTGAATCAAATCTAATTCGGAATTCACTATTTCGTCAAATTGTTCACCAGCGTTTAGTTCTACATCACTGTCATGATAAGAGTTAAATTCATCAGAGAAAGAGTTAGTATTGAGTAAGTATCTGATGCCATCTGACCTTAGGGCATCATTTCCCTCCATATTCACTAAAGAATAAAATGCAAACTTAATTGGAAATAAAAAACTAATATATACCTAACTATAATGAATAATGATAAAACACTAAAAGAAATAATAAACAAAATTTAGAAAACTATTATTACTTTGACAACTAAGCAAACATCACTTGGCGATTGGTGAGTACTTAAGCAAAGGGATATCTGTGGAAACTGACGAACGCCAAGTTCCAAAGTTTCTCGACAGGTTACACCACCTTACAGAGGAATAACACTGAAATAAGAAATTCTAAACGCAGAACTGTATTGTAGCCACTGACAGTGATCGTGTGTGTGTTCGCCGACTTTTATATTGGCCACTCACAGTGGCCTTGCGATCGGTACAGAGGACATTTCTTAAAGACCCCTCCCAAGTGCAAAGAGTTAAACTTACGTTCTCTCATTTGATAAAAATAAGTTAGGGAAAATGTTCTACTTATTGACTAGACATTAGACATTCTTTATTCTGAATAAAATACAAAAAGATGTATATCTCATTCGTCATTACAGATAAACTTAAAATAAATAAACAACTAGTGTTAAAATAATATATACAAAATGACAAAGTAACAAAGACAATGTAAATCTGTTGTTTTCGGGTCAAGTAGACAGGAATTCCTGTAAACTATAAAATTCCTTGCTGATCAAATAATTCCTCACAGATTTTTTGAATTCATCCCCTTTTAAACTTTTAATTTCAGCAGGGAGTTTGTTATAAAAAACAGGTCCAGTAAAAGATACTCCCTTTTCAGAGAGTGTCAGGCGATGTTGGGGAGTGCGGATATCGTCACCATGCCTGGTCGGATACCTGTGGTTTGCGCCGACAACTGGGAGATCATCAGCATTATATATCGTGGTCATGATTACCCTGAGTATGAAAATGGAGGGAAGATTAAGGAGTTGGAAAATTCCTCTACAAGAATGCAGTGGAGGTAGTCCTTTCAAGATTCGGACAGCACGTTTTTGCGCCAAGAAAACCTTCAAAGCATGTCGAGACCCACCCCACACTTCAATTCCGTACGTCATGACAGAGGAGAAACATCCATAATAAACCATAATCAAGGCATTTAAATCTTTGAGAGGATATAAGGTTCTGAGTGCATAACTGACTCGACTCAGCTTACTGCACAGCTGAGATATGTGAGAAGACCATGATTAACCACTGTCCATGGTCAGACCTAGAATCTTGACCGAAGAACATTCTTTTATTTCAAATTATTCCAAAGATATATGCTGAGGATTTTTAATTTTGGTCAGAAACTGAGTAAAAACTGTTTTCTCTGAGTTCAATAAAATATTGTTAATTGATAACCAATGTTGAAGAATTTCCATAGATTCTGTGACTCTATATTGCAGATCAGTTTGAGGACCCCCAAACAGCAGCGTCGTGTCATCCGCATAAAGTATAGATTTGGCCAAAGGAAGATGTGAAACAAGATCATTTATATAAATGATGAAGAGCAAGGGCCCTAAAATGCTACCCTGGGGTACCCCATACCTGCATTCGACATATTCAGAACGGCTTCCTAAAATCTCCACGAATTGTCTTCGGCCTGCAAGGTATGACTTGAACCAGGAGAGAGCAACTCCACGCACTCCACACATCTCCAATTTCTCACCAAGGATGTTGTGATCAACCCGATCGAAAGTCTTTGAAAGGTCGCAAAATACTCCCAAGGCTGGATCACGCTGTTCCAGCTGTGATACTACATCATTTATAAAATCAACAGCTGCTTGAGTGGTTGAACGATTTGGCCTAAAACCATATTGGTTATCTGTAAGGATGTTATTTTTCCCCAGATGATCCAACACCTTTTTTAGGCAACTTTTTCTAATACCTTTGAAAGCGTGCACAAAATAGAAATAGGTCGATAATTATTGACATCACCTTTGTCCCCCTTCTTAAAAATAGGGAAAACCTTGAAAGTCTTATAGATGTTGGGAAAAATGCCTGAGGAAAGTGAAACATTAAAGAGGTGTATTAGGGGTTCAAGAAGGCCCCTTAAATATCCAGGCCCCTGAAATATCAAGGTTGATGAGAAAACTGGATATTTCATCCGTTCCTGAAGACTTCTTAGATTTTAGGGACATGATAGCTTGTTCGACTTCAACTTTATTGACAGGAGCAAAAAATAAAGAACCGCTTGGTGGAAGTTTTTGAGCCAGATTACACGGAACATTAGACTGAAAATTGGAATGAGATGAAATATCTGTGCATGAAATATTTGAGAAATGACTATTAAAAAGATTAACCACTTTAGATAACGACTGAACAGAATCTCCCTGGTGTTTTAAGGCTGGAAAAGAAGCATTCAGATCGGTCTCACGTGTCTCTCTACACACAACACTCCAGATTGCCCGCTGCAAGCAATCGGAGCTCTGCACTTCACGAGAAATGGTTGCACGCTTCTCCTCAAGTAAACGCTTACGAAAAAGTTTTTGCCTTTCCTTCAACAATTCTTTTAGCGCTGGATCATTTGAATCGCGGGCCATAATCCCCAAATTGACATTCCGATTGGCAAAATCCTTTAAACTAGTGCTTAATTTGTGTTTCTTTTTGCTGCCAGGTTTTTCTGGACTGTTTTGAGAGGAAATGCATTTTCAAAATGTGATTGAACAATTCCAGAAAAAGATTCAAATTTTTTGTCGACACCTTCAATTTTGTTTAAGAAACTCCAGTCTACCGTACACAAAAAATTGTTAAAATTAATAATATTTTGTTTTGAGAACACTTTTTGTTACTGTACAGGAAGTTTCTTTACACTGGTAGTTTATTCTTATCAGTTGTGAATCATGATCACACATTGTATTGAAGAAGGAATTACAGGAAACTGTCGCAGGGTCTAAGTTTGTTACAACATTATCAAGAAGTGACTTACTATTTGCTGTAACTCTCGTGGCACTCTTCACTAATTCACAGAGATTGAAAGACATTAGTATATTTCTTATCTTTATAATGCTAAGGTCAACAGAATCTAAAAAGTTTACATTCCAATCTCCACAAATTAAAATTAATTCATTCTCCTTCTCTACACTATAAATAAGATTTTCTAACCTTTCAATAAACTCCTGCACATTGTTATGTGGAGCTCTATACAAACAAATGAGCACAAACTTTAAGTTGGATTTTTGATGGTCTAAACTATGTACAAGCTTAATATTTACAATAGAAAATTCAAAACAATCTTCGTTGCAAAACTTTTTAACCAGATCATTCCTACTGCTTGTTGCAAAAAATTCAACTGAACTGTTATTATTGTAAAATATGGGAAAAAAATATGGACTAGAAGTGACCATTAGTTACAACATTTTTTATCATGTGTAAATGCTAATTTTTTGTTTGCTTATCTGTTGTAAATACTAAACTCAACTAACATTTTTAATTGATTAAATAATTCTGATTAACAAATTTTATTTAAGTTTTATATTAAAATAGTTAACCAGCTGCAATAAATGAGTGAGTAGTTATTATGTTCCATTATCTTAGTACAGTATAAATTGGTTTTTTATTATAAAACCATTTGTGTATGGTTTTAATGAATGAGATACATTTTTTTTATTGCCCAAGTAATTGCAATTGAAAATTGTCTCATAGTATTTATTAATCTGCAGTTATAATAAATAAACTGTAATGTTTACATTTGGTTATTACAGAAACGTGAAGAAGGCTGGTGGGTGGTTATTGGTGATCCTAAGGCCAACTCCCTTCTTTCCATCAAGAGGCTGACTCTGCAACAAAAAGCCAAAGTGAAATTAGATTTTGTTGCTCCTAATCCAGGTTTGTGCAAGACTAAGTAACTCTGGATGGTTGGTTGTTTTCATATTTTTGTTGTGGGAGGCACTTCAACTGCAAGAGTTATTCCTTTGATTATACTATTTGGAGCTATTCAATTCAAGCAAACAAAGTTCACACAATCTCTGAATAATGAATAAAGAAATTATTCTAAACAATTTTACGACATAATTATAATACGAATTCTGGAATATCCACTAATTACTATTACAAGTTATGTGGTTAGTGGAACAAGATAATGATAAGAAAATAGGCTCTTTATCAGTCCAGTCTTCGCTAATAAACCACTGATGTGCAGCTCACAATGACGATTTTCCTTGTAGTTTATATATTACTCTGCCTTATATAACTATATAAAACTAATTTGTTTACATGCAGAATTATTCATACAATTCTCTTATAAATGACAAGTGTAAAAATTGATAGCCAGAAAGCATTTAATTGTTAAACCAGATAACATAAATATTCTTTTTAAGAATTACTAAATAAAAACTAAATAAAAAAATTTGTGCTTTAGCAACTAAAAATTAAAAAATCAACTAAAATCCCAGTAGTTTGTTTATTTTGCTTAGTGTTATGCTACATTGAATTTGCAAAGTTAATTAGGGTATATTCGGTGTTTTGCCAATGGCAAAACCATAGTGTTTTTCACTTTAGAAATCTGCCATTTTTAAGAAATTAATTAACATTTTGACTGCTGCACTGAAATTTGTAATTTTACCTTAGGTGCTAAAAAATATAGTTTTTGCTTTTCACTTACCTATAATTGGTGAGACTCCATGATGACATTTCAGATGATTTGACAACTCAGGAAGTGACATCATATACCCATACTCTTTTGGTCACGTCAGCATGTGGAGAAGACTTCATTAAAAAAATTATTACAACTGAAAACTGACCCGAACACAAATCAATATAACCGTACTCCACACAAACGAAAACATCGGTCAGCGTGTGCGACTCAATACTGACAATGAAACGAAGAAATGCCGAGAATGACCAATAGGTCATGGTCGTCCCCAAGAACACCCAAACACTGTGACGATAGGTCATTGCAGCACTCAAAATGTTAAACTTAGCTTAAACATATTTCTGTTATTTAAGAAAGAACTGATACAAGATTTATTGGACATATACTACAAAAATTGTTTTTTTACAAATAGGTACAACTCTGCTTCATTTTAAAACCTTGGGAAAAGCGCAAGCAGAAAAATTTTAATTGTGAATTTAAGTTAACATTGGAGCAATAATATCAGAAACGAGTTTTATGAGCTTGACAATAAAGAAGTAGTAGCTTGAAGATTTTTTTTGTTTTTTAAATTTTCATAACTTTTAACAACTCAACTAATGTGATATGGATGATAAAGGATATATGAGGTCCATAATTTAGATGTGGGCCTGTTTTGATACTATTTAAGTTTTCAGTAACATTGAGGACATTAACAAGATATTTATTTGTTGAGTTGGCAATCACCTGAAACTCTGTAACAACTGTGTTATTTTAAGGGCTCAATAACTTGCTACTGGTTGTGAAATCCATTGAATTACCATGATGTAACTTCAAATTAGCTATGCACAACATGTGCAGAAGGTCATAGATTTTGGTAATCATCATTGATGGCATGGCATAGTGTATAGAGTTATGATTTGCTTCTGTGGTAGTTGAAGCTAAATATCATGCTTTGGTTTTACACAGATGCTGTATTAATCAGTGCCAATTTAGGAAGTAAAAATTAAGAATTTCTGCACTTGCAATGTTCTAACACTAGCTTGCGAATGATTACCAAGCAGTGCTCTTGACTGCCTAAACCTTCTGCGCTGGATAATTTAGACAGTTGGTTTTAGATAGACATTGTGTTTGGTGTGGAAATCTGTGAAAAAATTCACAATTCTCTCCTAGTCAGTAAATTGCACTCCAACTTGAGTTGTGAAGCTCTGGAGTTCTAAATATCCTTAACGTTTTTACAGCTAAAATCCATATGTAATTTTTACATTGTATCAATGCCTTTGAACCCCATTGAGGCTAGAGACACAGATCGTCAATAGAAACGTGTTGACAGAATACCAAACAGTACGATGTTGATGTGCCCTTCAACATAATACCAAACAGTACGATGTTGATGTGCCCTTCAACATTATACCAAACAGTACGATGTTGATGTGCCCTTCAACAGAATACCAAACAGTACGATGTTGATGTGCCCTTCAACATAATACCAAACAGTACGATGTTGATGTGCCCTTCAACATAATACCAAACAGTACGATGTTGATGTGCCCTTCAAAATAATCAACTTAACACTTTCAAAATCACTTCAAGGAAAAAATTGTTGAAGAGCTATCATGAAGCTCAAGCGGTCCAGGGTGTCATGACTTTGAGTTAGAGATAGCACAGGTTTAAAAATCCTGCCGTGACTGGAAGTTTTATAGCTTTTGCTAATCTGGTTCTCTCCCCCTTAATCTGTCTTAATAAATTCCATGCACATATCAATAGTCTATGAGAAATAACTCTTCCTGTGTTTAAAATCAAACTAAAATTACATTAACTATATGCATATTGTCGCTAATATACTTTCATTTATTTGCAGGCCACCACTCATACACACTTTACTTCATGAGTGATGCTTACCTAGGGTGTGATCAGGAATACAAGTTCAGCATCGATGTTGGCGAGTATGAGTCAGGCGACAGTGACAGTGACTAAATGGACTGTGGCATTAAGTTTAACAGATAGTTGTAAATACTTTCTACTTGTACATAGTATGGTGTAGTGTGAGCTGTGAAAGTTATACATAAGTCTTGTGCGTAGTAGCCATTCAAGGACTTTTATATCACCTTATAGAACGTGTTAAATACTGTATGTTAACTTTATTCCATTGACATTGATAGAACATTAAGAAAAGTCTGTTTTTAATTTTCTATTCAAACTAGGTACAACATATTTTGTAAAAAGCCTTCTTTTATTAGTAAACTTGTTTAAAAGTATTTTGTGGTTATAGTGGTTGTGGTTCAGCTTGTTTTTTTTAACCCCCTTATGTAATATGTACTAGACAATAAGAATAAACAATATATATATATATATATATATATATATATATATATATATATATAACTGACATAAAGCAAAATGGCATGTCAGTGTTCTTTATAAAATAGTACTGAGTAGCTGTCTTAAATTTGTGGGATGGCCAAATGAATGTGCAAGAACACAAATTGTAACTAAGAGCAGCCATCTTTTACATAATGTCCCAAATGCCCAAACAGCTAAAGTGAGTACACAAATGACATAATGTTACATCAGTGAAATGTGACATATATCTTCCTCCAATATTTACTTATAGCAGCGGCTTATTTAACCTTACGTTGGTTGAACCTCCTGCACTGACACCGTTGGTAGAAGAGTGATCACAGCGCTCACCCTCGTTTTTAATTTGTTTATTCTAAGGAAAACTTGTATAGTTGTCAATAAAACAATTTTATCAATTTGTTGATCTTTATTTCATACCATATTATTATGCTATAAAAGTGAACATACACAAAAAATAATAATTGATAACAAAATGGGTAACCTTATAGTCTTCTAAGCAAATAATTGTTGGTAATCTTTTGTATAACAACACTATTGTAAAGTGTAAACAAAATGCTTTTATTTTGTCAGATATATTTTCATTGTTAGTTGTTTTGTATTGCATGCAAAGGACTATGTATTCCCTACAGATCAGTGAAACACTTTTTGCACTTATTTTTTTTGTCAGTCTGTTTTTCTTTTTAGGGCAAAAACCACACTTTACTTGTTTATTGTCTCGTACGTGATGTGGCCTCGGTATTTTACTATCCATACTAAGCTGTTTCCTTATTTTCAAGCGAAGATCACTTTGTAGTCCACTCTCACTCCCTGTAAGCCCCAAAATGATATGTGACTTCATTAGTCCAAAAGCTTAAACATTAAGGAGATTTCTACTTGTAAAGGATTATCCTGTGCTACCATTCAGGATGATCTGAGCATTGATTGCCCCTATATCAAGTAGATAAAAGGATATACGGGGAGGCTACCGAAATGAACTCGTGCAACAATATACTCTCCTGTCATTTTGTCAACCAGGTCGACCCCTCTCTTAATGCTATTGTAAAAGTTATTAAAACACTGTTTTCTTCTCCTCCTCCTCCCTCTGACTGCTGATCATTAGATTCATGGTCACTCTTATTCCCATAATCATCTTCATTTTCGGAAGAAAAATAATCTTGGGCGTCAGTCTCTTATTAAAGCCACTGAACTATACGGTCTTCACTCATTATAATGCACTGATAAATACACTATCCGTAACTCAGAATACGATTGAAATGAAAAATAAACAATAATAATTCAGTCAAATAAAGTGAAAAACACTGTCGCGCGGACGGAGCGCTCACGTCACCGAGGGCAGTCACATTCAATTATACGTGTAGGTCACGACTACTGTTATCGCAGATACTGCACCAGACGCCCCCCACCACCCAACATTCCAAATATAGCTACTCTGAATTTCCGGTCAAAAATACCAAACATCGCTGATTTATGGAAAGTTGAAAACAAAGGTGAGAGATCCGCTCACCCTTCAACTAACGGCGGGTTAGTATTTGCTTCATTTGTCCATTAAGGGATTTATATTTACAAGTTTTAAGCTGTAAGTTCATAATTTATTCATAGATTCTTGAAATTGCAGGTGCTTGATTTCAAATTCAAAACATCCTTTATTCAGTAATAATGTACATATGCTACAATGAATAGCGTCAGAAATGTTACAGCGAAACTACAATTAATTATTGATTACCCAAAAAAATAATAACAATTCGAACCATCACCGGGAGTAAGGAGGCTATTAATAATCTGTATGAAACATTACATTAATTTAAACCTTATTTTTATTTTCAATTAACAAGTAATTCAATATCTATCTATTAAAATAGAAAAACTAAATAAGAATATATTAAATACAACTTCTTTAAAGTTAAAAAATAAAATCTAAATAGTTAAATCACTTGAAATGTAAGTGCTTTTAAAATGTTAATATTTAGTCAAATTCGCAAAGAAAAACACTTTGATATAATTGTAGTTTTAAAATTCTCAAATAACTGTAAAAATATACAAGAGAAATATTCTATGCCGCACTATGAAAAAGAGTCCTATCTCACTCTGAGTGTAACCTATTCCTACTATTTTAGGTATATTAAAATATTTACTCATTATGGTTCTTTACACATGTAGCCACTCTGTACCAACCTAACTGCCCTGACTTCACCGGTATCTTCCATAGGAAGTCCTCTGCTTTGGCAGTCTGCTAAAGGCGTATATTCACTAGGCTCAAAGACTCAATGGCATATTCACTAAGAAGTTTAATATTTATTAATCAATCCTTTCATTGTAACCATTATTTATACCTTAACTGTTCAACTACTAATATCTCTCTGACATATTAGTTGATGTTTGTGTCTTTGTATGAGTAACCTGTTTAAATAATATTTAGTGTTGTAGAACAAAAATTTACTGTGCATCTCTTTTTCCAGCCATTCAATATGTTTTCAATGCTGTAAATCAGTTGCAATGAAAAAAAAAATATTTTACAAGTTACTTCTTGTATTTAAGTAAATTATTTTTTTTAATTACATGGAGTCTGATTAAATTATTAGTAAATAAAAATATTCTTCATTGTAGGAATGAGCACCAAAATGCTCACTGAAGAACGGTTACAGACCCAACCTCCTTCGAGTTAACTCAACATTGACCAAAATGGTCACTGAAGAAAGGTTACAGACCCAACCTACTACAATTAACTCCTGATTGACCACAATGCACACTGTAGAACGATTACAGACATACCTCCCACAATTAACTCCTGATTAACCAAAAAGCTCACTGAAGAACGATTACAGACATACCTCCCACAATTAACTCCTGATTAACCAAAAAGCTCCCTGAAGAACGATTACAGAGCAAACCTCCTACAATTAACTCCTAACTAAAAAAAATACTCACTGAAGAACTATTGTAGATTTAACCTGCTACAATCAACTCCTGATAGACCAAAATGCTTACTGAAGAAGAATTACAGATCAAACCTCCCACAATTAACTCCTAACTAACCAAAATGCTCCCTGAAGAACGTTTACTGACCCAACCTCCTACAGTTAAATCCTGATTGACAAAAATGCTCACTGCAGAACAATTACAGACCCAACCTCCTACAATTGACTCCTAATTGACCAAAATGCTCACTGAAGAACGATTACAGACCCCACCTCCTACAGTTACCTCCTGATTGACTAAATTCTTACTGAAGAACGTTTACAGACCCAACCTCCTACAGTAAACTCCTGATTGACTAAAATGCTCACTGAAGAACGATTACAGACCCAACCTGCAACAGTTAACTCTTGATTGACAAAAATGCTTACTGAAGAACGTTTACAGACCAAACCTCCTACAGTTAACTCCTGATTGACCAAAATGCTCTCTGAAGAACGTTTTTACAGACCAAATCTAGTACACCTAACTCCTGATTGACCAAAATGCTCTCTGAAGAACGTTTACAGACCAAACCTCCTACAGTTAACTCCTGATTGACCAAAATGCTCTCTGAAGAACGTTTTTACAGACCAAATCTAGTACACCTAACTCCTGATTGACCAAAATGCTCTCTGAAGAACGATTACAGACCCAACCTCCTACAGCTAACTCTTAAATGACAAAAATGCTTACTGAAGAACGATTACAGAGCAACCTCCCACAATTAACTCCTAACTATCCAAAATGCTCACTGAAGAACGATAAAAGACCCAACCTCAAAGAATTAACTCCTGATTGCCAAAATGCCTACTGAAGAACGATTACAGACCAAACCTCACACAATTAGCTCCTGACTAACCAAAATACTCACTGAAGAACGATTACAGACCAAACCTCCCACAATTAGCTCCTGACTAACCAAAATGCTCACTGAAGAACGATTACAGACCAAACCTCCCACAATTAACTCCTGACTAACCAAAATACTCCCTGAAGAACGATTACAGACCAAACCTCCAACAATTAACTCCTGATTAACCAAAAAGCTCACTGAAGAACGATTACAGAGCAAACCTCCTACAATAAACTCCTGATTGGCCAAAATACTCACTGAAGATCGTTTACAGACCAAACCTCCTACAATTAACTCCTGATTGACCAAAATGCTCACTGAAGAACGTTTACTGACCCAACCTCCTACAGTTAACTCCTGATTGACCAAAATGCTCCCTGAAGAACGTTTACAGAGCAAACCTCCTACAATAAACTCCTGATTGGCCAAAATGCTCACTGAAGAACGTTTACAGACCAAACCTCGTACAGTTAACTCCTGATTGACCAAAATGCTCACTGAAGAACGTTTACAGACCAAACTTCCAACAGTTAACTCCTGATTGCCAAAAATGATCCCTGAAGAACGTTTACAGACCAAACTTCCAACAGTTAACTCCTAATTGGCCAAAATGCTCACTAAAGAACGTTTACAGACCAAACCTCGTACAGTTAACTCCTAATTGAGCAAAATACTCACTGAAGAACGTTTACAGACCAACCTTCCAACAGTTAACTCCTGATTGACCAAAATGCTCCCTGAAGAACGTTTACAGGCCAAAACTCGTACAGTTAACTCCTGATTGACCAAAATGCTCACTGAAGAATGTTTACTGACCCTACCTCCTACAGTTTACTCCTGATTGACCAAAATACTCCCTGAAGAACGTTTACAGACCAAACCTCCTACATTTAACTCCTGATTGACCAAAATGCTCACTGAAGAACGTTTACAGACCTAACTTCCTACATCTAACTCCCGATTGACCAAAATACTCACTGAAGAACGTATACAGACCAAGCTTCCTACAGTTAACTCCTGATTGACCAAAATACTCACTGAAGAACGTTTACAGGCCAAAACTCGTACAGTTAACTCCTGATTGACCAAAATGCTCACTGAAGAATGTTTACTGACCCTACCTCCTACAGTTAAATCCTGATTGACAAAAATGCTCACTGCAGAACAATTACAGACCCAACCTCCTACAATTGACTCCTAATTGACCAAAATGCTCTCTGAAGAACGATTACAGACCCCACCTCCTACAATTACCTCCTGATTGACTAAATTCATTCTGAAGAACGTTTACAGACCCAACCTCCTACAATTAAATCCTGATTGACCAAAATGCTCACTAAAGAACGATTACAGACCCAACCTGCAACAGTTAACTCTTGATTGACAAAAATGCTTACTGAAGAACGATCACAAAGCGACCTCCCACAATTAACTCCTAACTAACCAAAATTCTCACTGAAGAACGATTACAGACCAAACTTCCTACTATTAACTACTGACTAAACAAAATGCTCCCTGAAGAACGTTTACAGACCCAACCTCCTACAGTAAACTTCGGATTGACTAAAATGCTCCCTGAAGAATGATTACAGGGCAAACCTGCTACAGTAAACTCCTGATTGACCAAAATGCTCACTGAAGAACTTTTACGGACCAAACCTCATACAGTTAACTCCTGATTGACCAAAATGCACCCTTAAGAACATTTACAGACCAAACCTCGTACAGTTAACTCCTAATTGACCCATATTCTCACTGAAGAACGTTTACAGACCAAACTTCCAACAGTTAACTCTTGATTGGCCAAAATGCTCCCTGAAGAACGTTTACAGACCAAACCTCCTACAGTTAACTCCTGATTGACCAAAATGCTCTCTGAAGAACGTTTACAGACCAAATCTAGTACACTTAACTCCTGATTGACCAAAATGCTCTCTGAAGAACGGTTACAGACCCAACCTCCTACAGTTAACTCTTGATTGACCAAAATGGTCCCTGAAGAACGATTACAGACCCAACCTCCTACAGTTAACTCTTGATTGACAAAAATGCTTACTGAAGAACGATTACAGAGCAACCTCTCACAATAAACTCCTAACTATCCAAAATGCTCACTGAAGAACGATAAAAGACCCAACCTCAAAGAATTAACTCCTGATTGCCAAAATGCCTACTGAAGAACGATTACAGACCAAACCTCACACAATTAGCTCCTGACTAACCAAAATACTCACTGAAGAACGATTACAGACCAAACCTCCCACAATTAGCTCCTGACTAACCAAAATGCTCACTGAAGAACGATTACAGACCAAACCTCCCACAATTAACTCCTGATTGACCAAAAAGCTCACTGAAGAACGATTACAGAGCAAACCTCCTACAATTAACTCCTGATTGGCCAAAATACTCACTGAAGATCGTTTACAGACCAAACCTCCTACAACTAAGTCCTGATTGACCAAAATGCTCACTGAAGAAAGTTTACTGACCCAACCTCCTACAGTTAACTCCGGATTGACCAAAATGCTCCCTGAAGAACGTTTACAGAGCAAACCAACTACAATAAACTCCTGATTGGCCAAAATGCTCACTGAAGAACGTTTACAGACCAAACCTCGTACAGTTAACTCCTGATTGACTAAAATGCTCCCTGAAGAACGTTTACAGACCAAACTTCCAACAGTTAACTCCTGATTGCCAAAAATGATCCCTGAAGAACGTTTACAGACCAAACTTCCAACAGTTAACTCCTAATTGGCCAAAATGCTCACTAAAGAACGTTTACAGACCAAACCTCGTACAGTTAACTCCTAATTGAGCAAAATACTCACTGAAGAACGTTTACAGACCAACCTTCCAACAGTTAACTCCTGATTGACCAAAATGCTCCCTGAAGAACGTTTACAGGCCAAAACTCGTACAGTTAACTCCTGATTGACCAAAATGCTCACTGAAGAATGTTTACTGACCCTACCTCCTACAGTTTACTCCTGATTGACCAAAATACTCCCTGAAGAACGTTTACAGACCAAACCTCCTACATTTAACTCCTGATTGACCAAAATGCTCACTGAAGAACGTTTACAGACCTAACTTCCTACATCTAACTCCCGATTGACCAAAATACTCACTGAAGAACGTATACAGACCAAGCTTCCTACAGTTAACTCCTGATTGACCAAAATACTCACTGAAGAACGTTTACAGGCCAAAACTCGTACAGTTAACTCCTGATTGACCAAAATGCTCACTGAAGAATGTTTACTGACCCTACCTCCTACAGTTTACTCCTGATTGACCAAAATACTCCCTGAAGAACGTTTACAGACCAAACCTCCTACATTTAACTCCTGATTGACCAAAATGCTCACTGAAGAACGTTTACAGACCTAACTTCCTACATTTAACTCCCGATTGACCAAAATACTCACTGAAGAACGTTTACAGACTAAGCTTCCTACAGTTAACTCCTGATTGACCAAAATGCTCCCTGAGGAACGTTTACAGACCAAACTTCCTACACTTAACTCCTGACTAATTAAAATGCTCCCTGAAGAACTTTTACTGACTCAACCTCCCACAATTAACTCCTGATTGACCAAAATGCTCACTGAAGAACGTTTACAGACCTAACTTCCTACATTTAACTCCCGATTGACCAAAATACTCACTGAAGAACGTTTACAGACCAAGCTTCCTACAGTTAACTCCTGATTGACCAAAATACTCACTGAAGAACGTTTACAGACCAAACTTCCAACAGTTAACTCCTGATTGACCAAAATGCTCCCTGAAGAACGTTTACAGGCCAAAACTCGTACAGTTAACTCCTGATTGACCAAAATGCTCACTGAAGAATGTTTACTGACCCTACCTCCTACAGTTTACTCCTGATTGACCAAAATACTCCCTGAAGAACGTTTACAGACCAAACCTCCTACATTTAACTCCTGATTGACCAAAATGCTCACTGAAGAACGTTTACAGACCTAACTTCCTACATCTAACTCCCGATTGACCAAAATACTCACTGAAGAACGTATACAGACCAAGCTTCCTACAGTTAACTCCTGATTGACCAAAATACTCACTGAAGAACGTTTACAGGCCAAAACTCGTACAGTTAACTCCTGATTGACCAAAATGCTCACTGAAGAATGTTTACTGACCCTACCTCGTACAGTTTACTCCTGATTGACCAAAATACTCCCTGAAGAACGTTTACAGACCAAACCTCCTACATTTAACTCCTGATTGACCAAAATGCTCACTGAAGAACGTTTACAGACCTAACTTCCTACATTTAACTCCCGATTGACCAAAATACTCACTGAAGAACGTTTACAGACTAAGCTTCCTACAGTTAACTCCTGATTGACCAAAATGCTCCCTGAGGAACGTTTACAGACCAAACTTCCTACAATTAACTCCTGACTAATTAAAATGCTCCCTGAAGAACTTTTACTGCCTCAACCTCCCACAATTAACTCCTGATTGACCAAAATGCTCACTGAAGAACGTTTACAGACCTAACTTCCTACATTTAACTCCCGATTGACCAAAATACTCACTGAAGAACGTTTACAGACCAAGCTTCCTACAGTTAACTCCTGATTGACCAAAATACTCACTGAAGAACGTTTACAGACCTAACTTCCTACATTTAACTCCCGATTGACCAAAATACTCACTGAAGAACGTTTACAGACCAAGCTTCCTACAGTTAACTCCTGATTGACCAAAATACTCACTGAAGAACGTTTACAGACCAAGCATCCTACAGTTAACTCCTGATTGACCAAAATGCTCACTGAAGAACGTTTACAGACCAAGCTTCCTAAATTTAACTCCTGATTGACCAAAATACTCACTGAAGAACGTTTATAGACCAAGCTTCCTACAGTTAACTCCTGATTCACCAAAATGCTCACTGAAGAACGTTTACAGACCTTACTTCCTACATTTAACTCCCGCTTGACCAAAATACTCACTGAAGAACGTTTACAGACCAAGCTTCCTACAGTTAACTCCTGATTGACCAAAATGCACACAGAAGAACGTTTACAGACCAATCTTCCCACAAATTACTCCTGATAGAAAAAATGTTCTGTCATAGATTAAACAAAAGTAGAATTACTTAACTAAAAACACATTCGGAATGGTGACATACAACCTAAAAGATCCATGTTTGTTTTACAACTTTGGATCGTGAAGTGCTACAGTAAGTGCATCTGGATGTGAATAGTCAACTAGTGGCACTGAACGAATCATTGAGGACCACCGTCAGCATGATCTTGCGTGCTACTTGCCGTTGCTGCACTGTGTTTACGACCGGTCGTGAGTATGAGTCGTAAATGTCCCTAGCCTCGCTCGGTTTGTAATTAGGTAAGCCGCCAACTCTCCAACATCTGTCCTTATTCTTCCCATGGAGGCTGAACATGAAGAGAGAGATTTTAATTTCTTCCGTGTAATAGATCATATTAATAAACACATTAAATATTCTTTTATGGAATTTCTTGTTGGTCATCATTAAGTTAGTAAAATAAACATACTCATAAGTTTTCATTGACTTTGCTTGAGGTTAATTGTACAAATGGTGACAATTAAGTTATAAGAGGGACACTCAAACTTTGCTGAACATTTTTACCCCCTCCCCTTTACTCCCTTGCCCAACTTTATTGAGTGTTTCGTTTATAAAAAACACTAGAGAGTTATTATTTTATGAATTAAACTTAGAAATAAATTAAGCAAATTGTGTATATATATAATTAGTACGAAAGTTGAAATTAAATGAAAAATTCTTCATTTAATGAAAAAGTTAGGACCTTATCTTACTTACCTCTTTTAATCTTACTTAAAGAAAATACGATACAAAACTACAATAAGTATATCTAAAGAGGTCATACTTCTGATAGGTCCATTATTTAAATAAATGGTTCCAAAGAATTGGCACAAACTTTTCCCCATATTAAACTATAAAAAATTAATTAAATACTAAAAAATATTAAACACTTTGAAAATTACCAGTTTGATTTCCAAATATGTTGTTTTACCTTAACTCAAAAATTAGTCTAGTTAGAGACATGTGGTTTTTACTAACATATTTTAAATTATTATTTACATATTTTCTGAAAATTTAATCAAAATCGTTATAGTTGTTTTTTTTTAATTCCATTTTTGTATGTTTTTTGCCCATAAAAATAAAAAAAACCGAAATTTCAAAAATGGAAAAATTAGTCTGGAGATATTGGCTAATTACATCTACATACCAAATTTCATAAAAATTGATCCACCCGTTTGATCTCAAGAGAAGTGAACATACACACAGACATATATATATATATTTTTTTTCTGGAAAAAACACTTCTTGGGTTCAGGGTACCCTAAAATGAGTTTTTAGACCACCTTATAAAAGAATTTTTTTGGAGAATCACAATACTTTGTCTATGCTAACGCATAAGGGAGAAAGTATGATAAACAACGATAATTACAGTTATAGAATAATACACTAAAAAAATAATCATCAAGCGTTCTACTTCCAGGACCACCGCAAGCTCCCCTATATGATAAGAATATTTAACTATAGGTATAGCAACTGTTTGTTGCTTTTCTTAAAATTTCCACAGTACATATTACATTTAACAAAAATGTGAGAGATTTAAATAGGAATTTCACTGGCTGGCTTCTAGCATCTCCAACAAAAAACGTGAACGAAAGCTCTCCGCTTGAATAGTTATGAAAAGTTCTCATAAGTATACTTCCGTTTTAGTTTTCAAAACTGCAGTCAATAAAAACTCCACTTTTGTTGTCTTTAAAAACATTTTTAACCTGCAGAGAGAGAGAAAAGGGAGAGAGAGAGAGAGAGAGAGAGAGAGAGAGAGAGAGAGAGAGAGAGAGAGAGAGAGAGAGAGAGAGAGAGAGAGAGAGAGAGAGAGAGAGAGAGAGAGAGAGAGAGAGAGAGAGAGAGAGAGAGAGAGAGAGAGAGAGAGAGAGAGAGAGAGAGAGAGAGAGAGAGAGAGAGAGAGAGAGAGAGAGAGAGAGAGAGAGAGAGAGAGAGAGAGAGAGAGAGAGAGAGAGAGAGAGAGAGAGAGAGAGAGAGAGAGAGAGAGAGAGAGAGAGAGAGAGAGAGAGAGAGAGAGAGAGAGAGAGAGAGAGAGAGAGAGAGAGAGAGAGAGAGAGAGAGAGAGAGAGAGAGAGAGAGAGAGAGAGAGAGAGAGAGAGAGAGAGAGAGAGAGAGAGAGAGAGAGAGAGAGAGAGAGAGAGAGAGAGAGAGAGAGAGAGAGAGAGAGAGAGAGAGAGAGAGAGAGAGAGAGAGAGAGAGAGAGAGAGAGAGAGAGAGAGAGAGAGAGAGAGAGAGAGAGAGAGAGAGAGAGAGAGAGAGAGAGAGAGAGAGAGAGAGAGAGAGAGAGAGAGAGAGAGAGAGAGAGAGAGAGAGAGAGAGAGAGAGAGAGAGAGAGAGAGAGAGAGAGAGAGAGAGAGAGAGAGAGAGAGAGAGAGAGAGAGAGAGAGAGAGAGAGAGAGAGAGAGAGAGAGAGAGAGAGAGAGAGAGAGAGAGAGAGAGAGAGAGAGAGAGAGAGAGAGAGAGAGAGAGAGAGAGAGAGAGAGAGAGAGAGAGAGAGAGAGAGAGAGAGAGAGAGAGAGAGAGAGAGAGAGAGAGAGAGAGAGAGAGAGAGAGAGAGAGAGAGAGAGAGAGAGAGAGAGAGAGAGAGAGAGAGAGAGAGAGAGAGAGAGAGAGAGAGAGAGAGAGAGAGAGAGAGAGAGAGAGAGAGAGAGAGAGAGAGAGAGAGAGAGAGAGAGAGAGAGAGAGAGAGAGAGAGAGAGGAGAGAGAGAGAGAGAGAGAGAGAGAGAGAGAGAGAGAGAGAGAGAGAGAGAGAGAGAGAGAGAGAGAGAGAGAGAGAGAGAGAGAGAGAGAGAGAGAGAGAGAGAGAGAGAGAGAGAGAGAGAGAGAGAGAGAGAGAGAGAGAGAGAGAGAGAGAGAGAGAGAGAGAGAGAGAAGAGAGAGAGAGAGAGAGAGAGAGAGAGAGAGAGAGAGAGAGAGAGAGAGAGAGAGAGAGAGAGAGAGAGAGAGAGAGAGAGAGAGAGAGAGAGAGAGAGAGAGAGAGAGAGAGAGAGAGAGAGAGAGAGAGAGAGAGAGAGAGAGAGAGAGAGAGAGAGAGAGAGAGAGAGAGAGAGAGAGAGAGAGAGAGAGAGAGAGAGAGAGAGAGAGAGAGAGAGAGAGAGAGAGAGAGAGAGAGAGAGAGAGAGAGAGAGAGAGAGAGAGAGAGGAGAGAGAGAGAGAGAGAGAGAGAGAGAGAGAGAGAGAGAGAGAGAGAGAGAGAGAGAGAGAGAGAGAGAGAGAGAGAGAGAGAGAGAGAGAGAGAGAGAGAGAGAGAGAGAGAGAGAGAGAGAGAGAGAGAGAGAGGAGAGAGAGAGAGAGAGAGAGAGAGAGAGAGAGAGAGAGAGAGAGAGAGAGAGAGAGAGAGAGAGAGAGAGAGAGAGAGAGAGAGAGAGTTAAAATTTGGGTATTTATGCACTTTCTAGATGCCTCGTCAATTTTGACTTTTATCACAAGTGGGTAGAATTATGTCAATGAGGAAACACTTCTATTCTGCAGTAATAACGTTAAAAAAATAAATAAAAAATTCTTAAATTTTGAAAACGTTGTTTTTCGATTTCTATCCCTTATTTTTCGTATTTTTTTCATCAGTTTATTTCAGTTTGATGTAGTTTTTCATGATGAACACGAATTCTAAAACTATTTTGGTTAACGACAATTATTTTTCGAGATATCGTGGAAAAACTACGCTCGCGGCAAGTCACCCATAGTGGCCATATGCACAATGTTAATATGGGGTATGACTATGCGAAAAACAAATACGCACGTATTTCTGCCGGATGACGGCCAGGCACCCGAATTTAATGCAAATTACGATTTTTTTTAGTGTATAGACAATTAGGATAAGTTAGATTATGTTTGGTTAGGTAAGTAAAAAGTGTATTTTTCGGGCCGAAAAATTAACTTTATTGGAAAAATAACTATATATTCGTGTTCAACATTAAAAAACAAGTAAAATGAAAAGAGAAGAAATATATCCGATTTTAAAAAAGTTGGTTTTTTTCACTATGACATAACTAGTTTTTCAATTTGTCTGTGAAAAACGAGTTTTCCACGGCTAAAATCAACCTGCTCAAGAATTGTAAACTCATATTTCACCACTTTTTCAGCAAGAAATCGTATTTTCACAGGCGTTTAGAAAGTGCATAGTTACCAAATTTTTTAAATTAATGCCAGACTGAACAATTATTTCCTAAGTGAACAGTTATTTCCTGAGTAGTTCACTCTTTACACTCAATGTGTGATGGTCCACAAAGAATTCTATGAAAATATTAAACTTACACATAGGTCAAGATGTACATCATTTTATAGGGTTTTGTCTAGAAGCGATTAATACAACAAACATCACTAAAAAAGGTAGATTCAGTACAAAATGGCTGATGTTGATAAATTTTACTTAGTTGTAGAAAGACATTTCACTAGCAGGCACTAATTTCAAGCACTAATAAATCAATGAAAAATGTTGGTAGGTAGGGTTCAAATGGAGAGTGTAGGCGATAGGAATTTATCACTCCTCTTAATACCGACATGGCTTCCGCTCTGTGGTAACTATCGGCATCATCACTACTATAGAAGTCTAGGGTGTCCATGTTAGGTGCTAGTCATCATTGTCCAGATGATGTGTAGGGGAAAGAACTGAGTATCAGGCTTGTCAATCAGCTTAAAATCAGACCAATACTACGTGCTTCGGATTCCACTTAAAATTGTAGGTATGTTAGTCACCCTGAATATATGTCTTTTAAGAAATGGCTCTTTCTAAGGAACAGTTGAACTCAGTTAGTAACCAGACTACACAGACAAAGATCATCCACACCATACATATTCGCCTTAAAATACGCAAAAAGTCGTGTCGGTGTCTCACATGTAAGAATGTAAGTGATAAAGTAATTATCAACATTGTGTAGATATTCTTAATAGGCCTATAATTGCATTTTGTTTTCATATAGACCACTCGTATAGGCTATTTATTGAATTTATTGATAGACGCCACTCAACATTGTTACTATGTCGGCACTGGTGGCGCAGTGCTGTAACCCAGCTACATGGGGACAAAGTGTTTGGGAGATTGTAGGCGATAGGTTGGATGCTCGGTCCTCTTAATACCGACATGGCGTCCGCTTGGTGGTTGCTATCGGCGTGGACACTACTAGAGAAGTCTGGGGTGTCCAAGTTGGGTGGTAATCATTGTGCGGATGTTATGTGGGGCAGATAACTGAGTATCAGGCTTGTCAATTAGCTGAAAATCAGACCAGCACTACGTGGTTCGGATTCCACGTAAAGCTGTAGGTCCCTTAGTTGCCCTGGCTGTTGGGCTATTAATAAATTGCCCTTTCTGAGGAACAGTTGAACTCAGTTAGTAACCAGACTACACTCATCCACACTCATCCTACACTCATAAAACCATTCATATTCGCCTTAAAATACGCACAACGTTGTGTCGGCGTCTTATATGTAAGAATGTAAGAATGTAAGAAAACTGTATCTTAGAAAGGGCCATTTGTTAATACCCAGAGAAATCAGTTTAGCGTGGAATCCGAATCATAAAGTATTGATTTGCCTATTCGGCTAACTGACAAGTATGATACTCAAATAACCCCCCCCCCACACACACACACACACACACACACAAAAATCGAATCCTGGCCAGGATACCAAGTGGACAACCCAGGCTTCTTTAGATGGCAACCACTATGCCGATGTCATATTGGTAAAATGTCCACTATTCTTATCTCCAAAGTATCTGGGTTACAGCCACTACGCCAAAACATGGACTTACTATAGAAATAGGTCAGAAACCAGACGCCTGCCTGAGATGGAAATATTAACTAGTCATAAACCAGACGCCTGCCTAAGATGGAAGTATTAACTAGTAATAAACCAGACGCCTGCCTGATATGGAAATATTAACTAGTCATAAACCAGACGCCTGCCTGATATGGAAATATTAACTAGTCATAAACCAGACGCCTGCCTGATATGGAAATATTAACTAGTCATAAACCAGACGCCTGCCTGATATGGAAATATTAACTAGTCATAAACCAGACGCCTGCCTGATATGGAAATATTAACTAGTCATAAACCAGACGCCTGCCTAAAATGGAAGTATAAACTAGTCATAAACCAGACGCCTGTCTGGGATGGAAGTATTAACTAGTCATAAACCAGACGCCTGCGTGAGATGGAAATATTAACGTGTCATAAACCAGACGCCTACCTGAGATGGAAGTATAAATTAGTCATAAACCAGACGCCTGTCTGAGATGGAAGTATTAACGTGTCATAAACCAGACGCCTGCCTGAGATGGAAGTATTAACTAGTAATAAACCAGACGCCTACCTGAGATGGAAGTATAAAGTAGTTATAAACCGGACGCCTGCCTGAGATGGAAGTATAAAGTAGTTATAAACCGGACGCCTGCCTGAGATGGAAGTATTAACTAGTAATAAACCAGACGCCTGCCTGAGATGGAAGTATTAACTAGTAATAAACCAGACGCCTGCCTGAGATGGAAGTATAAACTAGTCATAAACCAGACGCCTGCCTGAGATGGAAGTAATAACTAGTCATAAACCAGACGCCTGCCTGAGATGGAAGTATTAACTAGTCATAAACCAGACGCCTGTCTGAGATGGAAGTATTAACTAGTAATAAACCAGACGCCTGCCTGAGATGGAAGTATAAAGTAGTTATAAACCGGACGCCTGCCTGAGATGGAAGTATTAACTAGTCATAAACCAGACGCCTGCCTGAGAGGGAAGTATAAACTAGTCATAAACCAGACGCCTGCCTGATATGAAAGTATTAACTAGTTATAAACCAGACGCCTGCCTAAGATGGAAGTATAAACTAGTCATAAACCAGACGCCTGCCTGAGATGGAAGTATAAACTAGTCATAAACCAGACACCTGCCTGAGATGGAAGTATTAACGTGTCATAAACCAGACGCCTGCCTGAGAGGGAAGTATAAACTAGTCATAAACCAGACGCCTGCCTGAGATGGAAGTATAAACTAGTCATAAACCAGACACCTGCCTGAGATGGAAGTATTAACGTGTCATAAACCAGACGCCTGCCTGAGAGGGAAGTATAAACTAGTCATAAACCAGACGCCTGCCTGAGATGGAAGTATAAAGTAGTTATAAACCAGACGCCTGCCAGAGATGGAAGTATTAACTAGTCATAAACCAGACGCCTGCCTGAGATGGAAGTAATAACTAGTCATAAACCAGACGCCTGCCTGAGATGGAAGTAATAACTAGTCATAAACCAGACGCCTGCGTGAGATGGAAGTATAAAGTAGTTATAAACCGGACGCCTGCCTGAGATGGAAGTATAAAGTAGTTATAAACCGGACGCCTGCCTGAGATGGAAGTATTAACTAGTAATAAACCAGACGCCTGCCTGAGATGGAAGTATTAACTAGTAATAAACCAGACGCCTGCCTGAGATGGAAGTATAAAGTAGTTATAAACCGGACGCCTGCCTGAGATGGAAGTATAAAGTAGTTATAAACCGGACACCTGCCTGAGATGGAAGTATTAACTAGTAATAAACCAGACGCCTGCCTGAGATGGAAGTATTAACTAGTAATAAACCAGACGCCTGCCTGAGATGAAGTATAAAGTATTTATAAACCGGACGCCTGCCTGAGATGGAAGTATAAAGTAGTTATAAACCGGACGCCTGCCTGAGATGGAAGTATTAACTAGTAATAAACCAGACGCCTGCCTGAGATGGAAGTATTAACTAGTAATAAACCAGACGCCTGCCTGAGATGGAAGTATAAAGTAGTTATAAACCGGACGCTTGCCTGAGATGGAAGTATAAAGTAGTTATAAACCGGACGCCTGCCTGAGATGGAAGTATTAACTAGTAATAAACCAGACGCCTGCCTGAGATGGAAGTATAAAGTATTTATAAACCGGACGCCTGCCTGAGATGGAAGTATAAAGTAGTTATAAACCAGACGCCTGCCAGAGATGGAAGTATTAACTAGTCATAAACCAGACGCCTGCCTGAGACGGAAGTATTAACTAGTCATAAACCAGACGCCTGCCTGAGATGGAAGTATTAACTAGTCATAAACCAGACGCCTGCTTGAGACGGAAGTATTAACTAGTTATAAACCGGACGCCTGCCTGAGATGGAAGTATAAAGTAGTTATAAACCGGACGCCTGCCTGAGATGGAAGTATTAACTAGTAATAAACCAGACGCCTGCCTGAGATGGAAGTATTAACTAGTAATAAACCAGACGCCTGCCTGAGATGGAAGTATAAAGTAGTTATAAACCGGACGCCTGCCTGAGATGGAAGTATTAACTAGTAATAAACCAGACGCCTGCCTGAGATGGAAGTATAAAGTAGTTATAAACCGGACGCCTGCCTGAGATGGAAGTATTAACTAGTAATAAACCAGACGCCTGCTTGAGATGGAAGTATAAAGTAGTTATAAACCGGACGCCTGCCTGAGATGGAAGTATTAACTAGTAATAAACCAGACGCCTGCCTGAGATGGAAGTATAAAGTAGTTATAAACCGGACGCCTGCCTGAGATGGAAGTATTAACTAGTAATAAACCAGACGCCTGCCTGAGATGGAAGTATAAAGTAGTTCTAAACCGGAGGCCTGCCTAAGATGGAAGTAATAACTAGTCATAAACCAGACGCCTGCCTGAGATGGAAGTATTAACTAGTCATAAACCAGACGCCTGCCTGAGATGGAAGTAATAACTAGTCATAAACCAGACGCCTGCCTGAGATGGAAGTAATAACTAGTCATAAACCAGACGCCTGTCTGAGATGGAAGTATTAACTAGTAATAAACCAGAGGCCTGCCTGAGATGGAAGTATAAAGTAGTTATAAACCGGACGCCTGCCTGAGATGGAAGTATTAACTAGTCATAAACCAGACGCCTGCCTGAGAGGGAAGTATAAACTAGTCATAAACCAGACGCCTGCCTGAGATGGAAGTATTAACTAGTCATAAACCAACGCTTGCCTGAGATGGAAGTATAACCTAGTCATAAACCAGACGCCTGCCTGAGATGAAACTATTAACGTGTCATAAACCAGACGCCTGCTTGAGATGAAAGTATTAACTTGTCATAAGATGGCCGTTTCGATGACAATTACGCCAAAAACATGCGTTTCTAATTCTATGATTCGGTCCATAATTATGGCCGTATCGTAACACTTGAAGTGTCATTTGATAAGTGAAGAACTGCTCTTGTGGGTCATAAATTGGTTTTTTAAAAGATTGAGTTTTTTATTCCTTTTTTACTCAAGCGATACCTTAATGGTCTTTCTCGACGATTTTAAGTTAAAAAACTCATAACATCAACATATCGTCCAATAGATGGGATCTTTAATATTAAAAAGGAACCGAACAATTGAGGTAGAAAAATCATGTTTAGCCTGCCTATAATAGACTATATATCTGCTATAGGGACATCGACTCTCCAGCGGTGGCTTGGCCATTTGTCTGTATCGCTGAACTCAAGTTGATCTTACCTCTCCTATCATTATAATGAGCATGTCTACAAGTAATGATTTTAGAACTGAAAACTAGCAGATTTAAATTTGAGAAAATAATATATGGAGATGTAACTTTCCTTTTAGAATTATTGTATTATTAAAATAAAAATTGTTTTTCTTTGGGAATACAATTCAAATGGCTCTCAATCAAATTGACATGGTGAAAGCCCACAAGGGACAGTCTAAGTAGGCCAAATTTGGTTCCACTTAACACTTCCGCGCTCGATCATTCAGATATATTGCTCCAGGGAGGCATGGACCGGTCTATTATGTAGTTACGCCAGCAGGAAGAACGTGTTTACTGTGGTTGGCGAATTAGTCCACACCAAAGACTGTATACACTAATTTTGCAAGTGGACTTCATAAATATTTGTATTAATTTAAGACAGTACCTGTATAGTGCAGAATTTTTTAATACTTCATTTACAACTCTCTTAGTCTTGGTCCATATTTACCTTATGAATTTAGTCGGATTACAATTTAAAAAGCCATGGTTCAAGACCAATATTAGTAATTTTGAAAAATACTGGTTTATACAAGATATCCATTTGTTGGGCTAATCGAGCTATTAATTTTAAAAAATTATAATTTCTGAGAAAAATCTCACTTTTGTAAAGAAACGGACGCTCGTTCAAGTACATTAATTCACAATCATTATTCACCCATATATCTAATATCGGAACTAAAAACCGATTACATCTTTCACGTATCCCTCTTAGTGTTTTGAGTATTTTTCACCCATGCTACATGTAACAGGGTTTATTCGAGCTGGGGAAAATGTGACGGCACTAGGTAGGCAATTCATATACAAGGAGTCTGCACGAACAGTTGCATCACGGGAGACGAAGGCGCCGTAGAGAGTCAAGGCCTGTTTCAGGGTTTGACTGGATTCTCGTGCTTGAACGCCTGGCGCTATGTCGTTTCTCATTATTGTTATAGATACTTCAGTAATGATGGTAATTCATGTTGTCGACCTCCAATGAGGGGGGGGGGATAAGGCATTTTGTTTACTAACCCTAAAAAATTAAAAACTGTAAAATACATAACATATTTAAGGTTGTATTTATTTTGGTTCGTAAGTAAAAAAACAAAATTGTTTGTGAGTACAAATTTTGAACCAAACAAACAAAGGAAACAAATTTATCCTGATGATGTGGATGGTTTCAATATCAATCAGCAACAGGACTTTTCTTCACTTTTAAATATTTTTATAGTTTTAAAGTACACGTTACTGTTTAATGAACATTTCATTAATAAATTAAATGAAATGTTTTTACCGTATTATGATTATATAGTTAATGTTGATATTGGCGAACTATAGAATGTGTAAGGAACAGTAAAGATCTATTTATACTGACCTTATAGGGATTCAATACACTTTCATCCTTTTGCAAGTAACTTGTAACGTTCTTGCACCTTTATTTACAAGCCCAATAACTGCAACAAGATGACCGATTTACAAAGCACGAACATGACATTTATTATTAGTTATTGCAAAAAAAGTGTATATGCTTTATACAGACCATAGACTAAAACTTTTATTTTCATCTGGAAATGCCTATGATGTTTTGGAATGTTACAGAGGAATATAGTGTGAAATAACGGACTAGGTTGACTGAAAATGTGAAAATGAACTAGAACGATAAAATTTACAATATTCTTTAAATATTTGAAAATTATTACTATAAGTTTATTAATTAATTGTAAGCACTTGGTTGTGCTAGAATAAATGAAACTAGAAATATCAACTAGAAATGTTCTGGAATAGTCGAAAAGGATTGACTGAAATGTTGACTCAATTATCAGTATTTCCATTACTCCAGCAAAAATGGCTGTATTATTATTATTATTTTTTTTTTTTGTAAAGTGGTATGAATATTGCATTTTTAAACTTTGGTTTGACTATTTGATGAACATAACTAATTGTAATTGTAGTAATTACAGGAATCTAAGATCTTGTTCATACTTGTTTGAACCTAATTACGTCTCCCAGGTATCGTACATTCCCTGGCTGTTATATATGCCATGCAGATCGTCAACTTTCCCTCCTTAACTAGCCTCTATGCCGTGACTGCTCCAGGTCTCCCCGGTATCGTACATTCCCTGGCTGTTATATATGTCATGCAGATCGTCAACTTTCCCTCCTTAACTAGCCTCTATGCCGTGACTGATCCACGTCTCCCCGGTATCGTACATTCCCTGGCTGTTATATATGTCATGCAGATCGTCAACTTTCCCTCCTTAACTAGCCTCTATGCCGTGACTGCTCCACGTCTCCCCGGTATCGTACATTCCCTGGCTGTTATATATGTCATGCAGATCGTCAACTTTCCCTCCTTAACTAGCCTCTATGCCGTGACTGCTCCAGGTCTCAAACTGTGCTGGAGTCCATCATCTATCACGACTGGTGCAGCTCCATGTCAGACGATACAACTCGGACACGGTCCAGCCCCCCGTCACCGGACACCTGTTGGCATGACGTCAAGACCCTGAGCCGGCTATGGTCTGACAGTCAACTGTTAATCCTCCCAATAGTGTTACGTACACTTACTTAATACTGTATTCAAGGTTATGTCGATACTTCTATAATAAATGGTTGATCGAACCACCACAAGATTGACGAAGACAACTTAACAGAGTGTTTGGGGTTTATTTTGATGTGATACTAAATTTACAAAATTGATTTCGTATAATATTTCGAATGTACGGAAGTGAGTAGAAAGCCAAAACCGTCTCGTTAGTTGATGCTTGTTAACTTATACATTCATTTCAATCACCTAGTAAAGAATTCTTCACCTAAATTTTGAAAATATATTCTATAAATTCTATGTTGCATCTTATAAATCCGAAGTTGGTCAAATAAATATTTTTTTCATTAAAGGAGAGGCCGATCTCCTTCTTAACCTTACTCTGCCCATTCCCCATAGACTATTGACCTGTTTGAGGAACTTATT